>CM049379.1:9997317-10322317 GCA_026937815.1 Etheostoma perlongum
GTTTTGCATTTTAAACTTAGAGAACTAATGTCTGACATTATGTGCTGCACAATTAATCGTAATTGCTATATCAGTCAAAAATAATCGCAATGTGGCTGGGTTGGCTCAGTTGGTAGAGCAGGCACATGTATACTGAGAGATTTATGCCTCAACGCAGAGGGCCAGGCTTCGAATCCGACCTGTGACGATTTCCTGCATGTCTTCCCCTTCTCTGTCCCATTTCCCACCTAGCTGTCCTATCAAATAAAGGCGGAAAAGCCCAGAAATTAATCTTTAAAAAAATAAAAAATAATCGCAATGACATATTTTCCCCATATCGCGCAGCCCTACTGGTATTCATTAATTGATTAAAGGCAAGAATTTTCTTTAATTTTTGCATAAATTTAAGGAATCTTGTAAGCCATAGATCAGATTTATGGATTTTTGTGTGGAAAATTGAAATAGCTTGTGTACTATACAGATGTCTAGATTGACTGACGTTTTGAAAATTGCAATATTTTTCATGTTTGATTGTTTTTTTTTTGTCAACAGATAGTTTACCTAAAACCACCATGGAGTCTTCAAGATGTCCTGCATTGTTTAAAAAAACACTGGATTGCTGTTTTTGGGCACATTGTCCCCCGGAGGAAGCAGCAAACTGTTTTAAACCTCATCAACTTCTTCAACTCAGGTAAGGGGAAGGGCTTAATAGATAAATAATGTCTACAAACAGATAATATATAAAACAGATAATAAATGAATAATAATTAAATCAAGTCAGTTTAGAAATGAGCTTTTATCTTTATCTGTGCAGCCATAAGGTTTGATTTCTAATATGACATATGTTGTGCGCAGTACATCAACTCAAAGTGTGTTAACCTCTGGCATTGTTTTTTTGGCGCATTCTAATCTTTCTTCGGATGTGAACAATATATTTCGAAAACGACAACAAACTTGAGATACTACATGAGATACGAGAGCAAAAAATGTAATCCTATGGAATGTACCAATCTGAGCTCCAAGAGGTGTATACATGCAAAGATATTCTTTGTTCTACTGTAACAGTTTTAAGACTGCAAGCCAAGCATTTATTTTCTCCTTTTTATTCTTCTTCGGACAGCGGTGTTGAGATACTGAGTCATCCCTCAGATAAAACCCTTACTCCACTGGGGTATGACGTGGTCTGTCCTGCACTGCGCTAGAAACCTACAGAACTTGATACAGAATTAGGTCATCTGCTAAAACAGGACACTCAAATGTGTGTCAGACAGATGCTGCGTTGTCCACTGCAGCACTTCTTACTCTGAGATCCAATTAATTTAGTGTGTGTGTGTGTGTGTGTGTGTGTGTGTGTGTGTGTGTGTGTGTGTGTGTGTGTGTGTGTGTGTGTGTGTGTGTGTGTGTGTGTGTGTGTGTGTGTGTGTGTCTGTGTCTGTGTCTGTGTCTGTGTCTGTGTCTGTGTCTGTGTGTGTCTGTGTGTCTGTGTGTCTGTGTGTCTGTGTGTCTCATTCAATTATCCTGTGTCCTCGGTACACTAGCATGATGTTTTGGTACCGCGCAGACTGGCTCTGTGCCAGGACTGTGAGAGGAGAACGAGGAGGGGGAAGAAAGGAAAGAGGGATAAACTGAACAAGAACAAATCTAGGAGTGGAAAAGTACTGCGAGTGTGTTTGTTGTTAGTTGTAGCTACACTTGTGAGGACAGACCTTTAGCAGCCGCCTAAAAAGTGACAAAGCAGAATAATTTACGGATGCTCAGGGAACTTTAGGCACATTTTACTGCAAATTGATAACTGCTTAGGTGAGGGTAAGGGTTACGGAAAGGTATGTATCTGTTAATTTTAAGGTTACGTTAAGGTCCTAAGGAATTAATGAAAGTATAGCAAAAACAGAGTTGGACATAATACACATGCTCACAGTCTTTCAGCTGACTTGTTTTTGGCCACAGTGTCTAGCTGCCTGACTCTTTTGTTCTTCTTCCAAGGCTACACACACAAACACATCTTCCTTCCTTTTGCCTAGGTGTACCAACTAAGTGGCAACTGATTGTCTGTATATTTTGAAGTGCATCTACTGGCACAGACCCACATGATGGGTGATATCTATGAATCATGTGTTTACCCAGGTGAAACGGAGGACTGTAGCGCTACCTCAGCGGCCCTCCAAGAAGCTAAGGAGCTTGTGAAAGCATTTGGGAAAAGTTCAAGCCGTGTTCCCAGTGCCATCTCTATAATGGACAACATTTACAATAAACTACAACCGCAGGTCAGCTAAGGAGCAAATTAGACACCTCAAAGTATTCCACTTCCAGTCTTTTCACATAATTACCTCCTTTTCTAGGACTGCACTCTCTGAATTGTTTTTACATTGTGGTGGTTTGGAAGCACAGAATATTTACATACCCTGTTTGTATCGTGTGTTGTGTTTATACCCAAATAGCAAGTGGGGAAAATCTATTCTCTTTTAGATTTGAAAGAGTTGATTATCACAACTATAATAATCCAGACAGCAGGATGCATTTTCATATTATACACAGGTTTTTAATTGACACTATTGGATTTTATTTCTACATATGTGTGTGTTGGTGTGTGTAGTGGGAATCTCCTGCCTGTGATGTTGTCATGAATGATGATGATGAAGATAAACAACTCACATCTGCTCAGGTTTCTCACCAGGAAGTATGGGCCCTGTTTGAGAACATCTGGTCTAATGTGTGCCAATTAAGGTGGGTGTAACATGGATTTGACTGATGCAGTATTGGGATGATTCTACTGCAGACATTTGAGAATGATATGTTAAAGATTTGAACAAAAAATACCTTGATTTATTTCAAAAGTTGTTATTTCCTGCTGCAAGAAGACCGTGAACGAGGTCTCTTGCAACACTCCTGCTAATAGAACGTGTAGTGGAAAATAGAAAGAAAATTAGCAAAAAAATGTGGAGGTTGTTTATTTTGATATTGTGTTTTTTATTCCATTCCACTGACCCCTAAGGTCATTTGTTTCTGTCATGTTTCAGCTTAGAAGTGTTCAAAGCTCTGGGCTTTGACCCTCACACCATGCAGAGGGCTCAGTCAGTGGGGGACCCTCCACCACCACAGGACGCCTTGGTCTGTTTGCACAAACTGTCTTCCATGGTCTCACAGCTGCTCCAAGCCTTCAGCAGGTATCTCAGCCAACTCATATCACTGCTGTCCACTAGACGTTCTGCTTCTCTCCCTGTTAGCCACTATGTCCTCTGTGTTAATTTCATAGTACTCACTCTGTACAACTTGTAGGTGAAAGGAAGTGGCCTGTGGTGATGAACCCACAAAGATGAATCACTATGTAGTTCCCCTCACTTCTTCAGAGTATTATAGCAACTTGTAGCTCTAAAAACAGAATGCACACTACCTGCCCAGCAAAGTTAGAGACTGTCTGGTAGTAACATTGTGGTGCAATTAGCAGCCAAACAGCCATTTCTCTCAGGAGATGGTGGAGAACAAATGCAGAGCTAAAAGGACTGCCTCGTATACCAAAGTTAAACTTGATTCCTATAGCTGTATCCATATGCAAAGTGAAACCCCTTGTTAATCCTCAGTGGGTTTAAAGAGCCTGGGTCGTATAAGAATAAATTGAAGTCAAAAATGAGGTTTCTGAGCAGGATTTCTGTGGCACCTCTAAAATAACTTCTCCTGCAACACCCTCCATAACTATTGTGTCAATATCTCTTCATCGTACCAACTTGTCCATTTTCACTAAACCCCCTGACTTAACCTTCCTCGTGCCTTCACAGGTGTGTTTCACCTTTGTCCTTAAAACAAGTCCCTCCAAGAAGCTCCTTTAAACTGTCCTTAACCAGCCTACGCCTTCCTGTGTCCTGACTATGTGTGTGTGTTGTACGCTCTCAGCTGTCAGGCCCTATTTGGCATGTAGTGTTAATCTGCTTAACCTTGTAGCTTCGCCTTATCACCTTTGCCATGACGCAACAGAAAGCGCTACACTGTAACACTGCCTAATTTCTCACAATGCCTTTGAGAAGAAAAAAGCAGTTATGCCTGAGTTGTCTTCACCTAGGCTTTCCCACGGCATGCAGTGGCATTTCAAAATATTTGTACTTGCACAACATCCTTGCAGTCAACTTGTTTCCTGTTAGGTTAGTGATGATTAACATCATGGCGGGTACAAGAACACATTCCACAATTTAGAATTATTTCAGCTCCATTAATATAAACCAACTACTTTAGAAGAAGGATGGCTAAATAGGATATTACAATATTAGTTAGCTAATAATTTGGTTACTCAAGTCTTCACAATGTATCTCTCCTATCTAACACAAACACACACACGCGCACACACACACACACACACACACACACACACACACACAGAGGTCTCTTTGAGGGCAGGAAACAATAAATCCAAAAGGTAAGATGTCTGTTGATCCCTCTGTTTCATCCAGGTGTCACTCTGAACTCTTACTCTCTCGGCATACAAAACCAGTATAAAAGACTTTTCCTTTGGTTGGGATGTACTGCTGAAAATAACCTTAAAAATGTGTGTGCCAATGAAATCAAATTGTGTTTTGTGTCTGCTGTGCATTTTTCATCATCTCTCGGTTGGTTGTGCTCCCCTTTGAATCTGTAACATGTTGCTTCATATAGGAAACATCTTGTAGAGCAGAACTTGTACAGCCAATGAAAAGCAGTGATAAGATTTTGGACAATGTTTTTAACAACAAGACAAGTGTGTTTTATTGATCTCTGTGGTGATAGATGTAGAAAAAAAAATGATGCTCTTGCAGTGTTTTCTCAGCTCAGTGGCTATAAAACAGACAAACTAGCCCTCTTAGATTATTAATCACTAAACTCCTAAGTATGTGTTCCAGGTGCACTTTATTACCAGTTCCACCCCCCAGGCCTTTATAGCTCCCCTGTTTATTGTGTTAGCCAGCCTTTCTCTGTCTTTATGGTATGTTAAGCAGTCTGAAGAGGAGCAGTGTCCTCAAAAAGTTGTTTTTAAGGATAATACTTTTTTGGAGCTGCAAGTGTGCACTCTATTGTTCTGACACTGATATGCTGCTAGTGCACAATCAAGACCTAAATCAGGTGAAGGTGCAGATGTTTACTCTGCATTAAAAACCCCGCAAGTTCTATCACAACGGCATCCTGTGTGTGTGTGTGTGTGTGTGTGTGTGTGTGTGTGTGTGTGTGTGTGTGTGTGTGTGTGTGTGTGTGTGTGTGTGTGTGTGTGTGTGTGTGTGTGTGTGTGTGTGTGTGTGTGTGTGTGTGTGTGTGTGTGTGTGTGTGTGTGTGTGTGTGTGTGTGTGTGTGTGTGTGTGTGTGTGTGTGTGTGTGTGTGTTGGATTTCCTCTTTGGTGTGAAGCACAGTTTATTTTAAACTTCACTTCACTTTCAGCTTCACTTCACGTTCAGCTATTAGTTATAAATAACATTTGGCTATTAATAATAATAATAACATTATGCTTACACACCTGCCTCTCACCCAATGTCTGCTGGAATTCCCTCTTAAAGATAAGCAAGTATAGCTAATGGAGGGATGGATGTTTACACATGCACGCAATATAAACATGGTGGTTGTGTTTGATACCTTTCTGCAATAACGGTGAATTATTTCAAATCTTTTTGCATATTTACTGTACACATGCTTATCTATACACATGCATGTCTGTGTTGGGCTGCTCAAGTACTGTTGCCTTGGAGACAGACAGACTCATTTTCACATGTTTGAGTGGCACTATGACTCATTTCATACAGACATTCTCCATCTCACTTATTTTTTCTCATTCTGTGGACACTAAACGTTGATAATTTAGGTCTCTGCTAAAATTACCATTGTCTATTCCTCAATCTTCTCTCCTCTACTTGCTTTCTTTTTGTCTGTTACTTAATTTTTTTCCCAGGCCTTCAGGGTAACCCTGTAATAAAGCCATTGACAGTGGTGTGTGTTTGCTTGTGTGCAATTGGGTTAAGTACATGGTAGAGAAAACATTCAACTTCTGTGTATTCATTTTGTCTTCAGCTGTGCCAAAAATTGTATATAAACTAAAAAGAGAAATTATGCATGTGCTTTATCATTGTATTCTCAATGTTAAAAACTCTCTTAAGAAAGTGTTGAATCTGGAGGAAGGGGTAGCAGGACAAAATACATTGAAAAAGTCTTATTGCTTGTAGTTTAATTTACTGTTTAAATGCTCTTACAGTAGTGAAAACAAAAGATTGTTTACCTCAGGATCACTTACACTGACCAAATGCTTGCTGAAGTAATAATTCAAATATCACACCTTTTCAAGCTTCACCTAGAAGAGAAGTCATCTCTAAAATGTGTGTTTTTCTTCATCCCAGTGTCTTGTCCTCAGCTCCTGGTTTAGAGGAAGTCCAGACACTGCTCGGCATCATCCACTCTAATAAGGTTGGTGCCATTTCACAGTTATTGCTATAAAATTAGATGGGTACCTTTTTAATTCAATCATTTGACCTTTTTCAAATGTGTCCTTTGTCATGTTGAGCTCACCTTGACGTTGTTCATTTTCAGCTCAGCTCATATGCCTTGTGTTTCAGATTGTTGATGTGGATTCCAGATTGACAGCCAAAGACCTTCAAGATTGTTTCTCAGATCAAGACTACAGGTAGGACACACACACACACACACACACACACACACAAATAATAATGATTATTGAATAAATATTGTTGATACAGAGCATACAATTAAATGGTTACTGTTAGTCTAGGACTTCTGTCTGTCCGGTAAATCAGGTGGATTTTTTTTTTACTCAATGCACACAGTTGCTACAAATTTGTTTTTTTATTTGAATTTTATATAGATTTCTCAATATATACGCTACTTATTCACTCCTAATTCCACCAATGTCAGCTTGACCAGCTAGGTAGTTAAAGCGTCTCCCTCGTCTGATAGATTGATGATTCTGATTTTGTTGTTTCATCTCATCTCATTCTGTTTCCTTGCGTATGCCACTCAACCTCAAAATATTGAAGTTGTTCTTCCACAGAATTCATTCTCTTTTCTTGTGAATTGATGTGCACTACTTACTTGTGCAAGTCTTTTCTTGTCCAGTGATTCAACATAAGTTTCAAAAGATTTCACTTAATGTTCAACTGACACCAGCATCAACATTCTTTTCTCAGCTTAAAATGCCTTAACTATGCATTACTGTCCTTTGTGTCTCCTTGTTCTTTGTTCTCTTTGTCTCTGGCCTTTGAAAAAAATGGTTGGTCAGCGTTTCTATTCATTGACAAATGCGGCAGGTTTCTCAAATCTTTTACAAATATAAACTGCTGGCTTCCATATGTTTTAACATTCAGGACGAGCTTAGAATATTTTTTTGTCCCTTTCCTTTGGAGTTTAGGTGCATTAAAACTAGTGAAATAGATCCAGCACCGCCTCGATTTAACATGTAGCCACTGAGTTTGATGTTGGATGGTGTATAGCAACGACTTTCTTCTGACCAGAATGACAATGTTTGATTGAAGTTTTCTGAATTCTTGTGCTCTTTGTGGAAGCATGCCCGGGCAGGTATGTGTGTTGTTTAGCCAGTGTCATTACCGTTAGTTTGTCATAGTTGCTCTCCTCACAGATATGCTGACAACGGTGGCCATGTCAATAGTTCCAAACAAATGTGTGTGTGTGTGTGTGTGTGTGTGTGTGTGTGTGTGTGTGTGTGTGTGTGTGTGTGTGTGTGTGTGTGTGTGTGTGTGTGTGTGTGTGTGTGTTATTAACATATTTATTTCAAATAAAGCATCATAGATCTTGTACTTTTGTAATCTAATAGGCACAACATATTCAATCAGCTCGTTTTTATTTGACACATGGAATTGTTCAGTAAAATGTTGTTACCCATCAGGCTGGCATATAATGGGACTGTTATGCAGTTACCTGGATCACAAATCAGTTGTTTGTTAGCTTTTGAAAACATACACACTTGCTGGGTCAGGATTTATCGTTGCATTGGCAAGAATGATGCTGGTACTGTACTAAGACGTCCTTTTCAAGTGGCAGTGAGAACACAAACAATACAAAAACATATTTGATGGGCTTTATTTGAACCATGGAGATTAAACAGATTTTATAAAGACTTAGATTTCTAGATATAGATTTCTCAATATATAAGCTCACTCAGGAGAAGTGAATTTTCCATTCAGGAGGAAAAGTGTGTCTTCTGACGAGAGAGACGGAAAATGCATAATTTATAGTCTTCCCAAAACAAGACCTGAGTGTCTTAAGAGACCATAGGCTGATCAGTCACATGTGCTGCATCTGACTTGTTACTATTGAATGTATCTGAGATAGTAGTAGTGTTAACAAAGCATATGATCTCCAGCTGACTTGTTTTTCAGTTATTAGCAAACATGTGCTCTCAATGAACAATCTTCCCAGTTTCCAGAAAAACAGAGTGAGGAGCGTCACAGTAATCAAAAGCCGAATAAATTAAAAAAACAATGTGTCATGAACGCTCACTTGCACAGGTATTTGTGTGCAGCTTGAGAAAAAGAGGAGCTGCAGTTTAGGACTACAAAGTGACCTCCACCCTTTCTCTCACTCACTCATGTAACACAAGCTTTACTCTTACGCCTTCTCCAAGATTATCTTGCCTGTCTCAAGACTAAATTATTAACACATACAAGTAAACAGTTATCTTACTTATCCTGTTTACCCTTAGCTGCTTTTTTGACCTGCTTGTCACTCCTAATATGACGTATAACATAATCTGCACGCTACTTTTGCGATTAGAAACAATATAATGGAAATGCTAATAGAAATGTTTTAGTGCTGAATATATTAGCTCAATTTGGGTTAGTCGATCAACAGAAAATTATTCACCAACAATTTTAACAATCGGTTAATCATTTATCAAGAAAAAGCATAAAAATAATGCTGATTCCAGCTTCTCGAATGTAAGGATTTGTTTTTTTCTGTGTTTTATTGACAAAGAACTGTAATATCTTTGGGTTTTTGAATCTTGGTTGCATGTCACACAGTTTCTTTGACTTTTTATAGACTTAAGAAATAAGCGATTAATCAAAAGAAATTGACAGATTGATTGACAATTTAAAAAAAAAAAAAAATAGTTATTTGCAGCTCTCAGTATTTGCTTACATTCCAAAGTAGCTATATTTTATTTTATCATATAATTATATAAAATGATGATAAATAATCATCAGTAATGTAGATATAACGACTGTGTCGGTAAAGGCAAATAATAGAACAGTTACAACAGTCTGGTAAGTTCAGAAAATGTCATCACTTTACTGTAATGCAGCCTTTAAAACACTAAAACACTTATGCCATATTACAATATTATGATATCTAAAATCTAAGACAATATCTAGTCTCATATCACAAAATCGATTATAATATCGATTTATTGCCCAGCTCTACCGACTCCTATGTATTCAACAGATTATTTATTTTCCAGCCATGTTTGGTTAACTCTTAAAGCCGCCGCCTGACTGTCAGAAGCTGTTTTTGATGATTTCATAACCCCATAAAAGATATTGACTTTCACTAACAGCACAAGGGATTTTATAGCTTGTGGTCACTTGAAAAAGATAATTCTGTACTTGGACTGTGGATACTGTGGTATATTGATAATGCTTATTGTATAACCAACAAGTGTTATCATCAGATAACTAAATGTTTTACTGCATTTTAAAGAGTTACTTACTTACTTGGAACAATGACTTGAAACCATGATGAGACCAAAGGTTTATTTAGTACTTTCCAGTCACGTCATTCCAGCTTATGTTACAGCAGTTAGGCTGAATGTGATTGTAAATATTTGATTTGGTACATTCACTGTGAAAGATGTAGGCCTTTACTTAATGATGTGTTATCTGTGGTGTTAAATATTTGATTTTGGTGCTCAGTGCGGTAGAATGATGTCATCCGTTATATAAAGCTTTAGGGAGGCCCTTTCCAGAAGCATGTTTGGTCACTGGCAGCCAGCTTTCAGTACAAGTAGGCCTCGACAGAAGATAAGATTTTCGAAATGTCCGATCGCTTATCGTTCTTGATAACACAAGCCTGTTGGCTTCATGGCTGTGGCTCAGGGGTACAGTGGGTCACTGTAATCACAAGTTGGCTGTTTAATCCCCAGTTCCTCCTGTCAACATGTCGAAGTCTTATTGAGCAAGACACAGATGTGTGTGAATGGGTGAATGAGAGGTAAATTCTAAGTATAAAACGACTATACTATACTAAATATGTTGCAATTTAAAGAAAGGTACAAAAGATTTATTTTTAAAAAGAAAAATACAAATATAAGGAAGAGGTTTTTTTCTTCCTCATCTTAATAGCTAGATAAAGTAAGGAAGTAAATTGGAGTAGTTTGACTGGGATTTAGTTGTGGTAAAGATAGGGTAGGACCTGATAAGCCTATGGTTTTTACCTATCCCTTCGAACAGGTCTTGTGTTATGTTGTCGTTTTTTATGTACAGTATATGTATATACTATATATGTATATGTGTATATATACATACATATGTGTGTGTATATACTGTATGTATATGATTCGGAACTCTGTCATTAAATACTTTTGTCATGTATGTGCATGTTCCTTGCCGTTTTTAACTGTTAACTTGCTACTGCATTTGAAGAGTTTAAGCATACAGTAAGGAGAGTTTTAATGTGGTTTTATAAATGATTTGCAACCCAGTTGGGAAAGACACTCAGTGCCCTTGTGTGTTTGTATAAGCCCTTCTCCAAATGCCATCTCAATTTTACTCTTTTTTGTTTAAGAGAGTGGGTTGGAAATGGAACCAAACAAAACACATTTGGTTTCCCAGGTTTCTGTTTTTCTAAGCTCAGTTCGCCTTCTACTAGAAGACATTCAGGTCCAAGAAATATTTGAATAAATGCAGCCTTGCATCTCTTTCTACCTGCTTGTGATGTTTTCTCTGCATGTGTGTGGTGCTTCAGTTGACTTCCCTGGGTTGTTAGGAAACGTGTTTGTGGACTTATTTGTTATTTTGCTACACCTGGGTTCTTCTCACCTGTGGATGTGCATCAGTATAGTTTCCTGATGCGTTTTAATACAGCTTCGCTACAAATTATCACAGGCAATAGGTGAGAGCAAATACCTCAGCTGTAAGATATCGCCTCTCTCTTACATTGTATGTGTGTGAAGTCGAGTTGGCTTGTTACCATCAGTGTTTAACATGCATACCATTTCTCACACAATAAACTGACTCCGCCACACAACCTTAAACACCAGCTCCTTATCCATAGCAGTTTGCCCTTTTCAGCATTGTCTTATATCTTATATATGTCTTATATATCATCGTTGATTTGAAGAAAGCCTAAGGCCTTTAATTAATTAATGTTCTGTTCTTTTGATTCAAAAGCTACACTGAAGAGAAACTGCTTTGTCAAGTCAATCTTTCTATTTTTTAACAATAAAATGATAAATGGATTATAGCCATGTTAGAAATATAGCTTTTCTTTCATCCTCTATTCCATAATATTGCTAAAGTATAATACTATTTCATCATTTACTAATTGGAGTTTCCCAAAAGCCCTCGCAAACCTTTTGTAGGTCAAACATTTCCTAAGCAAACCCAGGGCCACCTTGTTGTCATTAACATTCCCTTTGTGCGCCTTTCTGTGGGACTGACTTGCACTCAATTTTTAGGCTTTTACATCAACGTCACATGGGAAAACTCTTAAAAAAGCCTTAGCTAGTTAATATTCATTTCAATTCAGTTCATGTTAACGGCATCAGGAGCAAATCTCAAAGCATTTGTCCAACCAAAAAATAAATAAAAAATCTACAGCTAATGTTTCCAGATAATCAATTAATAATCTTTCATAAAAAGAAAAGCAACCCCCCTGCACATATTTGCGTACTATTGTTCTTCTTTTTCCTATGATATTAAGATGTAGATTGTTGAGACCAAGAGTTGGTCACCATGGAGATAATCCATGTGTCCATAGCAGCATAATGTGATTGACTTGAGAAGAACAGTAATCAGTTATGTCATCCTAATGCATCATGTGGTTCTATATTTGATTTGGTGTTAATTTGTTGCTGTCTCCTGGGTATATCCATTGATTATATCAAACACATATAGGCTGTTATGTAACACACAAAAGCAGCACAGATCTCCCCTTTGTGTGTGTACATTGTGGGTCTGGGTCAGTGACTGCACAATTCACGTGCGTCACTGACTTTGTGTGACTGCGTTAAGGGATCCTTCCTGCAAGAGCCCGGTGCTCTTTGTCGTGACCACTGTGTCACAATAATGAATTCGTAGTTGTAGCCAAGTAAACACGGTGACAGGAAGCCTTTCACACAGGCCCTCTGTCCATGCAGCATACTGGAAAGTACAACCAGATTTGTTGTGGCAGACCAAAACAATCTGGGAGTAGCAAGAGCGAAGAGTTTGTAACACAACCTGCGATTTCCATGGGTTAAAAAAACACACAGCTGCACTTTCGGATGAAGGAGGAGGAGGTGGATGGATGGTTGTAGGGTGAAAACAGGGGGCGTCAACAGCCGGCAAACACTGCTCTTTCTTTCCTCCTTCTCTTCGCCCTGCAGTTACATAATGTTCCATTGGAAACAAAGCAGAGGAGGACACAAACAAGCAACAAGCTCCCTCAGTGTCTCCGCTACTAAGCAGCTGTTGCCAAGACACCAATAGCCAACATGCGCATGTGTTTGTGCTCACGGTGAAAACTGGTTGTGTCTTGTCTTTGCGTCTGTAACTGCCTGGATGTATGCATTGTTATAACCAGAAAAATGTAAATGAGCTGGAGAAAAATGTGTGAAAAAAAGCTGTCAGCGGACTTCTGGGAGCAGCAGCTCACACAGAAGCTCTTTTGTCTGTTATGGACATTCTGTCCTGAACATGAGCAGCACGTAGAAAGTGAACTCATCGAGCCGACTGTGGGGAGTTGGCCAGGTTCACATGAAGGGAGGTTGCACAACTCAAAACATTAAACTCAGCTAAGCTGCCTTGTTAGGATTGTGTGGGTAACATGTGCAAACAACCCCACAAGAACCAGATTTAGATTCAAAAATTGCTTAACGGTCCAATGACATGCTGCTTTTTGGATGCTTTTATATAGACCTTAGTGGTCCCCTAATACTGTATCCAAAGTCTCTTTTATATAGACCTTAGTGGTCCCCTAATACTGTATCCAAAGTCTCTTTTATATGGTCCCCTAGATCCTTATATGGGTCCCCTACTGTATCCAAAGTCTGTATGGTCCCCTACTGTATCTGAAGTCTCTTTTATATAGACCTTAGTGGTCCCCTAATACTGTATCTGAAGTCTCTTTTATATAGACCTTAGTGGTCCCCTTACTGTATCTGATATATAGACCTTAGTGGTCCCCTAATACTGTATCTGAAGTCTCTTTTATATAGACCTTAGTGGTCCCCTAATACTGTATCTGAAGTCTTTTTATATAGACCAACTGCCATATAGCCTTTGGTCCCCTAATTGTTTGAAGTCAAGCCATGATGTATCTCTCTTTCCCAAAATGCAGCCTTGGTGCAGAAATACAGCCACTAGAGCCAGTCCCACAATGAGCTTTCCTTAGGGCAATTTCTGTGTCTTGTAGCTTTAAATGCTATTGAGGAGGGGGGGGTGGCCTTGACCAACTGCCATGCTTTGCTTGTTTGCAAGCCATGATGTCTCTCTTTCTCAAGGGCGGTGTCACTACCCGATTTGAGTCGAGTGCAGATCTCAGTTGCGCATGCAGTTTACACAGTTTACGGCATAACGTGTCATACAGAAATTTGTGAAATCCATAAAATAATAAACCTTTCTCATTAGAAACAATAACAGAAGATGGAATCATTTCAAAAACGCAGGCCAAATTCTCTGGGCGGACAAAGCAGAGAAAGGGGAGGTAACCTTTAACAACATACAGGGAAGATCGGCCCATCTGAGCTTTTATTTTCTCAAAGACAGAGCAGGATACCCAGGGCTCGGTTTACACCTATCACCATTTCTAGCCACAGGGGGACCATAGGCAGGCTGGGGCAACTCATATTAATGTTAAAAAACCTCATAAAGTGAAATTTTCATCTTTAATGCAGATTGATGCATTGACCGACCACCACAAAAGACACAAATACAGAGTTCCAAATGTGCAGAAATGTTTGTGCTCATGTAGGACCCTGTGATGACGGAGGAGATAGTTTGTAGGGACATTATGGCCATTTATTGGTCAAACTCCCTGTTCTGTTTTTGCATCTAATTTGTCTCGTGACTTGTGTTCCCAGGGAGAAGCTGAGAGTTGGCGGGAACCAGTTAATGGGGCTGAAAGAGGCCCTGGATCATTGTGTCGGGACCTCAGGTCAACAAATCCCCTTTACCACATCACTGCCCTGATTGGATCAGGATCAGGGAGTCTGCACATCAGCCAAACAGATGCGCTAAATACACAATATCCTTTACTTGAAGTAAAACACTTGAATTTGAAGCGGCGTCTGCTCATACTGTGTAACTGTTTACCCTTTTTTAATTCCCATGTATGGATGTTCTCCATCGTTGGAAAGGGCATTACATTTGCTAAACAGAGCTTGTATTTTCTGTGTCTGACTGTTTTACATTATCTAGAGTTTAGAGTTCCTCCGATATTCATACAGCTACATTACACCTGGTCGTCATATCTCCTGCCAAATCCCAGTTGAGCAGTGATTTCTCATCCTTCACCCTTCACAAGGCATTTTATATTTCAGTTTAGTAAGTCTGACATTTATGCACAGAACATATTGTACTATTTTGGTACCGGTAGTAAAATTACAGCAGTGGCTTTCATTATTTTTATTATTTAAACATTTATATTTGCTTTTTTTTTTAACACAGTCTGTTACCTACTGTGCAAACATAGAATTTTTAGATATTTATTTAGTGATTTTGTTTTTAGGCAATATGAATGTGTGGTGGTGACGCAACAATGTCTGAAGTTTTAGGTTTACCCCTCGGGCCACTGTGACCACCGATTTCTTTTAATGACTATATTTAACTATATGTTAATGTCTGTTCACTACTTTTCATCCCCGACCCTATTTTGCCATTTATTCATAGTTCATTATTTAATTGTTCAGCTTCACCAAAAGCTTCAGTTCACTGGGCTTAAAGAAATAGCTGAGTTGTTGAGTCTTTGTGCTACGCTAAGCTAACCATCTTAATAATTTTCATATTTGTTTTACCATGTTAAATAGTCACACAGCATGCTTTAGACTTTACACAACTGCAAATGTAGCTAAAAGCAATAACACTTGATAGAGAGTAAGGTCTGACATGCCTGACTATCTTTTGAAATTCAGCCAACAGATTGTCTCACGGTCCCAGTGAGGAGCTGAAACCAAATGGATATTTATTTATTTTTGGTTTACTAAAACTATTGGTGGGGTTGTCATGCATAGTCATAAATGATAATGAACACAACTTTAATAGAGTCTAGTTGGAAAACCAGTGAGTGTTCAGATTTTGCTAGTTTTGGTTGATTTTTAAGTAGAAATGTAAATAATTTGAGAACAAAAAATATATTTATGTAAAATACTTGAATGTTTACAACAAGACATTAAATGGTTTTGAAGCTTTGTCTTATGAGAGATTTCCTTTTCTTATGTTCCCCGTTTGCTTCCACTGATCTTTGAGTAGTTCAGTCAGGACCACTTTGTCAAAATAGATTCATGTGCTATTTGGAAATCCAATCAAAAGAGGGAATCAGCTGAGCCATCAGCTGGTGTGCTGTTAGGAACTGTCAGCTATGATGAGAGCTGAGATAATAGCCGAGCTTGACTCCGTGACCTGCCAGAATTTACACTATGTTTCATCATTGATTTCCAAACGAATGTAGCCTCAGTAACAGTGACTTAATTTTGTAGAATTGCTTTTCTTGTGGTATTTAGTGCAGTTTTAGGACAGGGTAATCTAGTATGTGTGGTGTGATTGATAGCCTGGGTGTGAGTGCATGGGGTCCCGTGTGTGTGGTGACTAAGGGGATTAGAGTGCAGGTGACGCCAGCAGACGGGCTGAGATTACACCTCCTGCTGCTGTGACACACAGCGAGGCCAAAGCACCTGACACCATGCAGGTGTAGGGAGAACAGGTTACAAGGGCCAATGATGATCTGAAGTCATTGAACTTCCTGTCTAATTAACTCATTGTAAAGTTGGACACTACGTAGACTCAGCTGTTACTAAGGACGTTCAACTGTAATGGTGGATTCTAACTTTGACTTCCCCCCCGATGCGTGTCCTGCGTCATACATTTTCCCACGTTATCATTTATAAAAGTGTGCATTGAATTTAAAATGTCCTTATTTCTTCATTTTTAAGTTGAAACCATTTTCCTGCCGGAGCAGTCCATACCAAAGAACTATACCTGCGATTGTTTTGCCATGCAAATCTAAGAGTACAGACTCATCCGTGTCCTTGTATTTAGTAGTCCCTGCTTCCTGTAGAAAGTGGCCCCTCTGCTGCTTTTTGCTGTGACTGTCAGGTGTGTCGGCAAAAATTATCGGACTAACTTGTGATTGGGCGCAGTGTAGGAATTTAATCAGCTGTTGGCTGTCAGTGATGTCTGAGGTCACGCAGATGCAGCTGGTCCCCTCTCAACACTCCCACAGCGACTAGCGTCATCCCTTACTGCAGGGGTCTGTTAGCCAGTTTAGTATAATCTCTCCTAAAAGACATTTAGGAGCTTAGTGTGGTTGTCCCCGGGAAAATGGTGTCACTGTAGGCTTAGGCAGCAGAGACCAGGACACAGTAATAGCAGATCATGGGGGGACGAGGTAGTAAAGTCTAAATTTAAGATCAGCTGTTGGAAACTTTGTCCAGGCTTGAAGCAGCTGGTTTAGCTGCTGATCTACGACAACCGCTGTCACAGCCAGACATCTTTAATCTAAATATTAACCGTGTAAAGGTTATTACTTAACATATTTAAAAAAGGAGACAAAAATCTGATTTAAATGATTTATTAATTAAGAAATGTTATAAATGTAATTCTTATTCCAACATTTCTTCCAGAAGAATCTGCCCATGCCTGACACTTTAAAAACACAAAAGAAAAAAGGATTTTCAGGATACTGCATCTCTACATACATTAATTAGTTAAATTCACAATAACAAAAGTTTGGTTAGCAGAAGCATGGTTGTGCATGTGGTGGTGGTGTGCACAAAAAATAATGACTAAAACTGGCACTGGTCAGTCGTTGACTTGAAGCGGTCTGCTACTACTTTTTATTTTATCAGTAAATCAGAAAGTGTATAAAAAATATAAAAAAGGCCATCTCAAGATTCATAAAGCAATCCAGCTGGTTTAAAATGACACTAAAAAAGCCATGAGGTGTTTATCAACTTTGAGTAAGGCTTCAAACCACTGACCTTTAAATGTGAGCAAAATTACATTTCCACAACAGAAAATTCTTAAATAAAACTTAACTTTTAAAAGTCAATTGTCACCACTCCATACTGCCACATTCCAAGTGACCAAACACTGCTAGCTCATCTGAAAACCCTCGAGTGACAAACCTTTCAACTCTAGAGAAGAAAAGCACTAAGTGTATTAAATGTTGGCATATGACAAAAAAATGAGGAAGAAATAAAATATATACAGCACGAAAAACATTGTATGCAATATGCAAAGGCTTCATGTTGCTCTTGGCAACCCACCCCTTCTCCCCACCCCACCCCACCCTCTAATTATAAGCCAGCCTTCACTGAAGACCCCTCATCCCAACAACCCCTATCCCCACCCACACATATCCGCTCATACACACACACACACACACACACACACACATACAGAACATCACGAAACACGATTACGTCACTAAGCCTGTTAGTTTGGAAAAGGTGAAGCACTGTGAAACTCCCAACTCCCCTCCTCCTCCTCGTCTTCCCCCTCTTTAGTCGGAGAGGGGAGACAGGGCCTTGGTGCAGTCGTCCCACTCGTCTGTCTCGAGGTTGTACACCTCCATCGTGTTGAGGAACTCGTTTCCATCGAAGCCGCCCACAGCGTAGATGGTTTCTCCCAGGATGGCCACGCCCGCATTGCTGCGGGAAGAGGTCATGCTACCCAGCATCCTCCACTCATTGCGGGCGGGGTCGTACACCTCCACACAGCGAAGCGCGTGGGAGCCATCGAAGCCGCCAACAACAAACAGTTTGCCTGGACAGAGTGATCAGAGAGACTCATCAGCTTAATGACCAAAAAAAATGAAATCACTTAAATTCATAACAGTTAGCTTCTTTTTAAGATTATTTTTAGAGCATTTTAGGACAGCTGAAAAGGGAGGGGGGGGAAATGCAACAAAGGGCTGCGGGTCGGAGTCAGACCAGGGCCCGCTGCGTAGAGGAGTAAACCTATCTATCTATCTATCTATCTATCTATCTATCTATCTATCTATCTATCTATCTACCTACCTACCTACCTACCTACCTATGAGCACCCTCTCTACCAACTGAGCTATCTGTTCTTTCACCAAACACACACACACGGTTGTGGACTTACCTGCATGGACAGCAACAGCGGCCCCCCTGCGAGCCACATTCATGGGGGCTATCAGGGTCCAGGTGTTGTTCTCAGGGTTGTAGCGTTCCACAGTGTTGAGGCAGTTCCACGACTCCGCTCCTCCAATCACGTACATGAAGCCATCCAACTCACACAGTGCTGCCTGGTGCCTCCCTGAAATAAAATGTGCTTGATAAATACAACTCTCCTAGTTTCCCCTCAGGCTGCAAACATCACAAGAGCTGTTCTCTGAGGAATAGTTATCCTACTTTTGGGCTCGTTCTTAAACATAATGTACTCTTTGCTCCAACAATCCAATTTCCCAGAGGGAATAATTAAAGCTTTTTATAAAATTTAAAAAAAGACGACATTTTGCTGAAAGATATTATTCAGCTTTATGCTTGAGGTTAGACCATGTTATAACTGTCAAAGGGAAGGTTCTGAGTGTATGTGGGACTGTGTGGACACGTACTGATGTTAAGGGAGGCACAGTTGGACCAGATTTTGGTCACAGGGTCAAAAGCATCACAGTTCTTCAGGCCCTTCTGCCCGCAGGGGTCCGACCCACCCACAACAAAGAGTTTGTTGTTCAATGAGCAGACACCTTTAAACAAAGAGGACAGGAATGAGCTACTGTAAAAAGGCAAAATAGCCTGAGGTCAGTAACAAATGCTACTTTAAGTGTATTTCTGGATAAAAATCATTAAAGTGCTCATATAATGCTCATTTAATTGTATTCAGAGGTTATATCATAACAGATTTACATGGTTTAATTTTCAGAAAACACCCCATTTTTCTTGTACTGCACATTGCTGCAGCTCCTCTTTTCACCCTGTGTGTTGAGCTCTCTGTTTAAGCTACAGAGTGAGGCATTCCACGTCTCTTAAATCTTTGTTCGGCGTCATAAGCCAAAAAGCACAATATAAGCACTTTAAATTCAATAATCAGTTTATTAATCCTTGCAGGAGGGACTGACCTGCATTGCAGCGGTTTGTCCTTAGCTCTGGTACTTGAGCCCACTCATCAGCATGTGGGTCGTACGTCTCCCCGCAGCTCAGCTCGTCAGAATGTCCATTTGAACCTCCAATCACGTACAGCTGACCCTGTAAAAGGTTGGAATGGACAAATCACTAGATGATGACACATCAACCTGACACCTTAACACTAATTTAGATTTTGGTTGCCTTATATACTTTGAACTACAATGGCTGACTGACATTATGTTAACAGACTTTAGAAACCTAATTATTTGGACCAGTAATAGGAAAACACTATTATATAAATATAAAGACTATTGAAACCTGATAGGTCCAGTCCTAGGCCAACATGTCATTTCATGGTAGAGTCAAAGAAAGATGAACAGTAAACTTTACCATGAGCACAGCCATCTGAAATCGAGCCCTTGGAGTCCGCATGGGAGCGATGAAGGTCCAGCGGTCCTCTTTGGGGTCATAACACTCCACAGTCCTCAGACACTCTTCTCTGTTGTATCCTCCTGTGGAAACATCAAGGTTACAGTGGAGCTCTGTAGTTTTTCCTTTTTTACACAACCGCCGTTTTAAACATTAAGTATTTAAGACACTAATCTCCAGATAAGTTTGGCGTAAACATTGATTATACTTTGGCTACACAAAAACTCCCCAATAGAAGGTAAGGTTTGTCTCTTAAGCCAAGAGAGAAGATTGTTGCTTCCTGTGTATCCCAACATCTTTTAGCTCCAATTATATACACATGATATCATAATCTATTCTAACGTTCTAACGGTTTACTACTAACCTGCTGCGATGAGTTTTCCGTTAAGGGCTGCGGTGCCCAGGCCAGAGCGAGCGTAATGCATGGGTGAAAGCGGCTGCTCCTCCAGCTCCTCGGGCTGGGCCTCGAAGCTGAGGCTCTTCATCAGGCAGGGGGTGGCAGAGGGAGAGGTCTGAGGGCTGCTGCGACCGTGCAAGAAGATCACACACAACACACCGTCCAGCACAGCCAGACACAGGTAGGTGTTGTCTAGAGGTAAGATTGGAGATTGTTAGAGACATTTGAGTTGAGGATAAAATATGGTTTGCAATTCTACTCAGAATTCAGGTGCCATGTCCTTTCAAGTAAAGTGTGTTACTTTTGATTGTCTTGAAGCTGCCAGACTTCTGACCTAAATCTCACAATTACTGTGCCGCATATGAGACTTGTGCACTAAATATATTGTAAAAGAGAGTTCTGATTGTACAGATCACATGTAGTTAATGCACACACTCACTTGTGGTCTTCTCAGAGGCGATGTACTTCCACTCTCTCCTGCCGGTCTGTTTCTGGGCATTTGCTGCTGGGTTGGAGGGCGACAGGCTTCCTGAGGAGCTGCAGCTCATCTGTCTCTGGGTGCTCTCACGTACGGGTTTCTTCTGCAAGAGCACAGTGCAGCTACAGAAGCCAAGCTTGCACCACAGGCCCACCAGTGGCCACAACACCAGCTAATCATACCCCAAACTACGCTTTGATCCAGCTGATGTAAACGTTTGTATTGAGTAAGTATTGAAATCTCACACCATCTGAAGCCAACAGCACTGCAAACTACAGTCTCAGACCACACTACAGTCCGATCTAACAGCACGCAGTTGAGTCACAACTCAAAATAGAGGGTAAAAAGCTGAGACAGCCAATACTGGTTGAGATTAGCTTCAAAAATCCAAGTGCAGTTTTAATATATGCTCAACAGCATAGCCAGGCAGGCAACATAGCTCATGTCTTGATAATCTATTGACATTGGTCTTTACATTGAGGCTAAACTGTGGTATTAAATGAGCCATATGTACTTCTTGCCAGGCACAGGCCGTTTAGTATTTTTGCATGGCCAGGCACAAGTTTTCAGCAGGTACAATAAAGCTACACGCTGCCAAGCAAAATGTGGTAGAGACTTGTGATTCCAGGCACAAGCTGTTGAGTACCTGCACAAACTGAAGGTGGTCCTCCTCGCCACCAAACATCTCACTGTGCCCATCAATCACCAGCCCTCCATCCACCAGCTTATGGTCAGGTGAGTAGTACAGCGTTTGCACCTGAAAGACAAACAGGAACAACACACCCATGTGGCTGTCTCCATGGCAACACACTGAGAACCCCAGCATAAGGAGGAGAGGAGGGAGGGAGGAGGAAGAAGAAGAGGGCAGTGCTGTGAAGAGGAAGGGGAGTGGGGGGGGAAGGGACGAAAGCATTGATCTTCAGTCACTTGGATGGAAAGGTTCCTTTAAAAAGACAAACGCTGCTGCTGCCACTGCAAAGAGCGGCTTAAGTGTTTGAGCTCAAGAAGGTATTGGACAAGGGCTCTCCTTAATTTGCATCTAAAAAAAAAAAAAAAAAATTAAAAAGAAGCGGGAGCCGGTGAAGAATGAGCGGCTGCATCTGGAAAGTTCTTCTGTGAAGAATGAAGAGAAGGAGGAGGAGGGGTTGCATGTGACCCTTTTTCCACCTCTGCTGCTTGAAACCAGTCCTTTAGCTAAACAAGTTGGTCTTTGTGATGGCAGCCACAATGAGCAGTCAAATCCAGATGACTAAAGACAGTACCACTGTTGTAACTACCATCAAGCTAAGCTAATCTTAACCATTACCCATTAATAGATTAAATCCAAAAAGAAATCAAAGCCACATGTTCTGTTGAGGCCAGATAAACTGATACAGTGGAAATATGTGTTGAAGTCACTCAGTTGCCCATCTAAAGGGAACATTTTTAGGGAAAAAACAAAACTAATAAATGATAAAAAAAAAAAAAAAAAAAAACAGCTCCTATAATGTTTATAAATGTTGCTGAAAATTATAATTTTGCCTGGATGGTTGATCATTAATTTATAGACCAGTGGAATAAAATATTTGTTAATTTGTACTGGGCAAATCACTGTTTTTACTCACTTTCAATCACTGCCGTTTTTTGCCCAATGGCTAATTTGAGTGGTTCTCGAATGGTCAGTGAAGTATGCCTGTATGAGAGTATATTATTATGTGCAGTAAAGGGCATTCAATTAGATGTGTTTATTGCTTTAAGGTTTGTGAGCAATGTTTTCTGGTAAATGCAAAAATGGGGTGCATCTGTATATGTGGCATTGACAGATGGGAGCACAGAGTTGCTTGGCTGCAAAGAGAGGCTGCTGAGAGGCAGTAGTGCTCCTCTCCTCCCTCTTTTCTCTGACTCATTACCCTGGTGGCTCAGTCCCGGCTCTTCAGTCTGGTCTCCTGCTGCTGCTAATAAACCTACAGGAGAGATAAATCAACGGGGAGGAGTGTCTGTTAGTGCTGGATCAAAAAACATGCACCTGTTCAGATAGTAAAGTGGCAGTGAGACAGTAGAATCAAGGGTCACACCTTTGAGAACCTGTGTTTTGTGTTTCAGAGGAGAAGAGCACTGTAATACTAAGATGGGGTTGAATGTAAACCAACCACATACCCAAAGAGAACAGTGGAAACAAACAGCAGCTCTTTTTGGCTCACCTCTAATTTGTAGTATGGTTCAGGGGTACAGAGTTTCTTACTGCAAAAACCTCAACAAACCAGAGGAAAAAAAGAACAATCCTGACATAGCAGCATGACAATGGCATGCTATTTCTACTTCAGCCCGCCTAATGACTTCTTAATGTCAAAAACAGGAGTCAGAGGGAAAGGAAGGGGCAGGGTGGGAATGAAGATCAGTCTGAGTTTAGACTGCACGCCCTGGTACTGACCTCCTCCATCAGTCGTTCCAGCTGGTCTCCATTCTCCCAGAGGCTACGCTGCACCCAGTTGAGCACCTTCGAGTAGAGTTTGCCATTGCTGGGCAGGGTCAGGTTGTCTTCTAGCATTACTTCTAACTATAAACACACAAAGGGGATGAAACAGGAGTTACATTTACACACAGTAGGAATAAAGTGACTGCTTTACTGAAGAAATAAATTCCATAACTCTTATTGTTCACTGGAAAACATGGTCTTAAAGGCTGGTTATTATTTACCTCAGAATTAGGTACATGTGATTCATTACCTGTATATTCCCTTAATTTTGCCATGTTGGCATGATTCACCTTTTGTATCATATTAAGTTGCTTGGGAAACATTCACACCACTAATTAAACCAGTAAGCTCCTGGTGCAAAATATGTGTTTGGATTAATCATGGATGCATCAGGACATGTTTGAAAAAACAGAAATGTTGAAGGCTCAGGTTGCTTTTCTAAATTCATGTCTTGTCTTAAATAATTTCTTGTTACAAGTGACTCAAATGGGACAAAAGCAATTAGCTAATGGACCAAATAGCTACCACTACTACTACTTTCATAAGAATTTAACAATTGTTCCAACCAATAAATTGGTATTTTTTATTGGTATTCATTTATTCAGGCAGTCTCTTTTGCAGGAACGCCCTGATCACATTCACACAATTGCACACATTCACACCTGGAAGCTGCCCAGTACAACCACAGTCTGATCTGCTGGCCACTGAGCAGCTTAGAGCAGTTTTGAGGTTAAGGGCCTTGCTCAAGGACACCTCAGTGGTGGTAATGAGGGAGGACAAGTGCTGCTCTTTCACTTTCCCACCCAGATTTCATCCTGTTGGTCTGAGGATAGAACCGACAACCTCACTGTCACAAGCTCTCTTCTCTAACCTTTAGAGTTACCACTGCCTATTAGTGTTACAATGATAGAACCAGCAAATCTTCACATTTGAGAAGCTGTAATTAACACAAGTTTGGTATTTAATAGATATTTCACTGTCAGTGATTTATTGTATGACCAGCCAAATTATCATTTTAGCATTACATCTACTCATCAGGGTTAAGCACAATCAAGGCCACATCTTCATTTTATTCATCTGTCTTGCACAACCTCAACTAGTTAAAGTATCCAGTGCAGTCCCCATGTTGAATAAAAACCTATACAGTGTTCCCCCTCTCTACTAGTCCTTACTATTGCATATGTTTAAAAGTCCCCTGCCCTATATACATTCTCAGCAGGCTTTAGCAGTAGGAAATCTATAAAGATACACATGTACATACTAAGTATTGTTAATCTCATGTCAAAATCAGAAAGTTAAAAATACAAAAACGTAATTCAGCGTGTGTCTTTCAATTTAAGACCACCAACGCTTGTTCGTTTTAGTGCAGGAGTCAAGGTGGACAAGAATATAGAACTCTCAACCTGTGAAGCCTTGTAGCTTCATGATCAGAATGGCACCAATTTCTTTCCAATAACTTTATTAGTACCACTGACTATAAAATACTTAAAATCATTATGGCATGTGTGCAAATTTAATCTAGTACCTTGAGGCGGGGAAGTTTGAGGAAGTCCTCCTGTTCAGACACTTCCAGTAGATGGTCCTGGATAAAGGCATCCACCTTGGCCAAAACTCTGACATCTCCCATAGAGCTGGCAAAGTTCCGAAAAGAGATGGCGCTCTGGGAATCCATTTTAGACAGCAGGTAGTCACCACAAATCTAAGAAGTGAGTGGGATGTGTTAAAGTTATTTGTAACTTGCAAAAATCCTGTGACCGAAATTGTATCACAATGTGATTAAAAACATACCTGTTTGACTCGCTCCATCTTGAACTTTTTGGCTGCAGAGTAAACTTCCTTGACCAGTTCCTTATCCGCCTTTAGCCTGCAACACAGAGAAGACAAAAAGAATGAGAAGGTTGTCAATTGCTAAAATCAGAGATGAGATAAGAGGAAAAAGGTCAAAGTGCTACTAACTGGGCAGTATAGGCGTAATTGAGCAAGATCTCCACAGCCTCTGGGTCCAAGTCCTCAAAAGTGACATGCGAGACTCCGTGAGGCTCAATGTCACTATTAAAGATCTCAAACAGGTATGGACTGCAGCAAGCCAGAACAGCACGGTGAGCCATCAGCTCATGACCACACACCTGGACAAATGAAGAGAAAGGAGAAGACAAGCAATTAGGGTGTCTATGAGTTTGTTAAAAATTAAACTACTACCAAACATGATTTTCATGTTTTAGCATCAAGTGAACTACATAAATAAACACAATATTGATTGACAGAATATAATAAAAGCAACATGATCAACTGATAAAAATCAAAGCCATTTGATTCCCTTTTCCCTCAATAACAATATCAAAACGTCAATTCCAGTTTCTCCGAGATCTGTATTATACAAATGGCGGGTTAACACATGAGAGCAACAGAAACCTAACGGGAACAATGAAGTAAAAACTCAAATCTTTGTTGTTTCTAAGTATACACGCGCATGCACGCTAATTACAGGAATACACTTAGCCCCCCACGATGTCCTGATATCTTGCACATCTCAAACTGTTTGAATCCATCAACACGTTTGTCATTTTACCCCAAACAGTGCACCATTCCCTTGTATGTTTTACAGAGTAATAATGTGGCTTCTCTGAAAAAGTGTGTGTGTGTGTGTGTGTTTTTGCATTAAACATACCTGCAGTCTAACATCACAGAACTGACCACTCTTTCTCAGAGCGTTCATTTTGGCCACGGTGGAATCCAGGAAACTCTCATCCTCAAAGATCAAATAGCCGTTTGGAATCATCTTGGTAAATTTTGATATTATGCCTGCAGAAGAAAGGTAAGGTAAAAAAATAAATAAATAAAGAAAAAAATTTTGCCAAGTAAAGCAATAATACCCAGAATGCTTGTCTTTTGCCCTCTCTTACATGCTTTCAGCCATGTAACATTGTTATAGCCATCTTTATTAATTAATGACCAGAAAGAGGATTAGGTGCCCGTAATGTGCATTGTGTATTATAATCTGTCCTATGCATTAGTTATGGCCTTACCTAATAGAGAATAATGCAAATCCAGAGTAGAACTGAAGGTAGGCAATAGGCAAAGCAGACTGAGATCACAGTGGAACTCAAGTTTTCTTCACCCAGGGAGAGGGATGGGAAGTTGTTAGAAGAAATTCCAGTAGACTAAATGGCCGTGAGCAGAAGGGAGAAGGGGAGCAGCCGCACGGACAAACTAGCAGGCTTGAAGCGACTGTAATCAAGTCCTCGGGATCCCGTTGGCTATAGAGTTGTACGTATTCTGTGTTGGTCATACATTATAACCTAGAAGAAAAGGAGAAAAAAGGGTTTGTTAATTTTTTTTTTTTAAAGAAGAGAGGGTGCCTATTCTTGCCACCCATGCAACACTAGCATGAGTCAGTTTCACGTGGTAAATCAAGGCAAACTTGCACACGGGAAGGCAGTTGAGAACACTGCCCGCTACTCCCTCTTCCAGCGTCCTTTTCACAAGCCATTTTCCCAAAACAATTCAAGAATAGATCTGATTCAGGATATATTTGTCACATTATCCTCATAGAATTCAGAAAGAAAACTGGAATTAAGCATTTGATCCCAATATGCTGTAAACCAAAAAGTGTACAGCGTTGTTAGCTAAGCCAATGTCTTATTACTCCTCCCTTACAACACCCTCCATTTACCGCTTTAAATCTCCACACCTGCTGATGCGTCTCACCAGGTCGAGCAAAACCGTTTAATCCGTTTCATGGCTTGAGCTCTGTCTCCACTCTCTCTGAAGCAAGGCCACTACAATTTTCTTATGTGACAAGCCCCTTTGACTGGCTCCTCCCTATAGGAACCCTTTCCTCCAAGCAGGGGCCTATAAGGAAAATGCAGGAGGGAACAACTTGTCAAGAATTTCTACAGCCAGTCAACTGCGGAGATACAGTGATGGTCTGTTATTCGTTGCTATAAATTGTGGTTGGCCATCATAGTTCTCCATACATCATGTAACCCTGGTCCACAGGCTCCACTCACCCACCTACCTCCACACCACAGCTATTAGAGATTATCCCATATCTCTCCATCTTAATGTATTCTGCTATTGAAGAGTTTAGGTTGCACTAGCTGTAAACCCTCCAGTATGCCCATGCTGAGCCAAACAAAAACACAGAGCTCACATGTACCAAACAGATATTTACAGCAAAAATGTACACAACTGACGTGATCCCGTGCCTAACCATGATGCCATTGGCAATCTGAAGCTCAGTCAATAAATTGCGCTGCAGTCCCAACAGCTTTATCACTATACATATATGGGGAGAGAGGACAAGATGGACCACAGCAGCTGCCCATAGTCTGAAAATGTATCCACAGTCCATGTCACATGGACTGTGGATACATTTTGGGTAGCCCAGCTTTGTGATAGTATTCTGTATCCAATTTGCACGCGATGATTCTCATTAGAAAAGGCTGTGATATACTCAACTGCTGCGCATATAATGTACTGATTCTAGCTGTTTTCCATGACACATTCAGTAGCAGCATGTAAATAATTGTGCTAGAAGTTTTAGTTAAATCATGTAGTTTGTGTGCAGAACTACAACATTAGTACTGTCAATGATGAAGCCTAAAAAACATGTACCAGATAAAAACAGACCTGCCAAGCAATTGGTTGAAGTAAATCACAATGCCAATCAGGTGCCAAAAGCTAAACTTTCATTCACCCCTTCCCAGATTAAACAATATAAATGTAATGACTTGTACGTTATCTGCAAATACCATGAATCCAATATTTAAAAATCACCCACAAAGCACAAATACATGCATAAACTGCACCAGATTGACAACAAAATACTCAAATTCAGTCACATATTAAGGTGTAGCACTGTTTCGGATTTGGCAAAGAGGTGTGTTGGCGGATGTGTTAAACTACCAATCTAAGACAGCTGGGAGGTGTACCAGAGAATTTTACGGGTAGGCTAATAAAAGCTGAAACATGATGCCGCATGCTAGAATATGGTATTTTTGTATTCTACTGAATAGCATGGAAAGCTATAATTCAGCCTGTTTTTGTGTGTGTGTGTGTGGAAAAAACATTGACCCAGTTTTGAGAAGAAGGTTCCTTGTGAAGGCTCAAAAGCCCAACGCCTCCTCGTTTGGGTCCACTGTGCTTGCCTGCTGCCTTGTTGCCCTCTCATTTACACTAACCCAACACTCTGCCAGGCAAGCCACGCCTTGAGCTCTCTGAATAATTCTTTAATACAGAGCAGTCTTAATCACAGCTGTTAAATAATCTTCGGTAAACTGATAAGACAATCTCACACTGTGGCCAGTGTTACTCTGGGAATCAGCAAATAGTAATTCAGGAATGATGTCTGGCAACATAAACTGCTATGTTAAGCAAGTTTCATGCTGACAATGTATTAAATTGTTGCTTTCTAGGAAAAGGTTGACATTTTGGTCATTTGTGTGGACACTAGACTCATGTCAAAACTAAAGTAGGAATAGGGAAATAACAGTGACGATATATATATGAATTTGTGTATAGACAAAAAAGCCAGGCAGACATGAGATGCAAATGTGCATACTGGGGCATACCCTTAGAAATTAGTCAACAAAAGAAGAGAGAACTAAAGGCATCAAAGAGAACAAGTGAGATTGTTCACAACGTTGTCACAGAGGGCAGCCCTGAATGTATTTTCTCTCTCCATTTTTCCACCTGATTAGTCGGTCACAAAAGTGCAGGCCTGACACTGAACAATCAATGCCTGTTAGACACCCCTCCGGTGGTGAAGCGAAGCATTGCTGGATATTTTACCCAGTTTTACGATGTGGAACACTCAGAAATGTACAGTACTGCTATCTTTAACACATCTTGAACAAGGTAATCTATTAAAAGGCGTGACAATAAAAAAATGAGGTATGCAGTAAATAAATATTGTATTGGTTGAGTCTATAAAGATACAAAAAGAAATCGAAACACTAGCAGAACTCAGATACTAAAATACTATTTTTTGTTTCACCCTTTTCATAAAATCACTAATCTACAGTGTGTTATTTGGAAATTTTCCACTCAGCTGCCTGCCTCAGAATCGGATTAAAAGCACAGTAGGTCAAATACTATGCAAGACAACATGCAGCCGACTGACATTATAACGTTACACTAATGCAATTTCCTTTAACTTGAAATCGATACAGTACAGCCAATAATGCTCAATGTTGACAGAAACAGTGGCGCGTCAATATTAGGGCAAGGAGACTGGTCACAGCCCATTAAATCTGACACAATACGGCACTAAATGGAGGGTGAGTTAAGGACAAGATGCATGTACCCATGCTATGTTATTCACACCATGCCATACCCCAGTGGGCTACTGTTACAGTTGCCCCCCAGTCTATTGTGTTTGTCTATTCGTTGCAAAGCAATATCATTCATATGCCTGCCTCCTCCTCTTAAGTACTGTAACGTTACAGGCCCATGTTGTCTGGCGATGTGGCAGGAGTCTTTACAGCTAGCTAGCTAGTCTGTAAGGTTAGCTACATACATCCCGCCACCAGAAGCTGGAGAAGGAACTAGAGCCCCCTCTCCCCCTAAAAAGAATCCGATTAGCTTGACTTTTACGCGAACTACAAAAGCAGAAATATATTAGCTACCCAGTGGGTGCCAAGCTAAAGTTAGAGAGATGGAGAGGTCTGGAAGCTAGTGCACGTGCCTTCTAACGTTAGCTAGACAACCTGCTGCTAGCTAGGATGAGAAGCCATAAGACAGCCACACCGGTTGAATTTATTAAATTGGACCATGCTGAATACATTCGGTCGTCCGCCAATGTCCGTGCTCAACGCGAGAACTAGCTTCACTAACGTTACTTCGTTAGCTGCTATTGTGAGCCAAATATCTGCGTCATTATGGTTAACGCTAGCTGTATGCGGGAACGGTTTGTGATATATCCGCGCCAATAACGTTACAATAGCTGGCTAGGTATTTCCAGCAGTTTCCATCCAGCTTGAGCAGAGACAGCAGCTAGCTAACGTTACCATTCATTCTTAAACGCAAAATAAATATCTTGCTATAAAGTCAATATTTGTTAAAGTTGAAAGACGGACTCATACAATTAAACATTTGCTGTAACCAATTGTAGATTTAACGATTTCTCCACATTTTAACAGCGATGTTAACGCTACTTGACAAAGACGTTAAACAGCAGAATTTCCCTTTTGACTTAAAGAGAGAACAAATCTTACCTGAGGCGTTTGACAGCAAACGATATTAGACATATTTAATGCAAATTCAGAGTTGGTTGGATTGAGTTACAGCAAAGACGCAACGCGGCTAGAGGCACGACTTATTAGGCTAGTAGTAGATGTCTGTTCCCTCTTTGTAGAAGAAGTAACACGTCCACTCAGTCTAGTTTGGACTAGATCTGACAGAATGGCAAGCGCGCTCCCGGTAACAACTGTGCGTCCGCCCTGTGACGCAACCAACAGTGGGCGGTCCTACAACGCCTACTCCTTCTCTGAAAGTGATGAAATCCAGTGTGTAATACAGTCAGAGAGGGTTTAATCATAGACAATCTATGATATAGTGTACTAGTGGCTCATGGGCTTGTCTCAAGTTGTAGCTACATACAGTATGTGTGAATATACCCAATAAAGTTAATAAAAAAAGAGTGGCTCATAGGAAATTCATAGTTAAATAAATCAATGCAAAGCATAAATCATATATACAGTATATTATATATATTTTATATATATATATATTATTTTACCTTTTTTAATTTTTAATTTTTAATTATTATAAATTTCTGTATCATCATGATTAGGTACCAGGAAGTACATCAAATAAATGCGAAAAACAACAACAAACAAAAACAATTTCAAAAGTTCATCAAAATCAAAGTTTTGTCAGAATTTCATCTCTATTTTTTACATACTATGCTTCACTCAATGCTTGATTATACCGACCCACCCACCTCCCTTCCCCAAACACACCCTGCCATCCGCCCACCTAGTTTATTTATATATTATATTATTTTATAAATATTTACCCATAGCTTTATATAAGTAATCAATATCCACATTGCCCTCAAGAGTAAGGTCAGAGAGCATAACACACTTTGCTTTAGGACACTTTAGCAGGGTTTCATTTCAAAGAAACATGTCATGGACCACCAACATCAATAACATGGAAAAACAAGGAGACCAAAGACGCAACCACCCCAAAGCACTCAGCAGACACAAACACGGAGCATCACTAGAAAGCATTCTCAAGGTCTACTAAACATATATCAGATCCATTTTTGAATATGCAGAACTAGTCTGGAGCACGCCTCACAACACCAATTCAACACACTACAAATCATCCAAAACAAGACAATAAAATGGCGTACAGACTCCCACAGCACCCATTACATCCACAGAATGCCCGGACTCAAACCCATCCAAGATACAAACATCATCCTCACAAAAAACTACATTCAGAGAGCCATCAACCCAGCGATGACGCAGCTAATCCAGGAAGCACAATCGGTCACCCGAACACCACTCTAAATAATCCTCTACTAAACAAACCACCATAGCCATCAGAATGCCAATTTACAACCCACGATTACATGCTTGCATTTACGTTCACCCCATTTCCACTCTACATACCTCATCTATTGTCATTTTATTCAGTGTTCTCATCTATTTTTCCAGTTATTTAATTACCAACATGAAAAATGTAGGACTCTCCTTGCTCAGTTCTGTTAGCTTTATCTTTTATTTTATCATTTATTTTAGCTTCTATTTTTATCTGTGCTACTCATTTTTATTTTATTCACGTATTTATCAATTTGTATTATTTATTCTTTATTTTTATTCTTTTCTTCTGTTTTACTGACAGCCTATAATAAAAAAATAAGTGAAAAATTGGTCAAATGCGGCCTTCAATCCTCCCGAGTGGGCTCCTTCTCCACCTTCTCCCCCTCATGTCTGTCTTTATGGTTAGAATAGGGCACAAACCCTAAGCTATCCTCCATGCACAAGAAAAAAAACCTACCTACTTCAGCAGGGTGGATGTTTGCTGAGTTATATCCAAGTCTCCTGGTCTAACCTGGGGCCAGAATGGCTCCTCTGGCTTTTGCTTGTTATGTCTGTATGGAGATCTTTTACATTTTGAGGCTTCTATCTTTTGAATGCATTAGCCATTCAATTTACGCTGCCCATTTCCACATTTACTCTTCATTTGTCCTGATAATCTCTCTTCTTCCTTTCCCTGTGTCTGTGAGTCATGACAGCATATAGGATAAGTCGTTTGATTTCCATTAAGAAGGAACATCCAGATTAAACCCTCTCCACTACTGCATACGTCATCTAGAGGAAGAAGGACCCATGCACCTGCCTTGACTGAATGGAGCTTAGTACTACTTAAGTACATCAGTACTTAGGGTTAGAGGATGAGAACGAAGCAGTGGTGTGTATGTGTATATGTGTGTGTGTGTGTGTGTGTGTGTGTGCGTGTTGTTGATGGGCTCATGGATGGTCTCCATACATTTGTGAAAGCCTGGCACAGAATGTAACTAGGTGACAGCGGCACAAGAGCATTTAGCCTTAAAAGTGACCATTGTGTTGAGAACCAAAGTGTTAACAACCAAAGCCAGGGGTCCAGTTAACACAGATTAGGTTTATCAACACAACGTAATCTCTTCATAACAGCTCTTGTGATGGTATTATTACCCCAACACGTTGTGCTGCCATCCATGAGGGGGTGACATTCCTGACATGGTGAAAGAAGTTATTGCTGGCTAATAGGCAAGGAAATAAATGGCTAGTTTCCAAGAATGGTCTTAGGTATCATATTTCACCTTATCTCTTTTTTGTAGCTGTGTCAATGTATGCCTGGATTGCAGAGGAAGAACCACCATCCACACGTGCCGGGGAAACCAACCAGCTTTAAGGTCAACATCGCCAAGGATGTTTTCAACAAAACAAAACAAAAAAGATACAGTTCATGCCATCACAGATGCATCACTATGCAACTTTTACATGATTGCCAAAACCATGCTTATTGTCATATGGAACTGTATATGTTAACTTAACACCCTTTAACATAAACAAACAATACACTAAACACAATCAAACCAAACAAAACCAAGTTGGGTGCTGGAAATGCAACAGCCTTCCAGTAGGGAGAAAGAGCGAGCCATCCTGGAATCAGCCAGGTCATACACAGTACACTCCCGGCAAGTGAGGCCAATCCCTCAACGGGGTGGGAGGAACCAGGAGCTACTAAGAAAGTGAACAGAGAATTGCCAAATCAGGAAGTCATACGGCCTAGGGCCATCACAATCATCACAGCGTAATCTTTTCATAACAGCTCCATCCATGTGGGGGTGACATTCCTGACAAGGTGAAAGAAGTTACTGCTGCATGGCTCATGGGCAATTAAATGAGAGGCTGGTTTCCAAGTATGGTCACCTGCATCATACTGTATTTCACCCCTATTTTCTTTTTTGTAGCTGTGTCTATGTTTGCCTGGATTGCAGAGTGAAGAGCCATTATAAACACGGATCAGGAAACCAACCAGCCAAAACAAGACACAATAAATTGGTTTACTTTGTAAAACAATTCTCAAATAACCCTTCCTGTTATTTTTCTACGCCAAGACCCGCCCTTCAATATTTACCATTTATTGGCTAGGCATCCATGCTTACACAAGGTAACGTAATCCCATTTGTTCAGGTCCTATCCTCTGACCAATCGACTATCCTGACCATAATTTTGCTTCCAGGAGGGAGAGAGAGCGAGACATCTTTGAATCAGCCAGCTAATATAGGCTGATTCTTACTTCCCTTTTTTGATAGCACCTCGGTCTTCCACTGAATTGGAAGTTATTATGCCCCTCCTTCTTGAAGGCTGTCTCAAGCTGTTATTAATGCCTAGAAGAGCAAGGAGCGAGCATCGAGAAGTGGTCTCCTGAGGAACTATGAGCGAGGGTACAGAAAGAGCAGCATTCTGGAAGCCATGCAGCTGAGCTAACGCCGCCTGTACAGCTAACAAATTAACATGACGTTTCAGAGGAAAGGACGTCTCATCCCTCTAAGGGTATATCCTATGTCCCTTACTTGATAGCTCCTTGCTCCTCGGTCCTCGGCTGAACCTGAAGTGGTTCTTTCCCTCCTCCATGGAGGCCATCTCAAATCCCTTATTTCTACCTGAGGACCGAGGACATGGAGGGACACACTACAGCAGCCATTCCGGAAGCTGTGCTGCTAAAAGGGTTGCTATCTCCGCCCCTACAGCTGACAAATTCATATCATGCTTTAGAGGAAAGGACGTCTCATCCCTCTATGACACATTTGCATCGTTTCCTCTCTCCTCCCATAATTGCCTTGCATCTCTCCTGTGCTTCCTCAGTGGGAGGGACTAAGACCCAAGGAAGAGAGACAAGTGGAGGAGTCTAGGATGGAATTTAAGAAAGATGAAATGCAGTGTATAAAACATTTCTTTGTTTTCTCTCTCCTCGCAGGATTTCGTCCGTCTCTCCTATGCTTCCTCGGTGGGACAAACTAGATGCGAGGAAGTAGGCAAGTGGAGGAGCCAGGGATGTGTTATGGATTATTATTATGGATTATGGATCCCACTGCAGTTCTAGGCAAGACCTGCCCTACAAAGCAGCCTAATTGGTTGAGGTTAGGCATTGACCTTAGAGCAGTTAAGGCTAGGATAGCCGATAGCAGTCAGTATGGCTCTGTTCATCATCCAGATACAGTATGTGATGGTAAAATCAAGAGATATCATATGGAAGGTGGACATCTTAAGTAAAATATCTTGTACTTGCAGTATTGAATCAACAACAACAAAATGTGTGTGTGTGTGTGTGTGTGTGTGTGTGTGTGCGTGTGTGTGTGTGTGTGCGCGCGCACGTGTGAGTGTGTTGGCTTGGCCTGATTCCAACATAAATTTGATACATCCCTCCTTTTGCTGAGTCATGTTGTAAACTCTGGTGCCCCATTCATTCTTTTATTCTACAGAGATTTGTTCAGTGAGGCTGCATAAATGTGTTCTGACAAGAACACTATGAATATTTTAGGTATCTGGGCCCAGCAGTAACACGTGGCTGGCACTGCTGTGTGGATGAAGTTGAGGCAAGAACTAGGTCTAAATCTTGTGAAAAATTTAGAATGACAGTGTTGAAAATCTCGCTAAATATTTACCAGTGATTGCATTAGCAGCTATTTACCGATTTCTTATATAGTAAAATGTGACACCATAAAGTATCTAGTCTCTTCTCTAGTTCACATTAATTATATTTTGTGGAAAGGATTTCATTTCGCTGTATATTTATTAATTAATTTATATCTTGCTAATTTATTGTGTCTTGTTTTGGCTGGTTGGTTTCCTGACCCGTGTTTATAATGGCGCTTCACTCTGCAATCCAGGCAAACATAGACACAGCTACAAAAAAGAAAATAGGGGTGAAATACAGTATGATGCAGGTGACCATACTTGGAAACCAGCCTCTCATTTAATTGCCCATGAGCCAGCAGTCTTTTGTCAATTTAGCAAATATAGTTGCTAGAGCATCATAGCTGTGTGTGCCTATCATTATGTATGTCACATAACTAGGGGCACCGCAAAATGGAAGAGTGCCACGTAAGTGTGGAGTTGCATAGTCCTCTGATAAGGTACTGATAACTGTGAAACTCATTAAGTTAACCTTCTCATGACAGATCAATGACATTGACGAAACAAAGGTGATATCTGGGAATGCTATCTAGAAAATGATGGTGGAGATTTCAACAGATGACAAGTCCGATGCTTTCAGGTTGATTTCAGCATTTATTCAAACAGTGAACAAACTTGCATGACAAGAGAGCCGCCTGTGGTACACATACGCAACTGTCTGCACAAGGGTGACTCCTGAACATCAGAATAACTGCTTTTTTATATTCTTTTTGTCCTCACACATTCCAATCTATTCTAAACTGTGGGACAGATTTACCTCAAAACTAACTCTTATGTGGATTAGTACCTTGGAATAGATTAAACACATTTGAAAACCTGCATGCTTAAAATTCCACCTACCTAAAGGCAGTGGGTTTTCCGTGGGGCCTGCTCAACGGTGAAGAGAATGTCGTCAACCTATGGCCTGTCGGGTCTGAGACAACACACTACTTATGTGACCTCAGATCTGATCAGATATAATCTGTTTTCATCCTGACAGTTCAGTCCACACTTATAAACATGTAGTACTCTTTTCTCATTGAAGAACTGACCCTTTAATTTGAGATGGCAGATGGACATACTGGTTCATTGACAATGACTAAGACACAGGCATTGCTTTCTTGCAATCAAATGAAGTTTGAATTCAGATTCATACAGTAGACCAATCTGTTCAACATCAGCACTCAACACACTCATTGTGTCACCAATGAAGAAATAATATGGTCCTAACACTCTCTGTAGTCTTTTCAGATCTATGCCAGGATCTCTTCTTGTCCCCACAGAAGGAAGAGTCACAAGAGTGTCACAAGAGTCTAGCTTTCTGTTCCTTGTTAAGTAAACAAAGTCTTTGTCCAAAGCTCTTTTAAAACTTTCCACAGTCCTGTGGTCTGTCCCATTTTGAGGATGTGGGTCAGTTCAGTGAGAATGGAACACATGTATACACACATGCACACACACAGCTAGATTTTGTCGGAATAAAAGACTTGGTAAACTGAAAACTGAGCTGCTATCTTAACCTTGTGTTGCATTGATCTCCCTGGTGGACACTGCCCTTGTGTAAATGTACTAGTGGCTCTAATTAACTCAGAAACAACAGTCTTGTGTGTGTTTTGATTTCCTTCTCTAGTCGGCCAGAACACACCTGTTGTCAAATTCAGTTTGTAATTATTTTTTTTTTTTTTTCCTGCATTTAAAACATGTGAATTGTTTAAAGTCATACATAAATCACGTGTCACATGCACTTAATTTCAAGCTCAGCGACTTCAAACTAACACCCTTTAAGACACTCACATGTGACTGTGGTATGTTGGGTGTTGTGCAAATAGGTCAAGAAGTCATAATCCTTGAACGCCATGCTGATCTCTGCATTTTAACAGTGATGTAAGAACACCAGCCTTTTTTTGTCGTGTTTAGGTCGGCACTTTCCTTGACTTTTCGACATTGTGTGCGATGTATCATAGGGCTGTTAAATAATTTGGGTCACGAATAGCTCAATTTAGCTAGATTTTAAAGGTAGAAATACATTAATTCCGCTGGAGGCTAGCCCCACATGTTCGCTCAGTTACGTGACAAACGCGAGGAAGTCTGGTGAAAAAGTAAAAGGGCATCCGATGGACCAGTAGGGAACAGGAACAAATGGTGGCTAAAGAGGGGGACCGAGAGGCAGAATGTGACACCTCACTGTAAACTAAATATAGATTTACTTTAATTAATCAGCTTTATTTTCTGTTTTTTGATTTATGTTAAAAAAAAGTAAATCTCACTCTATGTTGAATTGAGCTCCAAGCACTACCTTATACCCAATATACCCATTGTTGTTTAATTATTCAGTTTTTTTTAATGTGATTTTAATTAGCACAGCTTTGGGGACGCTGTGGATCAGTGTAGAGCGGTTGCCTGCCAATCAGAAGATGGGTGGTTTGATCCCTGGCCTTGCAAACCCAGTTTCCTTGGGCACCCAAATTTCCCCTGATGCTGTGCATTGGTTGTGTAAAGGTTTGTGAATGTTTATCTGATGAGCAGGTGGCACCTTTGTACAGCAGCCTTGGCCACAGTGTGTGAATAGTTCCTGTGCTTTGAGTAGTCATTAAGACTAGAAAAGTGCTACATGACAACAGTCCATTCCACACTTCACCCATGGTGACAGTGGGGTACTAAGAAAAGCTGCCAGCAACACCTACTGTAATTAGTTGGCTACCAACAGCCAACTAATGGAAAGCCCTGGCTGATGATACAGGGCTTTCCATAATGAGCTAGTGAGCAGCATATTCCCTTTGAGGAATCAACGATACACATTAGTGTTGTGCACTGCTGACGATGATAGCCAGAAACCGGTTTTTAAAGCCATCGTAGATCTATGATTATGATAATGCTTCATGATTATCAGTCAGCTGTTTAAAATCTTATTTTAATGCCATTAAAAAACAAAAATGTAAAAAGAAGGTCAACCACTACACTAAGACACTGTACATGGCCAACTAATAACTATGATGATACAGTAAACAGGCAGTGAGGGAATTTGGATTTTCATTGCATACACAGTTAATTATTATTCTGTTCACCCTTAGTATTTTTCAAAGGCACTTTTCCACTGTTTAAGTGAGTCGTTTCAGGGCTGCTGATGTCGTAATAGGATTTTTCTGTGTTTGTCCTGCTGGACGGTTTATCCCTAAAACAGGTGGACATGAAATGCGACCTAGATAACATCATAGGTCAAACTTCAAGGAGTTCAAACAGGGACTCACGCACATCTGCACACACACACAGTGGCTGTTGGCTATCATCAATGATATTCTGTTTAACCTTTAACCAGTGTGCCTCCAGAGAGGAAGCCTTGCATCACTTTGCCCATAGTCACATGTATCCAGTTATAGCCAGAGTTATTGGAAACTCACCCCACCTGAGTCACAGTAGCTGTGGAACTTTTTTAATCCCAGAAAGGCAATTAGTTTTCACAGAAACCATCACCAGCAACACAGTAAAAACCTCAACCGTTGTTTACACAGATGTATTGTAGAAGATACACAGTCCATTTTACTATCTCATCAAACTGCTGTAGCGTCACATTAGTAGTAGTACCTGAGATTCACTCTTATCAGCTCACCTGTTCAAATTAATCAAGGTCACCACACCAACATTTTTGATTTTCTACTAATTAACAGAAGAAATGACTGGATTTCTTTTGGCTCAAAACTCCATATTAAAATGTGTAGGACTGAACATTTGCTTCAACATTTCTTTTTTAGGGCAGTTGACCTGGTTTCTATATGCACTCATCTCTTTAATTTGGGCTGCAGATTTTATTGTAACTATGAATTTTGAAAACTTACTTTTTTTTGCAGTTTTTATACCTGTAATGGTACTTGAACATGCTCCATGCTTGCTATTGTTCAAATGCTTCACATATAGAATATCTGATCATATTCACCTTTGTTTCTAGACAGGTTGCCTCTTAGAAGTTTAATGAACTTTTCAAGTAAGTGCTTAATCTACTTATTTCTCAACTTTAGTGTCTGTGTTTGTTAAATTAAATGGAGGATTACTTAGAAATCAGAAATATTATAAAGAAAAAAAAAGAAAAAGAAAAGGGTGGCAGTAGCTCAGTCAGTAGGGAGCTGGGTTGGGGACCGGAGGGTTGCTGGTTAAATCCCCGCACGGACCAAAGTATGTTGGTGGACTGGTAGCTGGAGAGATGCCATTTCACCTCCTGGGCACTGCCAAGATGCTCTAATGTGATAACAACAGAGTGTAAATTGTAATTTCCCCTTGCGGGACTAATAAAGTATATATTATTATTATTATTATTATTATTATTATTATTATTAACTGAGCAGACAGATGATGTTCATTCATCCCCAACTGTGCAGTGGTGTAACAGGAGAGGCCATGACATTTACAGACCGGGTTGGAGAGTGTGAATTAATTGTGGAGTTGTAGAGAGACTCGAGTGCTAATGCATGTTGATGGGTATGTGGTAGTTATCTATCTTTTGCATAGTGTATGCATCACACAAAAAACATGCACACACAGTTTGCTTTGAGCTACTTACAGATCTAGCAAATGACAGTAAACCAACGGTCTATGCAGTAAACAGACAGAAAGTTAGCATTCTGTTTGACTGCAGAAAATAATACTGGCATTGATGATTCCTGTTCAAATTCAGCAGCCCAAACAGAAATTGAGACAGTAGCCTTGATCATAAATAATATGCACTCTCTAATCACTGAAGTATACAATGAAGAGACCATGTGCTTATTTTGTGGAAAGTGTGCAGATCATCCTCTGTGCTGTTGTGTTATCCAGTAGCTTCTGTTTTATCATTGTTGTCTGTGATATGTTTTGTTATGGCACCAATAACAAATGCCAGCAGGCATTAACGCCGTGGTATGACCATAATATTTACTTTAGAAATTTGATTATAACAAATCCATTCTCACTCCAGAATCACATGTGAAAATACATAATTGAACATGGCACAACGGTGTACTATAAAATTGAATTTAGGAAAATACTGTAACATATTTATGAATAATTATATAACAATTTGCACAATATTATATAATAAACATTGCGTAATATTAAATAATACACAATCTTTATAATATTTAAATTTGTTTTTGCTGTAAAAATGGCAAAAACCGGCATGCGGTAAAGGTGAAGTTAAAGGACAGTAAGACAGAAGCTTGATCCTTTTATTGCTTTAAAGAAATGCCCTCTTTCCTTACTGATAAGTGTTGTAGATGGGTTTTATGGTTCAATGATATTCCTTTTAAACTACTTTAAGTTATGTGTAAATGTGCATGTGTTTATATCACTACATACAGCATATTTAAAAATATGTATATTTTCATCCCTGAAAGACACAGCTGACATTACAGGCAGCATGCAAGTATGAGAGAGTTTACTGACTGTATGCTTGTGACCATTATAAAGTAAAGTAAATTGTGTTCAGTACAAATTAGAACTAAAAGAGAGCCAAGGAGAGTGCTTTTGTTAAAAGCATTTAGAAAAAAGACTACAGTGGACAAATAAATGGATAAGAGACAGCAATGTGAGGGGCTTAACATGAATGTACAGACCTTTTTGTACATGCATTAATAATGCATCTGCCTTAGATGTAGTGGCTTAAAATAGTCCCGTATTGTGGCTCGGTTCCACGTGTATCTTGTATTTTCTCAATGTCACATTCCAGTAGTGAGTAGCATTGTTGATATTTTAGCCATGATCTTGTGTTTTGGTCCGAAACAATGACCCATGTGACAATCTTTTCGTTGGCCTTCCTAAAGGTATCACCAAGCCGTGATGGCACCCTGTAAAACATGACAGTTCAAGCTGAACACAACTCAAAGACTGTCACCTGTCTGTGGTGGCCAGGTTGACTCAGTGGTAGAGCAGACGCACATGTACTGAGAGGTTTATGCCTCGACGCAGAAGTCCAGAAGCAATTGTGAAACTGTGAAAACAGAATTGAACAACAAATTCAATAATAGGGATTGCAAATCAGCAAAAAGAAGAGATTACATGAACCAGATTTAGACCATTTTGCTTCATGCCAGGAAGAAAGAAAGTATTACAAGTGAAAAATTAACATTAATTCCCAATAGAAAGTACAGCACGGTAACTACTCTAGTGCACAAGAGTAAAAAGAGTAAAATACATAAACATTTGCCCAACAATAAATGCAAAATTCTTTCCTGGAAAAACTGTGTAGGTGGTTGGGTATGTAGGTATGGTATAAAGGGATAAGGGTAGAGAAACAGAAGGGGGTGTGTGGTGCAATCATTGGGGTAAAATGGTTGTTGGAGGACATATTGTACTGACACTTATGTAGGCTACTGTTAGAGAAGGAAGTTTACTGAAATTGTCCGTAAGTGACACATTAATGGCGTGAACAAAAATATGTATTATGAAAGAGAAAGATAATGATGAGGAATAAATTAAATGTAAACACGTGTGATAGATATTTTCTCTTTTCACACGCACACACACGCACGCAAACACACACACACACACACACACATGCACACGCACACGCACTCTGATTAGGAAAGCCCTTGAAATGACCTTGTTGATACCTGATATGCCTTTCTCCACATAAAAATCTACTCACTAGTCTATGGCCTGGTGTTACCATGGGTATATTAGTAACTTGTATCCCTTGCCGCTGCAACTGTGTAAATTTCCTCATTGTGGGATTAATAAATTATCTTTTGAATCTTGAATCATGTACAAAATGAGTATCTGGGGTAACATTGAGGTAGGTTGAAGGTGTATATAAATCAAATACAGTATGTATTTATTTACTAGATTTGCTACATATTATATAACGTGTGAATGCATTGTTATGTTTTTCCTGTTTCTGTGTCTGTGTGAGTGTGTGTGAATCAGTGTGTGATACTGTGTGTGGGGTTTTCTGTGCATATTTCTCCTAGAAACTCACACATTATAATACCAAAAAAACACAAAGGAAGGACAGACTAATGATATAAAAATATAGCGTTAATTTAGATCAAATAAAGTATACTCTTTTCTGCCTCACCACCATGAATTTTAGCTACGCAGATATTGTTTTCATAATCCTGTACTTATGACTTTACTGTCAGATGTTGGCTAAACTATGTAACACCATAACTAGAAACATGTTAATAATAAACTTCTTAAGAACAAAGAGTTTTTTTTCTTCTAAATGTATTAAGGCTCAATACTAGTTTTCTATTAACTTTATGGATTTCTTTGACACAGCTACCAAAACAGACCAGCAATCTTTAACTAGGTTAGCTAGCACACGAGTAATGGTTTCCTCAAGGAAAATTACAAGCAGGTAAGCCTATTTTAAAACACAGTCAAATTTGACCTTGGAACACAATTGTTCGTCGCATTTTATTTATATCCAAACCAGTGGCATAAGTGTAACAGTAACGTGTAATAAATGCTAACCGACAACAATTAGCTATTTTTAACAGGTGCAGGTCATCCAAATACTCGCATAGGTTAGCGTGTGCAGCTAGCTAACACATTCGTAACACAGCTAGCATAGTTAACAGTTCGTATAGCATTTACTAACATTGTTAATATATATATATAGTTATTGATTTTAACTGAGTTGATTTGGAAATAAAATATGGTGGGCCATAGTTTTATAGTTTATTATAGCTGCAGCTAGTATACTGTAGTTATTGATACTAATTAGCTACAAGAAGCTAGCAAATCTAGCTTATAAGTAATAGCTTTCTTCCAGAACATAGAGAATTACAAGCAGGTAACCTCTTTTTAAACAAATAGAGTAAAAGACATTGTCATATTTTATAGCTACAACCTGGGAACCACAGAGCTATCTCACTTTGCTGTCTGCTCTCGTTTTTTAATATATGAAAACTTTGTTGTTGGTAATGTAACATTTTCTTAGTAGCCCAAATTGTTTGCAATTGTTCCATTTTAAGCCTAGATATCTTTTGAGCTCCTCAAGATATGTTTAATAACTGAAGGAGGTATGCAAACAACCCAAAATTACACCTTTTACTTGTTTTTTATGTGCATATCAAGCTTTCTTTTTTTTATGATGTTAGTTATAGTTTTATCAATTCTGTAACAAAAAGTATTGTGGTTATGATTCCACTAATACACGGTAGAGTATTAGAATAAAGCACTAAAAATGGCAGAAACTATATTAGAAAACAGTTTTGCTTTGCACAGAGCAACAATTCTGTTAAGAGACTGTAGGAAAATATGTGGTCAAACTAACAATAATTAAAGCTAATTATTAAAGGAGGAGATATGTTCTATGTGTGAAATTGTTTATTAAGTTTCTGTTTAACTGTAAAAAGCCTGTATTTTCAAACATGCAGACTTAGGATTTTCAAACATGCTCTTGTAAATGAGTCAGCTTCCTCAAGGCCATGGGAAGTGAGACATACTGATGAAACTCATCTCTATTTTTTGACTGATGCTTCCTTGTGAGGGGGTGGCAGTTTGGAGACATTATGTTCCCCACAGTGTAATGTTCCCCTACATACAAACACGTAAATGTAACAGACGCAATATGTCTGGTGCACACAAAAATGCTTTCTGTCAGGAGAAAACCTAGTGGGCTGTGAAAGACTTTATTGTCAGACAATCCGGTGTGATTGTGGTAGAAATTCTCTGACTGGGATAAGGTCAGGAAAATGTTTTGAGAAAGGGTTGTATGGGAAGAGATAAAGTCTGCGTTCCCATGATCTAGTGCACGTGTGTGTCTACATACAGGTGCGTGAGTTTACGTAAAAAGGAGAGAAAGAGACAAAGGGATAGTCGACCAGACTGAGAAAGACAGTCAAGAAAGTGTATTTATTGGATAATACAGCCATTTGTAGTGCATGTCCTCACACCCTCCATCTCCCTTTTCTCTAAGCTTTTACTTTTTTTCCTACAACATAAATCCCTTCTCCCTTTCCATCATCCCTCCATCCCTCTCTAATGTTATTATTTATGGCACATCACTTTATTGTTGTCATTATTTGCCGGTTTTTGCTTGATATTCCACTGTTCTTTTGTCCCTTGATTTCCACAGAAACTCTCTCTTGCACACACGTGCTTACTACGATGGGAAAAAGGAAGAAAGACATGGAAAGATGTTGGCAAAATGAAAAAGTGGGGTGACATTAGCAATATTGGTAAGAAGGATACAAGGTAGGTAATAGGTTGGAGACAGAGAGATACATAGATACATAGCAATATAGAGTGGAAAATATCAGAAAATATCAGACAGTTCATCAGAGTTTTCTTTTCTTCTCTTGTGCATGCTGCAAACAGATTGGCACACACAGACAATAGCCAGTTGCCACAGTTCAATTGGTCCATTTAGCAGAGAGGTAAAGGGGAAAATCTGTAATAACCCGGATAGAAACAGTCACTGACCCACATTTTTCTGCACAGACGTAATAGTTACAGTAGAATGTTGCATGGGCAGTACCATAACTTCCTAACATCTTTGGTATTACTGTCCATTTCCGCTGTGGGATTATATTTGGTGGATTTGTGTTTGTTTCTGGCAAATCCATTCTCCCCAGAAATCAGCATTGACTGAGCTTCACAAATGCTTTGGCTATGCAAATTACTGTTAAATCTGAATACCAGTCGCTTTTGTGCCACGCACACACACACACACACACACACACACACACACACACACACACACACACACACACACACACACACACGGTGTAAAACTCCTTACATCATCCTTATATTTCAAAACCACAATGGTGTCAGTATGAAAATGTGGTTTATTTTTATCTTTTCAAAAGCAGTATACCCACTGAAGTTGTGTAGTAGTAGGTGAAGGTCATGTTCTTCTATCTTAATTGGCCAGTTAGTAGTAGTTTCATAATTATGGTCATGGCAACAAAGGCAGTGACGGCGCAGTGAATTGGAACAAACAGGTACCTTTTCAAGTGTAAACAAGCCTTTCAACCTTGCTGTAGGTCACAAGTCATAAGGTTGTTTTTGTTTGTACAGTGTTCTCTGACTCTCTCACCCTTATTATCTCACCTTCACTTTCTGACGTGTCCATATACTACTTACATGCGCACACACACGTACGCACATTGTTCTCGCAGAGTCTGTGTTCACAGTCAGTGAAACACCAAAGCCTGTATGAACAATAATTATGTCATCAGCATTAACAGTAGCTTTGAAGGGAGGGACCTGGCCACTACACATGTCCATTTGTTATACTTTTTTAAAATATTTTTTACAGTCTACTGTTCTCTTCTTCTCCATTCTTTTTTTGTCATTTACAAACAAACTCCTGATAGACTCCTGATAAAAATAGTCAAAGAACAAAGCAATTTTTTCATCACTGCTTGTGTGTGACTGACGTCTGAGTGGGTGAGACAGAGGATCAGAAAGTCAGAGAATGGGGACAATTGTTTGTGCACACAAATGTTGGTATTCGCGTGGTTAACCATGTTTAAACTGTACAGAGTGTTTATGAAAGTAGGAGAGCCAGAGATTGAGAGAGAGATAAAAAGAAAGAATGGCGAGGGATTACAAAGGATATGTTGGTGTGCACAACCAGTGAGCCTTATTGGCCAGATGAGTTGTGTTCCCTACAAAAGAGTGATTTTCCTGAGATGAGAGGTAGTAAACCCAGGGATTAGGTCTGTTGGGCAACAGAGCACTAGGCCCCAGGACGGGCTTTCTGGTTGGCTTACTGGAGGAAGGGAGCCCATGTGTCATGTGGCTCATGTTTGGGAGACAGAGGGTCTGGTGTTTGTGAGCTAGAGTCATGCTTGCCCTGTAAGCCTACATTTATGAGGTGGTAATTTGCACTTTACCAGCTAGCTTTTAGAAAACTACCAACATAGGCATTAACACACTGGGGAAAGAAACAGTGCAATGTGGTTTACCTGGCATACCTAGATTATCTCACTAAATGATCACAGACATATGCAGAGCAGCTCACACTAAGAACACACTCACCTTTTCTAGCACTTTCTCCTATCCAGGGTTTTTTAAATGAGAGAGAGAGATGGGAGAGAGAGAAACAAAATGCATTAACTGTATGTTGCACTCTCATTGATCTCTCTTGAGATCTCTTGCGTTCAGTGACTATTGACTATGTCTATTGTCAGCTCATTATCTTTATTGTGCAACCAATGCATTATTTCATGTATAATAAAGACTGAAAAAAGACTGCAAAGTGTAATTTCAATTTTTTAGAAGTCCATGGTGGTCAAAGTGCATATGTTAAAAAATAATTTCCATGTGGCTGGCTGGTATTAGATTTGTACTTTTCCCCTTCCTATGATGAATTGTTCCTTAGAGAAAATAGGCTTATTTTCTCTTCCAAGTGTAGTCACAGTGGGGTTTGTGACTAAAATGTGTCATTCTCCACTTCCTTGTCTCTTCATTGTATTATCCAAAAACTACTGTTAGAGGAAGAAGAAAGTTAGTCTCATGTAAGTCGGTGAAACCTGGGTTGAGATTTGTTGCGCAATGAAAAAGAAAGATATGAAACTGTTACGTCAATTCCATCGAATTAGTTGGTTTTGTCAGGTTTGGTAACTCTTTTTGGAAACTGCCTCAAGCCAGTGTATTCCCACCAAGCCAAAATGTCAACAAACAAGTCTCTTAGCATTTTGCTTTTAATATGACAAGTGTCGTAGTGTTTTCCCCAGTACCTGGATTAGCAGCCACAGGAAGATAACCTAAAAACCTAAGAAGTACAGTATGTACAATTCATAGTACAAGTCATAATAAACCTTAAACCAAAACCAGTCAAAAAAAGACAGTAATCTCTGATGTCATTGACATTGGGATGTGTTGTGGAACTGGTGCAATGATGTAAGACTCGTGCTTATTAACTAAGTAAATCATTGATTCATTGTCTTTGCATAGGGTTGTGGTAGCCTGGGTGGTTGCCTTGGGGAAGTGTTTGTGCCAGTGAACAAATATCCTATTTGTACAAACTGTTCTACAGTATTGATTACACACACATACATACATACATACAGCAATTTCTCATTTTAAACAGAATATTGGAGGAATGAAAGCCAATTGAAAACTTAATTTTTAATTCTAATCGGGTATTTTGCTGCCAGTTGGTCTAAATACCTTGCTGTAATGGAGAATGATTGATGTCTTTTTTCTGTACCAGCTTACCTGGGTTGGGATAAGGAAATGTACCACCATCAACTGAACTCAAACAACTTCACATTATATTCCTGATAATTAATCTCTTCACTTTTGGCAGAATTTAATCACTTGAAAACAAGCAATAGGTATCTGTATCATAGAGACATATTCAGCTTGTGTGTGTTTGACAGTAGATATACTCTTTATACAGTTCTTTATACACTTCCTGCTCTCTGTCTGAGATTACTAGACCACTCCACCTTGTTTGTGGTTTTGCAGTATTTCAACAAACCTACTTTTGCAGATTCGCTTTTGATGAGTGTATCATATTGCTGGTTTGCTCATAAAATTATGTAGAATGAGTTTGCAAGAGAATGAACAATCCCTTTATTATTGTTTCTTGTATGAACTTGTTAGGAACTGGATGCACCTCCAACAGAACAAGACATGGTTTATTTATTTCAAGAAATGTGTTGTGTAATCACTGCCTGCATGCTAGAAATGTCATGGTGCATTTTTATAAAAGCTTTGGCCTCCCTATTTGTTTGCCATGCAAAATTCTCATCAGCATGCTTGCTTCCTACACCCCCTGAGTGTGCTTTGGTTAGTGAGGTTTGGATTCTTATTTGAATGTTTCCGTGCAACTTTCCATCCACATCCTACAGTCCTTCAAGACTTGGTCAAATTAAATTATACATTTGAAACAAGTCAGACACTTCCCTTGCCAAATGCCAATCATTTTACATAGTCATTCATTGCTATGGCAGTCCTTTTTATGCATAATCTCTTTAACTTTACTTGTCTTTTTTTATATTGCCCTGATCTCACTTATTCAGTTTTAGGGCCCTGCAATCACAGTAATATGAGATATCAGTGGTATACTAGCTCCCCCTAGTGCCTATGCTAATTGGTTGCAGTTTACAACGATTGTCTGTGTGAAGTAAAGAACAAAGAATGTTTGCAGAGAAATCAGCTACTGAGAACATTTTAATAATAGATTTATGAGAAAGATTTTTATTTTTCCACACAGTTATTATTGATACAATGAGGATAACAATGTTCAAGCGGCATAAACATACAAACTGGAAACTAAAAAGAATAAGGATATTGATGCCTCATAGAAAATTTATAATCAGGTAGGACTGTCAGTTCCAAACAATTATCTATCTTACTTACCAGGAAATCATTCATTTTTGGCCTGTGGATGTGACATTACTGGTTAGATCATAGTAATTTAAGGTTTTTATTCTTTGGTGCAAAGGTATGCCAAACCCATCAGAAATATTTTGAAAATTGTACACAGTTTTGACAGAACTGTTTAGGGCAAATAAACATATAGTAAAGGCAAAAAAGTATTTTGTACTTACATATGTGCATGAACGCAGTCTCTCAGACCTATCTTGTGGTATTTCTCATACACAGAAGAACCCTGCAAATTGAATACAGTTGAACTTTGAATTAACATCCATCATATATCTAACACAACCATCTAATTTCTCATAATCATCAGCAGTTGTTCGTTGGTGCTTAAACTTCAAACAGAGATGGATTGAAATAAGATTAAATTACCAGGACAGCTTCACAGCCAAAGAGCCTTTTTCCATACATAATAGAATTAGTTGTGGCTAAATTCCATCTAGCTGCTTTGGATTCAGGGTGCTGATATCATAGACTGTAAAAATATATATATTATTTTACAATAACTTTGCAGGCTATGGCTGCGATATAGAACTTTTTACGGAAGTCAATTTGACGTGAATTATGGCAACATTTCATTTAGCCATAATATTAGCATGTCATTTAGCATGCATAATAGCATGGCCATACTTGGAACACCTAAATTGCGTGGAGCTGTCGTTAATCTTGATAATAACAACTGTGGAAAAATGCCAATAGTTTATGCTCTCAAAAAACCCTAAGGCTGATCAAATCGTACTTGAAAAGTACTTGTAGGTGTTGGAAGCTTTGAGGATGTACCCCAGCCTGAAGACTGGCCAGGAGATTGTTGTATCCCCTCACCAGTTACTGTCTGTGGAGTCTCTTCTTAAACAAGCCACAACAGGCTAGTACAAGATTAGATGGAGACCGGGATTACTAAGAAGTCAACAGGAAATTACATTTGCATCTTTTAGCCATACAGATGTGACGGACTGGATACTTTAGGTAATTGAGTGCTGAAATCATCAGCGAAAACTGCTGAGTAACTTGAAGAGTAATATGTTTCATCATAAAAAGTATTGTTGCCTGCAATGTTACTACTGATACTTGATATTGGTTTTATGTGTGTCTTAACTAACTACATCCATTGTGTTGACTTTCAAGCAGTGTAAAAAGTACTCATAACATTATCAGAATATTAATACTAATGCATCAATATGTAAACAGAATGTTACTGTTGGAGCTGGTTGAGGTGGAGTTAGTTTGAACTATTTTATATACAGTTAGATAACCTTCAAAGGGTCCCAAAATAAATCTAAGGGGTCGTCTTTGTGGAATATTGGATCATTTGAACAGTTATTGACATTAAACCATGTGAGAAGTTTAAATGTCACTTTGGAGGAACAAGTCATAGACATCTGAAACATGGCAAGGAGCCCAAACTAGACATTGCTGTATTATAAGAGGTCAGTCTTTTACTCAAACAATGGGGTTATTTGCTTCCATGTTTCACTTTTTCTTTTTCTTTTTTACTCATATACAACTCTTTGCTAATTGATGATGTTGTGTTTTGCCACCTTTAAAAACAAAATATCTCCTATCAAGACTTTTTAACGATAGTGGTTTATACATCTATTCCTAATAATGTAAAACTCCTCAGTATACTGCCCATTGCACACTACAAAAAATGTGCTTTATGTTGTAGGCAATTGATTGTGAGGTCAAATTGCAACCGCCAGGTGGCGTCAGAGAGCTCACAATCACCGAAGAGCCGATTTTTGATTGTCCTTGTCTCAAACCAGCTTGTCTCATGCATTATGCATAGGATCGGCATTTTAAAGATTATGTTTTGGGAGCATTTTCAGCCTTTATTTTGATAAGACAGCAGAAGACATGAAAATGGAGAGGGAGGGGGAACGACATGCATCAAACGGCCGCAGCTCGGAGTCGATCCCTGGCCCGCCACGTCGAGAAGCAAACCCCCACACTTGGGCGCCCACTCCACCAACTGAGCCGTCCGGGCCCCCGATGATCGGCATTTTACACTCTTGCTTACTTTCTGTCCGAGTTTTATGATTCACAATAGTTCGACATTAATTGCACTTCTAATAATTTGCATGTAATTCGCTTCAGACCCCTAATTGGTTCTCGAAACTAAATCAACGAGATAAGTGCATTGCTGGCATGTAAATAACCATAAACAACAACAATACACATGTATGACCGTGTATTGGATCACGGGAAACATGGCAGCGTTGCAGCTCTTTGTATAACGCCGTAAAGTAAATTATACGCACACCCGGTCCCTCGAATTCACCCAAAACATCTCGTCCAATCAGAGCACTGCGTTCTGCATGGGGTAGTCTGCGCCTTGAATACTTTCTGGCCAGCTGAGAGGTGGTCTTTGTATGACATAGCTGAACAAGGGCTCCTGACTCTGCAGACAGCAGACGACAGGCACTGCTGCAGCTGCTGGGAACGCAGATCAGTTCACAGAAAGTGAGAGGCTGCGACACAAACTGCAGAAAGAAGACGCGCACGAAAACTCGATTCCTACATCTATTCCGTTTTATTTGGCTGATGTTGTACCTTTTGTAAATTGTTCTAAATACGTTCCAGTCCATTTTTAAGAGCCCGATGTCTCTTCGTTTATTTCGAAACTCACCCTGAGGTTCAACTGGCGAGAACAAAATACTCAAGAACTTTGCTTGAGAAGCATCTTGGATCTGAAATGGGCAGCAGATTGGTGTGGTTGTCCCTTGCGCTGTCAGTGGCGTTTTCCGCAGGGCAAGACACCGGGACCGGGACCACAAAGGAGGACATCCCGGAGGGAGCATCCACCCTGGCATTCGTCTTTGATGTAACCGGCTCCATGTACGACGACCTGGTTCAGGTCATCGAGGGCGCGTCCAAGATTTTGGAAACATCCCTGAACAGACCACAGAAAACTCTGTATAACTTTGCCTTGGTCCCTTTCCACGATCCAGGTAATGTAAAGCATGTGGAGTGAAAGTCTAATTCTACAGTGGTCCCTTTTTTTACGCATGCCATTTTTGTTTTCAACTTTCTTTGTAATTTGTCTGCACACGTTTGGGATTATTTGGAGTTTACTCTCCGCTGTTACGACAAAAGTACACAGAAAAGTGAGAAATGTAATAGTTTGCTCACAATCCGCCCTTGAATGCCTAATGTCCCTCACACCTCCAGAGGAGGGACTCTGGGGGATTTTGTGTCTGCACACAGATGTTCAGCCTGGCGGTCACTATCATTAGCATTCCGCCAGGGTTAGTGTGGCGTTAGGTTTGCAATGCAACTTGATGATTATCATCACCCCTGGGTGCTCTTTCATTCTGAACAGCTAATAATGCCCAGACAATATATCATTGGGCTATATAACAGTAACACTGGCATGTACAGTAGGTCAGAGGTAATATGGCGCACTTTCATGGAAAAATAAGAAGAATTAGTGTTAAACAACCAGGACTCATTTGATTTGAGTCTTATTTGGCAGTTGTAATGTAGTATGGTAATGAAAACAATGTAACTTACATTAGTTATATCACTTTCAAGTAAAATGCATCTTTACCATCACAATCACATTATTGAAGTTGACGTATAAAGTTTAAAAGTTTTGGCGATGTAAAGACTTTGTGTACACATTCTAAAGTCTCTGTAATTACTATTTTCTGAGGAGGAAGAGAGGTCACTTACCTGCTTGCAAAAGCACCATCAAAGGCTGTTGTGATGCCATGCGAAGGGGGTTTGTGTGCTGATTTGGAGGTGAGACATGTTAAATGTCCACCTGCGAAAAAAAAAAAACATCAAAAGCAAGAGCAGACAGAGACAGTTAGTGGCAGAAATGACAGAGGGAAAATCAGAGTGTGTGTTGCACTCAATAGCTAACTTTTGTTTAGGGTCCTACCTATTTCAAACATTTCTTACGATAGACTCATTTGAATTGTTTTGTAGTATTTGGGTAGTATCCTGCCAAAATGTGATTTGAGTCTTTTTAGATATGCTTCCCCCTCGCTACTTCGTGATATATATGTTTAAAATATACTTAACTTGAATACACTTAGCAACTGCAGAGAAAAAGAATGAGAAGAATCAACTGAGGTGATATGTGTGTTGAAGAGACATATTCCTTTTCCAGATGTTTGCTCTCCTTTGCTGAATTTCATCAGGTCACAAATTCATATGAAGCTCAATGCCTCCATCACAGAGTCTGTGCCTAGAATAATAATTATCTACAAGGAAGAAATATGCCCCGTATACACAAGTGTAATAAATGATGAATTCATTATTGTGTGCTACAGGGAGGAAAGTAAATCTTAGATTGTTAGCAGATGATAAAAGAGCTGTGATGCATTGTATCTTGGACGAAGCAGTAATACTGAAGGACTTCTGTGATTACAACATGTATCCAACTTCAACAATTGATTAAAAGCAAATGTTACTACTATACTGTCACTAGGAAGTAGTTATACATTTCTCCTCTGAAGTTGCAGCAGCTTGATTCAGAAATTTGGTGTTGACCTCTCTTTGTGTTTGTCCCTCACCAGCAAATGACGTTTGTTTGCTTCTTAAAATGTTTACGAGGATGTCAGGATGCCCCCCCCCCCATTTCCCCCCCTCCAGGAATAGAGGAATGATTAGCAGAGCACACTGCAAGCAGGGGTAGCTTAACATTTCTCCAAATGTTGTTCTACCGTTGCCTCACTTTTAGTCCTTCTCTGACAATTTCCCAGATCCTCAGAGAGAATCAGCTTTGTTTTCATAAGAACTTTTGTTTTGGGTTTGTTTCATTCTGATACTGATCCATATTCTCTATCCGACCCAGTGCGATAACACAGTCCCTCCTGTTTGATTTGGCTCTTTTTAAATCAGAGGCTGGAGCTTCCCCTTTATTTACACTGCAATCTGACACGGTAAACATTAGAGTGTGTGTTTGTGTATCTTTGTGTCTCTCAGCCTGTGTGTGCGTGTGTGCTTGTCTGTGTGCGTGAAGCGAGAGTGTCAGGAGGATGCCTGGGTATTGGGGTCAGGCTTGTGTGGGAAGATCAGTCAGGAAGCCTCCCCCTTCCTCCATCCTGCAGGGAGAGAAAGAAAGAAAGCAAAAGGATATTTTAGTCATTTTACTGAGGCACAGGGGTTGTGTATTTAGCACTACAGTTTGAAAACACTTTAATAAAACAGTAATAAGGATGAATTTTTGGCCAACCTGTTGTGTTATCATTTCATACCGAGGTTACTTTTGAAAATAATATTCACTTTATCAGAGAACTCCCTTTAAAATTCCATCCTAATAGCAGCTGTGAACATGAACATCTCTCTTAAGTAGCTACAGTCCAGAAAACAATGACACCATTAAGGAATCCAGTCTCTGGTGGAGTCAGAGGTGTATTGCAAGCAGACTTTTTAGACTCACGGAACATTTATTTGAGAGTTTACAGCTTACACTTCTACCATTACCACACCAGCATTTATCCCAGAATTAATTTTAAATTGTGCCGTTTTCCAATTAACCATATGTGAAATATAAAGAGAGTGTGTGCGCACATGTCCACAAATTTGTTTTCTGTGTCCTTTGAGATTCTACATTCTTTGTGGCTCTGCTGACGTCCTTACATACATGCTTGTCCTTTTAAATACTACCTTGCTGGGAGGGTGTGTGTTTGTGTGCCCTGTACGTGTTCATGTCAGTGTTTAATTAGCTGGGTTTGAGATGGGTCAGAACCCAGTGCCTTGGGTTAACAACACTTTTTTTGTTGTGTAAGCGGTGTACTTCAACATAACAGATTTCAAACGGAACAATAAGGTTATCATTCATAATAACCTTATTGCTCTATTTGACATCCTTAAAATCCTTTTTTTTTTTGTTTGCATCTACATCAAAAGTGGCACATTTTTCCTTTTTTCCATATTGGTTAGCAGTGTAGTCCTCCAATTTTAAATGTCCAAAAACAACAAGTTAGCATAAACTTAAATTAAGCCATTATATTTTAATGTTTGGTTGCAAAGCATTTGTAATAAGTAAATATTTGGACCCTTTCCAGGATGCAATTAATCAGTGATGTCTCAAGATTGTGCCATCTTCAATTACTTGCTTGTTTTGATTTTTGTTCTTCTACATTGTCCTATGCATGGTAACCGTATAAAATTGGCTAAAAAATCCCACAAGCTAATGATAGAAGTATGCTAGTTCATAGAACCTGTTATCTGACGATGTCTGATTCCAAAAGTGGTTGTAGCTGCTGTCATAGAGTCCACTTTGGGACTTTCCTGGAAGGTATTCATAGTGTTGCCAATCTCAGAACCCATCGGCTATCGGTCTGCTGATGATTTAATCCTTTGGGAGCCTTCCTCTCACATGCGCCCGTCATTGTTTACAGTATGAGTATTATCCAAGTCCAGGCAACATTTTGCCTAATCTCTATTAAAGGCATAGTTTGTAACTATTTCCAATATACACTTTTATATATTATTTGAAATGGTCTTTACGCTCCGACAGCAATAAATAACTTGTTACTTGGCTCTGAAAAAGGAGGTACAAAAGATCGGTCATCTGTAGCTGCTGTAATCCTGTAAAAAAGGCCTAACAATCACTGCCTCGTGAAAAAAACAATGAAATGCCTCCTTGCCCTACTGCATGTTGCTTCAATGCTAACAGTAGTCATGCTTGTTTTAAACATTAGGTATGGTAATATTATGTGTTTACCTACCCGTGAATGAGACGTGTAGTAAAATTGTGGTCCTTTTTCAGCTTTGCCCGGAAGTAATGACCCAGTGGTGCTTGTGCACATCTGTGAGTAGGTCAGAGCCCAAAGAGCAGGGGAAAGGGGTTGGACGGAGCCCGAGGAGATGCTACTTTCAGATCTTGCATAAATAAACATAACCAACTATTACCAACTTTAACAGACATATGCATATGAACACAGATAAACAATCACTGACAGTGACAGCTGCTGTTTTAAGTATTTGTTTCAGCTATGAGTTCTGTAGATTGGTTACGCTGAGTTGATGGCCTGCTAGATAGAAGTAAATGGACCATGAGAGGAGTGATGAGAGGAGGTGACGGGATGTCTCCTCTGCATGATCAAAGGGCTCCCTTTGCTGGTGTTCAGCTTCCTTTTCCACCAACCCCTTTTCCCTTTGTTTCCTTCTTTCCAGAGCAGCAGTTTTTTGTCTGAACCGACCCCCCGTGTGAGATTACAAGGAGTCTGCGTCTAGCTGGACAGAGTCAATAATGATGCTATTAGGCAGGAATGCCATAAGAGAGAGGTGGAGGTTTCGGGAGAATTAGAGGAGGATAGAGGAGTGTGGTGGACTACAGTGTGTCTGTGTGTTTCATGTGCAAATAGACCTACCCTGGAATATTAAAATGGCCTTTAATTTTTAGGACTGTATATGTACCTCCTGAAGTGCCCCGTGGTGCTCTTAGCACAATAATTTCAACTCTATTTGGCTTTGTAATCGGTGCTCAGAGGTTATCTCCCTTTCATCTTGAAAGGCAGCACATACCTGAGGGCTGCTAGGGATGCTTTAAACTGCCATTCCTGTTTTCTGTTTATAAATGTATGACAGAGGGGTGCCAGAGGGGTGCTTCAGGTAGCTGACCTTTGAATGCAGTGGTCGACATGAATGACCCATGTGTCAAACGTTTGTGGTACTTTGTACTCTCAGCTAGGGCTGCACAATGAATCGAATTTTGATCACGATTTTGACTTCCCACGATCAAATTTGCGTGATCGAGCGATTTTTTTAAATGGGTCATTTCATAGAACGCCCCGGGTTTTTTTGCATAGCGCATCTACCGCTCCGTAAACTATAATGTGCCAGTCAGTTGTTAATTGTTATTAACACAGCTGTATATTGTTAAATATGAGGGGCAAACCTGTATTTGTACCAGTGTTTCCGCTGGTAACTCTGCTATCGCGGCGGCCACGGCGAAGAACACAGAAGAAGTTATTGAATGCAACTAACTTCAGTTTGTAGAGTAATAGCGTGTGAGACGGAGACTGCTGGACCTGGGCCAGAGATGTGACCCATGGCCAGAATATCATAGCTCATAAAATGCAGCGCAGTGACGATACAGACATTTCCTACACACGACGTGTGTATCCGCCGTTCGACCCGTGCTGGACCCGTTCATAATGAGTCAGCCATCTCTCTGAGCCTATGTGACAATAACATTTGTTTTGGTTAAAATCAACAAATAATCGTGAGAATAATCGTGATAATTGATCAATATTGATCAAAATAATCGTGATTATCATTTTGACCATAATCGTGCAGCCCTACTCTCAGCCATGTTGGGTTTGTTTTAGGAATGCCTTGCACATTCATCTGAATGAGGCCACTCTGTTAGCACAACATCGGTGCCAACACTGAGAGCACTAGCAAAAACATTAAACCTGGCTCAACTTTTACGGCAATGCATTATGATGTCATCCAAGACGATTGCAAGCCTATGGTACGTCCCGTGTTGATTACTTTATAACTTGAATGCTGTATTTCTACTGTTTGCCTTGTGACCAAAAATAGAATGAGTGTTACCGTGAGAACTTTCCAGACTTGTAACATCCTGTCTCATAGTGTTTTAAACCGTGTGCATATTGTTGTTTGTTGTTTGGTGTGCACACACCACAAACTCAGCCCTTTGCTTTTTTTCTGAACGCACCAACTTAACTTATAATAATATCTTAATGAACACAGTATGATTATTTAAATGTAAAGGAGTCAACGATGTAGTAAATGTTTTATTTAGACCCTGTAAACCCTACATCCCCTTAAGCACTGTGGTCTAGTTGTCAATCTTAGAGTATAATTTGCCCAATTAAAATGTATCTGCATTGAAAGAGGTTTATTAGTGTTATTTAAGATGACAAGTTAAAAAAAGAACAGTCTTTTAAAGGCAGTTAAATATGTCACAAATGCCCGTTTTGCTGCATGTCTGAGATGTGTTTTCCCTTTCCTTGGGCAGAAATGTTTACCTGACCTATCCATAACTCTTACCATGTGTCCACAACATAAGGAGCCAGTCACTCCAAGTCCATTTAGCTAGGAGAGCTGAGCACCCGAGGCAAGTCAGGTGATTTTGATAACAGCTGCCACTGGTTGCCATACGTTGGTGGGGAGTGCCTTTTAAATGCTGTTCTTGCAGTTTTGTCCATTGCTGTGCATTGGGTAGAGAAATTTTCAATTTTCAAATAAAGTTGTGAATACCATACTGACCCATTTACATGCCTTTAAAACAACTATTTGGTTTGTCTTTCAAAATCACTACCATGGAATCCAAGTGGAAAGTTTATGGCTTCTCATTGCAGACATGCAGACATACATGCATTATATTATATTATAGTATTTGCCACTCAGCATTTTTAGTGCTTTATTACTCATGATAATAATAAACAGGACCTCAGCACTTTTACTGTTGCCCCTTTAATGAGGGCTTTCCTCAAATCAGCGTTTTTATAGTTAGTTTAGATTATACAGATCGATGTCTAGACAATATTATTAAGAAAGCATTTTTGCTAGCACAGATTCATTTTATTTAATTGTTTTACGTCATACTTTTGGGCTCTTTAGGACCCATTTGGAACACATTAGATATGCGTCCATAGAGAACTGGTGCCAGAGTTGAACATTCCCATGGTTTGGTATGGTATGACCTAATTTTCTTTACTGTGTAAGCCGTTTATGTACATTTTAGTTGAAACATATGTAAAGTTTCAGCAGGTTGGCGGGTGTGTTCAGAATGACATTTACTGCCAAACCATTAATACTAGAATGATGTGGTCCTTCCCATAGAACAGACATAGGACATATTTTCTCAATTATTCTGTCTTATGTCGCACATATGCATTTATTTGTACTGGATGAACCTTGCCATGTTCATCGTGAATGTGCAGGACAGGAGGATAGGAGGGATGCAGCCTGTGTCTTGATTTCTTGGCCAAACTTAATTTTCCTTTTTTGGTACAGATTTTAATTCGTTAAGTTGCTTTTATCAATTCCGACAGAGGATTATCTGTGAAGTGAACAGTGAAGCGTTTAGCTCAGCAGTTAGTCTAGACCAAAACAAAGATAAAAATAATGGGAATATTGGACTTATGTCAGTTTGCCAGAGACACAACTCCAAATGAATGTTGACTGTTTGCTAACACGTTCACCGCTTTATGAGGTGATACTATGTCAGTGTTGTTGCAAAAATGTCAATTGTTGTTGCGTTAATTCAATTTTGTCTACTGGGCCATCTTTACTATACTGGAATAGACCAAAGAGGGCATAACTTCCTTGTAAAACTTGAATGATCTTTTTATCGCAGGACAATAGATTTACAGCCATATGTGAACAGAACGTTTTCAGTGACAGGATCTACTAGATGAGTTCATGGGTCACTGTAATGAAGTCTCGTCAGTGTCTGCTCAGTGAGCCAAATCACTCTGACGCTTTCTGTTTAATTGCCTTTTTGCAGGTATATCGTTATCATTTTTTAGGTCTTCTCATCCTCTTATTTCTCTCTTCCAGAAAAACCTGAATTGTTTACTGAAAAGCTGCACAACTAGTGACATGCCTATGTGTCTGAGCTAGAGGAAAGGACATAAAGATAGAAGCAAGGGATAGAAGTAGAAATGAAACAACAAGGCATCTAAGAATTTAGATTGACATGGAGCCTGTGCGGTTTTTAATTGTGGCGAAAAGTGATTGAATACAGACTGGCAAGGCTGAAGATCAGGCTGTCAGTGCCCTCCGCCCCTGCCCCTGAGGGGTGTGTGTTGAGGAAAGACATGTATCATGAAGACCCCCTCAGAACAGTTTTTCCCAACATTTTCTTTGCATAGCCCACTTTCTATGTTCCAAAAATTCCTGGGCACTCCATAAAGCACTCACAAATTACAAAATACACGTTTAACTTTGTTCATTCCATTTAAATATAGTATAATTCTGTCTGAAACCTGAGCTTGTTTTGATGAACCTGGTATTCTGTGTCAACCTGATGACAAGCACATGCTGGGCTCATAGTCAACTGTCTTGGATGCATATAACAATTTATAAATTTTTTTCATTTCAAATTTTCACTACACATCTGGGCAGTTCTGAAGGCACTTTGTGGCACACTGGTTGAAAATCAGGGCCTCAAACATATGAGTGTGCATCTGTGTGTGGTCGGCAGTGCTGATCTGCTCAGCACGCACAATTAGAATTTCCTCAGCAAAACAAGAAAAGGCACACAAAACAAAAAACACCACCCAGTCACTTTTGAGCTCTTTTGGATTACACCATCACTCATGAAATACTTGGTCATGAGCTTAACATTTCTGTGGTTGTAGTATTAAGCTTGTTTCCATTTATTGTAAAGCTTTCTACCTTATTTTTGAGGCACGTTAATGCAATTAAAGGGCCACACTTACTTGTAAAGGTCATTTTTTTCTGAGAGTGAATCATAGAGTCAGCCTCAGCCAAGTCTCAGGGTTTGTTGCCTGTATTTCTACAATGGAGACCATATGTAGAAACATCACAGCGTTCTCTGTGTGTTTGCTGCCTGTGCCAGTTTTTGCCCTTTCAATCAGAGACATTTAGAGACTTTACAGAGACAACACTACCTGATGCCTCTCTAAGCCAAAACTTTGTCTATTTCATCCTCTTCTCCAGCCCTCCTGATCCTTAATATGTTGTCAAGACAATAGAATGATCATCTGTCTTAACTCTTTGCTGTGATGCATTAGGTTTAAGGGATATGTTGCACAACACATCAGCGGTGGTTGCAGTCTTGTACGCAGTTTGGTTTTTTAAGATGTTGTTTTAGCAATGCAAGGTGTCACCACGGGGAGTCATGGCCATGATTTGTATGTTTTTGAGTTTTTTTGAGGTGAAGGTGATGGAAACATTACTTATTGCAAATAAGTGAGGACTGTGTAAATTTCAAATAATCTCAAAATATACCTCGATTGCCTACATAAAGTTGTATTCAAAGATGTCAAAGAGAGATAAACTCAAAAGATAACCAACAATACCTGACCTAGGATGTCAGATTGTTAACAGACTAGCTTCTATAGTCAGAAAAGACAGCAGAGTATAAATTCTTGAATTGGGGATGTATGCATGTAGAGGAGAAAATACATCTCATCTCTACCCCAGTCACCAATTCAGTTTTAAGTAACAGCCATTTATACATGTCCCAACATGAAAAAAAAAATTCTCTACATCTCTCTTGTTGTCAGACAATTTTTTATCAAATTATTCATTTCCTTTTGCGTTCTTCCTTCCACACTTGTTTGCGTCCTTCTCTTGTTGCTGATATTCAGACACAAAGTCTAGGCGGTCACCCAACCATGCAGACAAGATCACATTCAACTCTCTCTTTTATGTTTAAATTTGCAATTCCACACATCACATTCAATCATATAGAGGTTGTAGTGAGAAGGCTTTGACTGTCGACATATGATAATGTTTATATGAATCCTAAAGAAAAGACATCTTTGTTGGTTCCACTATGATTGCCTCCACCCTTTCCAAAACCAGATGTACTGTAAATGGAGCATTACAAATATGGTATGCAGTGAACAAGTTGAAATTATCATTCATTTCCTAAACTTTACTGCCTATGTTTGAGTTAATGACGTCACCAGAAATTTGGATGAAGATCACCTGGCAATAATAGCACTCAGATGGCCGTATTGAGATAATTTGCCATCTTTGGTCAACCACAGCAGTTAATTCCTCAGATAATGTTTAGTAAGATACTGCTGTCACGGGCAAATAAAAAGGGTGGTGGAGGTTAACATATATGCACGGGCCAAAACTATTTTGGTTCATTATTATTTTTTATAAAGTCTCAACAATTAACATTACATATTGCCTGTTCAGGTCATTTTATATTATTTAGCATATAAAATGAACAGTATCATATTGACTTTACTTTAAAAAACATTAACTAAGACATTTCATAGAATTACTTAAACCCTATTTCTGCTTTCTTGGAATGAGGACAGGAAAAGTAGACAGAGACAGAACATGAAAAGCAGCACTTCTTTCTTCAGCATTTCATTGTCTGATATTCCTTTTAACATGTATACACAGTATATTAAATACACACTTAAAAATATACACACAGGCAGAAGAAATCCATTTACTGCAAGGTCACCATGTTTCTTTGGTTGCATTAATGTCTACACCACAGAAACCTACATCCCCACAAATAACAATCATAGATTTACACACACACACACACACACACACACACACACACACACACACACACACACACACGGCACACACACACACACACATGGCACACACTTAATTAAGACTTACCCTCGGGTTGCATCCTCTTCTGTTTTCTGTATCTGGCACCAGTTATCAACTGGAATTGATGACTGGTGGAGGGTTCAGAGCTGTCATGTGTTTCAGTTTTTTTCAGACATCCAGTTGTGTCGTGCGAAAGGAAACAAGATAGGACGCACTGCAGCTAGCAGAGTTTAGCAGCCTGGTGGTCCTGCTCTCTCACTCTGTTGGTTGTGGGAAGAAGTTTCCATCACAAATTCAAGTTTGTGGTGGTTTGAAATCGTCAGCTCTGTCGCCCTGGGCTAAACCTCAGTCATTAGATGGCGGCTAGTGAAGTCAGGCAGGGTAAAAGATGCCGTTTAAAAGTGCAAGGGTAAGGGAGAAAATAGTGAGAAACAGAAACATGCTGTAATATAGGACAGAAAGAAAATGTAGTGAAGAAACAGAAAAAAATGATGATTGAGCATGGATTTTGCAGCCTCATAACCAAGATGCGTCCTCCAATCCAGAGGAAAGCGTAAAAGGAGAGATTTTGAAAACAGTCAGTTTACAACAAGCCAAAATGTGATCTTTTTATGGTCTTTGATGTATTACGGAGAATATAACTGACAGATCTGACAGGAAAATTAACATTTGTAAATCGTACCCTGTCCACATTGGAAGCAGTACTTGCTCCTTAAATTAACTTGCCTCTAAGCTACATTTAAATACTTTATTTGTTGAATTTCTTCAAACATCATTCTGCTAGAAGGGGTGGATAAAATTAAAATGTGTTTGAGTTGGATTCAGCGTGGTGAAAGAAAACATTTCTGATCTAGCACCATTACAAGTGTGGCTATTGTATTAAGTATCAACAGTATTTTAAATAAATGGGGATTATTATCCTATAAGAGGGATAATAACCACACTGTTCTTTCCCATTTTAAATAGGCAACACATATGAACTTGGTAAATAACCAGGAATTCATTTTTCACAAGGCAGGAATTTCCTGTTTGGGAAAATTGTTTAGGCCGATTTTCAACACTGTGGTTGAGGAAAGCTGTCCAATATAATCCCATTTTAATTTCTTTCAAAATGGCAAGCAAAAAAAGAAGAATTAAAAAGAAAACAAATGATTAAAAAGTTAACAAATATGAATAAAGAAGAATAAAGTGAATAATAAAAAATGGAAGAAAAGGACAGTAATTGCAAAAGAAAGAATGTTAACAATTAAGTGCCACACATTGTTTGCATGCAGTGTACTCAGACTTTTTTTTTTGTTTAGTTGCCTATTCCTAAGAGAGACTTAGCATATGTGCACACTCTAATAAGACTGATGGTTGCGCATACTGAGGCAATTACAGAGCACTATGTTGTTTACCTTTTATCCACCTCATATGTGTTTGTGCATTCATTTATATGTCAAGAGTGTAAATGGACTTGCGTGCCTTACCTACCTATACGCTTGCAAACACGTTTCCTCCATTGCATGCAGTATACATAGTGCTGGTCACTTTCCTCACTGAGGCACACTAATTGCACCGTGTGCTGTTTCACATGTGTTTTCTCCATGGGGCTGATTAAGTGAATTATGCTTCATAGCTGGCGGTCAGGGTGACAGCCACTCTTTTTCTGGCAGATTTTACCCTGAGTCAGCAGAATGCCAGAAAGCTGTGTGTGTTTATGGCATCTGTTGCTGTTAAGTGCTGTAACAGCTACGTGTTGTGTAACCTGTTGGATATTTTTGGACGGGAAAAAAAGCCATAGAAGCTCCTTTACCTGATCTTTATTTAAGTAAATAACTTATACCAGTAACATTAAACTAGTTTGATAAACTGGGCACTTAGGGCACATTGCATTAATAAGAACCTTGGACAATCAATGAACCGGGGGCTGTAAATAGGAAAAAGAAAATTTTCGTGACTGTGTTGCTGCTGGTATTGATGAATAGAAGGATCAGTTCATCCTAGTCTTTGCCTCTATGAATGAAAAAATTATACACAGACATTAACGGCTGTGAGATTTCAATGCATTGGCCTTAAAATTCCTTGCTGGTGGTAAGGAAAGAGAAACTCACTTTGCAATGAATGCATGAGTGATTCCCAGCAAATTACTTTAAGCCTGAATGTCAGCGGAGGCGAAACTGAGTTTGTCATTGGACAGTTGCCCAGTTTGTTCCATCCCATTAGAATTTCTGTGCATGTTTAGGTTTCCACGTAATTTGCAGTTGCATGTTTTGATCATTGATTTCAAGTCCACTTGTGTCAAAAATTACACAATAGATTATAAAATAGGATGAGATGCAGACCTTTATCTTGATTTGTTTTAGTTTTGGTCATTTTCTCTGTTTTGTTTTTCCTTCGTCAGACTTTAGATACTTTTGAGTTCATTCACTTGGTCATGTTCATGCCAGTTACAGTATGTCCTCTGTGTTAAAACATTTTCTGTGTGGCAGCCAAAGGGCTGCCTTGAGATTTCAAATGCTTTGAGATTTGAGTGTTCATTTAAGGTGAGTATGTCCTTTTATTTATAATATTCAGGTGGTAAATGAGGACAATAACTTTGTTCTAGGCCTAGGCCTAGTGACCCATTGTTTGTTAAACTTTAATGCTTTACAAACACCAAAGCAAGTAAGCGCTGTGACTAACGTTACTCCAGGCTAACGTGAATGACAGTAACTGCATGTTGCTTCCTCTAAATTCCAGGTTGTGGTCAACTAGCGGGGGCAGCTCGTTAGTTTGATAAATGTATCAGATCTTCATGTCACGCGCATTAGCAACAAACTCTGTGTATCCAAGAACAATTAAATCAGTGGAAATGACGGTAGATCAGACAATGACTTCTGTAGTAGATTAGTGTTGTGTTTCCAGCGTCACGGCTCCGAACCGTAACGTTAGTTGGGACAGACGGACCCCTTAGTTCTTTAGGCTAACTATATTAGCTTTAGCCTGGCTGGTAGCAGCTTTCTGCGGGGGGAAATGGCCGTGAGACGTTGTAATTATGTTGCATTAATCAGGTGGATCATGCTTCCAGGCATGGATGTTCTTTGGTGTTAGACCTTGGTGCTGGCACCGAAAAGCACAGTTTAGGTTTATGTCATCTCATGCTGTTTAGATCTCATGAGTACTAGCTATGATTTTTCACAGGGCTGGTGCAAAGACAGTGGCTGTGGTTAGGATCACCGTAGCCAAACTAGTCTAAAGAATACTTACAACAGCCATGGGAACCTTTCTCATGAGGAAAGGGATGTCAGCTTTTCCATCTCTGAAAGGTTTGGCTCGAGATGCATGTTCCGTTCAGAGCAGCCAGACACATTTCCATGTTAGCTTTAAAAAGCGTCTCTAATCGCTGTAAATGTTCCTTCGTCCACCTTGAGGATTTACATGCATGCCAAAATCTGGTTCATTTGGAAAAAGGCTTCCTTTGTGTATCTTATAGAAACTGAAAGTGTTTGTGGAGTGCTTTTCAGGAAGAAATGTAAGGTAATGTTGGTTGCGAAGAAAAGAAAAGAAAATGCTTCTGATTCTTCATTGCATGCAGTATAAAGTTATGTCAGACTCAAAAACCTATTTTTTTACATTACAAAATCACTTGAGACAGAAAAAGAATATAAAGTCCTTGATGCTAATTATGTTTGAGAAGTCTCATCACTGCACTAAATGTGAGCCCTGACTTCTAGACAAAGTATAAGACTGTTGTAAAACAGTAACCTTTTTCAAAAGTCAGGGATCCTTGTCCTTTCTTCAACAAGGGAATCCTTGTTTTACAATATACTTGCATGTGACCAACTGCAGTGTGTGTGTGTGTGTGCACTTTTTTGCAGTCCCTCATCAGGCTCATTCCACAGCACAGCTGCAGTGGCTGAAGTCACACAGTTTTGACTCAAGAAGGGGCTTAGCAGCTCATTAATGGATTGAAACAAAGTAAGATGAGAAACAGCAGTGACTACCAACACTGGCATAGGTGGTGCTTGACTTTCATGGTACAGTTAAAAACTTGGTCCAACTTCAGCCAAATCCTAAGTAGGCATTGACACAGGAACATTACAATAACTGAATTATAAAGTATATTGTCTGCAACCAAAGAAGAGCCACTAACATTATATAGGGCATATATGAAGCGCATAACGCAGGTGTGTTTAGGGCGTGTCCAAATCCACTTTTGCTAGTTTGACGGCGGAAAAAAGGCTCAGTGCACCGGGCGCATGATTCGAAAAGGTTGTACTTAGTGTCTTCATTAATTCATAGATGTTTTGGGCGTAACATGCAATAAACCAATCAGAGTGTCATCTCCCATTCCCTTTAAAAGCCAGGCGCGTTTGTACCTTGGCGCATTGCTATTATGATGGTGGATTTGCACCATAATATTTTTATATGTAATCTTTTGCATTTGTGTGTGCTGCTGCGCTTCCCTGCATGTATGTAACAAGCAGAGTGTGTGCGCTGTGCATGAGCCTAGGCACATTTTACTAATGGACTGTTAAAATTCAATGAAATGCTGCGCTATTGACTTTAGACCAGGTTTTTGTTGGTCAATGGCGCAATCACTTTCTGCTGCCACAATAAAGCAATACACCAAGAATTCACCTGAACACACCTCTCTGTAAGACCAGCACACCCATGGGCTCAAAGATGGGTGCAGGCACATTTGTTATATAAACAACGTAGGCGTGGGATGGGAAATTAACAACTGCATCAGTCTTAAAATATCAAGACACTTGTGTTGGGCTTGCGCTGCACCAGGTGCAGTATGGGGCCCAAGGAATGGCAGGGAGGATTGTTATGATTTGTCATTAATCAATTAGCCTGACTGATTTCCAGTATATCTACATTACATTCTGGTTCATGGCATGTAGATGAAACCGCTTTTGCGCATCAGTGACAGAATTAGAAGAAGTATTTTCAGAGCTCCCATCCTATCAGTACACCTTCAAATTTTCACCATCATTATATCTGTCTTGAGAAACATTTTAAGACTATAATTCTAACCTTCATTTTCATTCCTTTTATGTTTTTTTCTTTATTATCCATCAATATGTCAAGTATATTTCTCACATTTCCTCCTCTCCCTCCTCTCTGTTGGATTTCCTGAATTTTTTCCTCACTGCAATTCATATAGTGACATTTTAATCTGGGTATGCCAATCTGCCAAAAGCAATATTTGGCTATGGATAAGATTTAAGGAAACAAATGATTCTTCAGACTGTGGCCCTATTAATCACAGAACCTCTTTCTGTTGTTTCTTTGCAGAGATTGGACCCATAACAATTACAACAGACCCCAAGAAGTTCCAGTATGAGCTAAGGGAGCTGTAAGTTCAGGTGGGTTTAAAGATCACATCCATCAAACCTAGGAAACAACAGCAGAAGTCTTTATGCTATAGCATTAGCATAATGTCATCTAGCCTTGATAAAGTGGCAGATTGTGGTCATACCAGACGTCTGTTAGCTGATTACGGTATGACCAAGTCTGATGGGTAGTCTACATTGGATGATGAAAGACGTTTTAAGACGTCAATGGTTTATTTTTCTTTACTTTTAGAAGAGACATGCCATTACTGTTACCTGTTTTTGTGGGGTTTCATCCTTCATATAATGTAGTTAAGGGTTCTAACACTCATGGCGTTACTGTCTTCATCCCATGTTTATTTGACTTCCTGCACCATTACATACAAATGTATAAACATAAATATACAGTGGCTAGACATCTAAACAGAGAGACAAGAAGCTGTGCACAAAGCCTGTTTTTTAGCAAAGTAGAAAAACTGCAAAGCTGGTACTCCTTATGTCCAGTCACAGAATGATAGAAAGAGACAGACAAGGGCAGAGATAAGCAGCATTCAGAGGTCTGTCCTTTGAAAAAAAATATTTTTGGCAAGTGGCTGTGCATCCTTGGCATGTGCTACAGTTGATCTGGTGTGCAAGCATGTTGTGTGTAGAATGGAAGAGATCCAGTTTCCTCTCACTTGTCGCTTCATTCCTGAGTCTGTTTTTCCTCCCCTCACTTCTTCAGAGGTTTTGGCCAGAATGCACAGAAAAGATATTCTTTGGAATTGACATTTTTCTTGAAATGTAAATTCTCCTGCCATGAAATTGTGATTATAGGTTGAAAATGTTAGGCAACACTTCATCTTTTTAAGCTGCAAGAAAAAAAGTGCACAGAGGGTTTATCAGGCTTAATGTTGGGGGCAATGGGGCTATGGGGGAGTGCATTTTTGTCCAGTGGGGAGATGTTGGTGTTCTGGAAACACAGATGATTCTTGTTTCACATTCACATTCAAACATACATCACAATTTTTTTTAAACTATGGCGTGTTGCTTTTCTGGTTAAAAATTTTTTTTGCAACCTTTTGTCCCTTTTTAAAAGCTACACAGTTCATGGATGTGATCTTTCTACCACTAGATATCTTTTTCAAGATGTAATATTGGTGCTATTTATGTATTGCAGATTGGAAAGTCTGGCATTGAAAGTCAAGACTTTCACAGACGCTGCTAAAATGCAAAGCATTCACTCAAATGCAATTTTTATTTAAAAATTGAAACTTAAAGAGAAATGTGAACAAGCATTACAGAGTTTTGTAAGTTTGCAAGAGAATTGTTAAATATATGTGTGTTGGCTCCATCCATGTTATCAAAGCACTGCATTGATAATTATACTCATTAACCAGTTTTTGATATATATCTGTCCAATCCAATACAAATGTACTGCCATAAAATCTACTTGAACATCACATTCTTATGAACGGGTTCAGCCGTTGCTAGTTGAGTTTAGCCGACAAAAGGTTACTAGAAGCCGGCTACAGGGCACCGCGAGATGCCGGTCCTTTCAGGGGCTGTTAAGTTCAACTGACAAAAACTGAGCGCTGACAATTAAGTTAAGGCACCAAAACAACTAGTTCAATTTAGAAAAAAGATTTTGGTTTGGATTAAAACACTCCAGAGTAAAGTCTTTTGTTGTCCCCGGGAAGTGAACTCCGCTCCCCGGCTTGAAAGCTCGGTGTTTTATTCAGCAGCAGTCAGTGTGGTGCATAGAGCAACAAATACGTTAAATACATACAAATCCTTGTGCTTTACTTTTCATAGTTTAAGTCAGGTGTAGTTTAAATATTGCCTATAATGTTCAGTTTATGTTGACATTGTACAGGTATACCTAATGAAATGGCCATGTATTACCTTAGACTGCATACTAACTAATAATGACCAAATAAATCAGAGAGCTGTGTTAGTTGATCACAAACTCACACATATATATATGTACATACACACCATTTGCTGATGATATCCTGCTCTTTCTCAGGGAGGTGGGGACTGTCCAGAGATGAGCATTGGCGCCATTAAGATTGCCTTGGAGATCTCCTTGCCGGGATCCTTTATTTATGTCTTCACAGATGCCCGTTCCAAAGATTACAAGTTGACTCATGAAGTCCTGCAGCTTATTCAGCAAAAACAGTCACAGGTTTGGATATTACTGCAAACAATAGTGTATTATATACAGGTTTAACATACAGGTAAACTATTATATTAATGTAATTATATATATGTGTGTGTGTGTGTGTGTGTGTGTGTGTGTGTGTGTGTGTGTGTGTGTGTATGTGTGTAGGTGGTGTTTGTGCTGACTGGAGACTGTGATGATAGGACTCACATCGGCTACAAGGTTTACGAGGAGATTGCCTCTACCAGCTCTGGGCAGGTCTTCCATCTAGACAAGAAACAGGTCAATGAGGTAAGAGCATTAATAAACTAAATTTGGAGCTGAACTTCGGTTCAAGAAGAACAACTTTCTGATCAAAGACATGCTTTGGTCACAGCATTCACATTATTTCACTAAGCTGTGTAAATTAAATGGCAGTAAAAGGTTTTACATATGCCCATGTTCAAGTCTGGACTCCAGATCAAATATGCAGGAAACATTAAATTGAATGATGGATACCGTATCTATTTCAACCATTCCCAGAATTGTAAATCAGCAGTCTTGGACTCAAAAGTCAAAGCCTGTAGTTTGAATAGCATTGCCGTTTTATTATTATTATTCGATTTTGAACAATTTTCTATGAGACTGCATGAGAGTCCTTCATCCTTGTCTGTCATTTTGGTAATACTCCCATTTCTCAATTAATCCATTTTTTGTACCTTCTGTGTCTCTCTCGGTTTGTCTTTTTTATATATTTGCTAATCAGCAGCGTAGTTTTCACTAAAAACATTTGCAGGATAACAAGCAACCCTCCTTTTACTATTATTTACTGTTATTTGTGCCACCCGGGCTGATTTCAATTAAAGCAAGGACATAAATTAGAAATGTTGTTTTAGAACTAGTTTTGAGAAACACTAGCATCAAATATCTTGACCATGTTTGATCTATTTGCAGTGATTATTCTAAAAATGCTTGTAGCTTTAAGGAACAAATTGATGAAAATTCATGACAAATCCAGAAAATTTACTTTTATGGAGCATCATATTACTCTCACATCACAAATGCCTGTTTGACTTTAATGGGTTAAATTGTGTCTGGGTTTCACACAGTAGCTGTTGAGTTCTCCATAGGACACAGGGGAATGTCAGAAACTTCCTGATGTAAGCTTTGCACATGTTGAGGGGATGACCTTGTGTGCAGCGGAGGGGGTAATGTGTGTGTGTGTGTGTGTGTGTGTGTGTTCATTGATAAATGGATTTGTTGTTGATTGTGGTCTTAAAATAAAGCACCTTATCTGACCTAAACAGTACCATCATAGAGACAGATTACATTTCCCACACTATAAATAATGTGTAATGTCCTACATTCTTCACATTTTCTTCCCTTCACTTTAGGTTCTGAAATGGGTGGAGGAGACAGTGCAGTCATCCAAGGTCCACCTGCTGTCCACTGATCACATCACTGGTACCAGCAACACTTGGCAGATGCCCTTTGACCCCAGCCTGAAGGAAGTCACCGTGGCCCTCAGCGGCCTTGCACCTAACATTGAGATAAAGAACCCCCAGGGTATGATAAGTGTTACCATACATAAACAGGATTGCTAGTGGGATTCCAAAAAATCTTCATTTTTAGATTGATGTTTATATATATATATATATACACAGTATATACATGGTTGACAAAAATATAAATAACGGCCGGAGAATAGGGTATGTGGGCTCATTGAATGGTTTGATGAGCATGAAGATGATTGAATCATATGTTATGAAAATCTATGGGAGATTTGTAACACAGCACTCTTCACCACATCATAATAAATACTGTATCTTTTGGAAAAGATTATCTTCCATTGCTCGAATAAAACAGTTCAGACTTAAAGACTATGACAAGTAGCATTATGTGTTGTTTATATATATAAACTAACCAAAAACTTGTGTATTTATTGCACATTTATTTGTTAAACTGATATTGTATATATTTGCTTTGACTTTGATTAGCTTTCCATGTGTTTTTGCACATAACTGACAAAATCATTTTTTTTCCCTTTTCACATATCAAAGGAAAGACCCCAACATTACAGCAGTTATAGTACATTTTCTTAAAAAATAATTAGTGGTTATAACCTGTTCTATTATGTTATTTGCATAGATAATAATACAAACTTTGAAAACGCAGAATCAAGCTACTTCCAGTGCAGAAACAGTTGCTTTTGAGACAAACTAATCTAAACACTCAAGTGTAAACTTTAGGTCTTGGTGTCAGTCTTGCTAAATCAAAGAGAAGATTTTTAAAGACTATTTTGGATCAAGATTCCACATTCATACAGGAAGAGTTTTAAGACAAGAAGACAATATTACTTTTAGCAAGTGAAGCTCACTGTAGAAGCTGAAGTACACTACACAGACCAGGTCTAGTGACTACGCGGAAAATAATAATTCTCTATCATAGGGCTGGATGTATTCCAACATCATCTGGGGTTCAGTAATTAAGCACATGTTGTTTAATGCTAAAACCATAGTCTTTATATGTTGATGACTTTTGTAATTTGAAGCCATGCATCAAGCAAAAAGTGTTAAGAATTAATTTGTATCAGTCAAAGCTGCAGAAAAGGTGAATAATTGTCTCAGTGTTCATGTTTGGCCTCTAGGGAAGCTTGTGGGGAACAGTGATGGCCTGACGGAGCTCTTGCACATTCCCAACTCTGCCAAAGTTGTCAACATCAAGGATCCACAGCCTGGGATGTGGTCTATCAAGGTAAACAATTCATTATTTTTAGGAATGTGTGTAAAATTGCAGGCTTCTCCTTCCCCAGCAGGGAACAGTGCCCTTGAAAATAGTTCCCTAAGTGCTGATATATTACTACAGTAATAAATCAGCTTGTTGAGATACCATGATATGTAATCAATTTAACATGCGTGACATCTGGTGAAAGAATTTTCAAGCAAACAAAAAACATGATCACAAAGACACATTTGAGCATTAAAATTATTTTTAAGACAGTCTTGGTAGATGAAGGTAAAGTATGTTCAAGGCAACCGGTGTCAACGCAAGCTGCTACATTTTTGTCTGGGGCACCCTTGTTGTTTATTTCCACTTGCTGAGTTGAAACTGTTGGCATCCTGCTGTCGAGGTAATGCAAAAAAGGACACACATTTGACTGCCTGCACTTTTGATACCAGATGTTGGGAAATGGCGAGCATTTTAACCTGAGTGATTTGTTGAAGGGGCCCTGGTGGCCCCTGTATTCTCTTTAGACTCCTTCTGGGAGACCTTCCCTCATCTTTGCATAGCTGTGTAATGTGTTAGCAATGATTTGATTTAAGAGATTAGATAAAAAACTCATCTCTATGTTTCCTCTTCAAAAAAAGTGCAGTTGTGAGGAGATGAGGATGTCTTAAGGATCTGATTTCCCATGATTTGTTCTGGTACTTCTACACTTCTAGGCAGTTTTTATTCTTGTACAACATGAAACTTCCCTAAATACGACCCTGCGTCTCTTACTTGTCGTGGCTCTTCTTCTCTGTTCTTCACGTCATGTCTTTTAATGCTTCTGTAATCATCTCTCAGTGGACACTAATGGCATTATGGGCATTATGCAATATCCATTGTATTCAAAGTTTAAATTACATTGATTTGTCTTGATGTAAAGGTAACTCAAAAATGTAACATGGATGTGGAATGTACATTCAGTCAGTAATGCGTTTTTTGTTTTTTGGACTGGGGTTGATTTACTGTATAGGATGAAACAAGCCTTTTCCAGCTGTGTATGCACTTAACCCACATGTTAATCTCATGCTGTGGTCTGTCACTAAACACCGGTGTAAGGAGCCCTTTCTCTGTTCACACAGAAAAACTGGCAGGAGCTTAACATTTCTTACTCTAGCATTTTCTAGGATTTTTGTCTTTATTTCTGATTGGGGGAACTTGTTAAACAAAACTTTGGGGTTAACAGATGCTAAAACATGAAAATTTCTGAATTACTATGTTCTGTTTAATTTAAACTTAAACACCATATCGGACGTCTTTGATTGAGGTCTTTTCTTTCAGACTTCAGCCAATTAATATGGTAAGCTGTTCCATGGATAGTGCTCATAAAAGTGATGAGGGATATCAAGCAGACATACTCAAGAGAAATGGCATCCTCCTGTTTTATTTCTGTCCCATATTGCCTCTTGTTCTGCTCTTGTCTCATCTTCCTTTATGACTCTCTCTGTCATCCTCTAATTATCTCCCTCTGAGAAGCACAGGAGGATCTTCTGTTTTCTCTATTGCTCTCTCTCTTTGGCACCAATACATCTTTGTCTTAATATATCGTTTGTCCCATTTCTCCTCTTAAGCACTGCCTTTTCCAACCTCATCTGGCTTGTAGACTAAAATATCTCCCTCTCATCTGTAGCTTTGTTTCCCAGGACATCGAAAGAAATGTGGATAAATACTTAACGGGGATTTATCTGTTCTGCCATGCTGGGTTTCAGTAAGGCTAATGGCCCTAACACCCCAGTGTAAGACCCAGGCCATAGATTGTGTGTGAAAAGGAATTTGATCCATTTTAATCTGCCTTTAATTGGATGTTGTGGTGAAGTGTAGAAGGTGGGCTCACCCCACTATTACCCCCTGCTTCTTCAGTTTTGCCCACAGTTTTAAACCTTGCCGACCTACCTTACATTCACTGTGTGCTAAGTCCAGTATATTCGACTACTATTACTAAGTGTAATCAATGTGCAAATACTGTAATGGCAATTAAAACAGAAGAAATAATATAATTATCTGTTTTGTACTAAGAGGAAATGAAACCAGGTGTGCACAGACAAATGCCAGTCAACAGTGACCCTGTTGTCAGTTTCAAATGTGAAAACTTGTCTGACTTTACCTCTGTCAGATAAAAAAAGGATCTTCATTAGAAGTGAACATCTTTTTCATTTAGGCTTTGTGTGTGACTATGTGTGTATAAGTGTTTAAATATGAGTCATGTAGGTCAGACTTCTCCATGCTACAGTGACATCAGCATTGATGAGTGCATTTATGCTTCATCCTGAATTTTATAGTCCATGATAATAGTTTAGAAAGGCTGTAATTTGAAAAGCATTTAAACAGCTCAAAGGAAGAACGTCAGTGACCTGCCCCATAATGTTCTTTGTGTCTGCTTGTTCTGCTCCTCTCTTCTTATATTGTTCTGACTGATGGTTAGATAGCAGCCAGGTATGCTGCGCTAAACACAAAACATCACATCATTAAAAAAATGGTGGCAAAGAAGCAGGACAGTAAGAGACTTGAAGAATTGTCTTCTGCCAAACGCATAGAAAACAAATACTAAATAATGCTTTTGAACTTCACACAAAACTTCATCCTGTTTGCTGCATGCTGCTGGATGATTAGGGCTAAATACTTCATTTTGATGGTAGATTGCTATGATATATTCTGTGCACAATTTCTGAAAATAAAATACAATAGAACTAATCCTTACAGACATAAAAATACATTTGTGTAATCTTGAATGCAAATCGGGATTCAGAGTGAACTTTATACCATACAAGTATGTTGTTGCCCGTGACAGATCAGGTAAAATGTATTGGTATATGGAAAGCACTTTGCATAATACATAAAAGAGAATTCGATAAAATGTAATATAATGTAACCAATGCAAAGCCTATATGCTCAAATTATATGTTATTATCACATTTATGATTCATAATAGTGTTTCTAGCTAATCAAACCACAAACAATGAGAACTTAAACAGTTTTCTCTTTTTGCATGAAACACATCAGTAGGTGTTCAGTGTAAAAATCTGTATCAGTTATCTCATCCCAGCCACGCAAGAACTAATTGAGCTTAGTGAGGGTGTACCTAAGACCTGTGCTGCTCAATTTGTCCGAGTGGGTGTGAAATTAGCTTTAATGACAGGGATTCTTCTTGTCTTTGGTAAAAACGTGACCTTTAAGGGACCTCTCCTCTAATTATGGCCTCGTTTACAACCAGCTAATGGTGACCGTTATGGCAGGTTTGATGACCACTACATGTGTTATTTTTCATGTTAGCATTTAAGGCTGTGCCAGATCCCCTTTGCCCTGGCATAAACTCGTTGTTTGAGAAATTTCAGCTCTTGCTGTGGTATACGTCTGTCTAAATGCACCATTCTATCCTGTTGGCAGGTTTCTTTAAACAAGGATCAGTAATTGCAAAATACAGTAAATCCACGCATTCTCTTTCATTTTAGGCAATTTCAAATGACAGTGTAGGTTTGCGTGCCTCACTCTGCATCATGAGTAAATATCTGTGACACCTCTGAGGTGTTTTACCTAAGATGAGGAGTTTCCCCCTCTCTCCAACCTATATTTTATTGTAATTACTCTGTCTCTATTTCTGCAAAGCTTCAAAAGACCTCCACACGAAGAAGACCCCATGATTATAGTGGTTGTGTTTGTTTAATTAAAGTATGAATGTCAGACTGAATGGGTCATCTATGAATTGTGGATGTTTTATAAGCTCTGGTGTGAGGCAGCCGACAGTCAGCCTTGACTTACTTAAAGTGGCTTGTCTATACACGCAGGGATGGTTGGCATACAAAAGGCTTTTACATCACAGTCCCAGTGCTGTCTGTCATTTAGACCACTTTGTGCTGCTGTTAATGCAACAACTATTCTTTCTTTTGTTTTCATAAGTTATAAAAAACATCAATTGTTAGCTGGAGTTTTTGACCAAATCAATTTGTACCAAACATCTAATACTACAGTACTTATCAAACAACAGTTATAAACAATAAAGATGTGACCGCAAAATGTTCTTGTTTTATATAGATACTGATATTTAATAGGATATTTTATAGGATAAGACAAAATGTTATCATTCAGATTAAGCCAGAAACATGGATGTACTAACCAGTGAGTCTTGGACATGAGTCTTGGACATATGTAAATCTACAGTTCCCCTTTCGTTGATACAGACCTCTAGTGAAGGAAGACATTCAGTCCGTATCTCAGGTCTCAGCACCATTCACTTCCGAGCCGGGTTTTCCAGTAAGCCCACCCTGGACTTCAAAAAGACCTCCAGTAGGCCAGTTCAAGGTCAGTGAGGTCAACCTTACCAAATTGTAAAAAAAAAAAATACTACAGCTGTTGCTTGCTTTCCTTTCACCTGTTGTGTTCACTTACAACCTTTTGCTTTGGGACATTAAAATATACAGTATATATTTTACCATTGCAGGTATTCCCACTCACATCCTTTTGAACACCACCGGGCTCTCACCTCCTGCTCGGGCTGACAGGCTGGACCTTATGTCAATCAAGGGCGAAGTGATCAAAACTTTGCCAATCCGCTATTACCCTAAGCGTGACCCATTTGGCCTCTGGAACATCACAAAGTTCATTCCACCCAATGAGGCCTTCTTCCTGCAGGTGACAGGATATGACCAGGATGGTTTCCCGTTCCAGAGACTCTCCAGTGTTTCCTTCTCCAGCATTGTACCTGGTCAGTGATACAGGTTGTCACCTATATGTATTGCTTGGTAATTTAATTAACTGCCTGATATTAGTGATGAACTTGTTTGCTGATTTCCAATCTCTCTCGTAGATGCCCCTAAGGTGCTGATGCCAGCCACAAGTCATGGGTACTACCTCCAGAGAGGGGTTGTCCACTGCCAGATAGAGAGCCTTATCCCCTTCACTCTGCGCTTCAGCAGGGATGGCACGCGACTTGGGGTGGACCAACTCTTCAGGTGAGCAGGGTTGGGGAGATGTGTGTCAGTTTAGACACTGTCCTTTAAAATCAAATTGTTTCACATCAAAACAATATTTTGTATGTAGCCCAATATCACAAATTTGCCACAAGGGAGGTCACAGTCTATGCAGCATACAACACCCTCTATCCTTAGACCTTCAATTCAGATAAGGAAAAAAGAGATTTGAGCTTAAATCTTGCATATTATGTTTCCATCTCTGCACTCCTGTGTAAATAAATGTGATTTGATTTTAACCAGATCAATGGATTTAGTAGCTAGTAGGAGATTGAATGGATTCAGCATTATTCTGAAGGAATAGTGAAGATAAAGATACTTAACATTCTTCCTTTTGATTCTAGTGAGTCCGACAATGCAATGTGGGAAATAGCACAGGTAACTCTGAAGGATGAGGGCTACTACGAGTGTATTGCTATCAGCAGCGCTGGGACAGGAAGGGCTCGCACCTTCTTGGATGTATCAGGTAAGCACACATACCAAGACTCATTCGCCCTGTCACAGTTTGATAACAGGCAATTTATTCTACCTACGTGGTGATTTACTTGTAATAATGTAATAATAAAGCAATAATTCCATTAAAATCATAATTACAAGCAGACACACAAAATGCAGAGGGCCTCAGTAAGCTAAACACTCTGTCAGCACAAATCAACTATGTTTACTAATACAATGACATTAGGAACCGTATTGCCAAAAGAAAACAACTGAAGCAAAATAAATTTGAAGAATATGAGACAAATGATGTATTAAGACACTTTTGCAATATGTCAGAAAGACTCGCTACATAAACAGCGGTGTTGACTCCAGTGTGATCAAGTCTCAATAAATTTCCTTAGATAGTCTCAGGGTTCTGTTGAAAGCAGAGAGAGCATCATGAAGACCAAGGAACACACCAGCAGGTCCGTGTCAAGGGACTTTAATACTGTAATTTATGTTAATTAACAGTGTACTTCGAGCTACCCTTCATCACAATGTGTAATGAGCCAGGGCTGTTAGACAGAAATGTTTAGGGGCTGGCAAGCATTAGACTGTCAACAAGTGCAATTGGTGTGTGATGGATTTATTTGCAGGGTAGCGAGCAATTTAAAGTCCACCTGAAATTAAATTGCATTTTTTTTTCTGCACTTATTTTTTGTTCTTCTTTAAGAAAAGAATGTAAAACCAAAAGAGAGATTTTGTTATTTTTGGTTTTGTAGTGGCATCCCATAGTTTTGCGGAATACTGTTATTAGGTATTCATCTGTAGATGTGTTCCTGTTCGATGTGTGCCCCTGACATGTAGGCTGCAGCGCAAAGTTAGTTTACTTTCTCACTCATTCCCTACGGTGTAACATTGGCACTCTGCAGCCTGCCAGCTGCTATCCACACTACACACCGACAAGCCAATCCAGCCATCTGAGACGATTATTTTATATTATATTTCCCCAAAAACCTTATTTCTTCCATTTAATAACAAAAACTGTCAATACATTTAAACAATAACAATACATTTAAAAAACATGTTGACATTCCTTTTGACAACAAAAAGGGATGGAAAATGTGATTTCCCTTGGGCTTTTAAGTATCACTGTCTTTAATGAACTGTATCATGTTTGGAAAATAATACTTGCACTATAAAGACACAAAATACCTTGAGTGAAATGGTGCAGCAAGAGGAAGTTTATGTCAAACTCAATAGGTTTACACTCACTCTCGGTCCCACCAACTCATACACTTACACTACTTATGGACATATGTTTGTAATCTGAGCGCCAGTTGATGTGGGTTGAATTTCATAGGGTTCAAGGTCTCTTGTGCATCCCAGCAGAGAACCTACCGGCTGGCAGAATTGATGTAGCTTTAGGGAAAGTTTTAAAATATGGTATTTTTTTGTGCCTGAGTTGTAAAGCAATTGTCCGTAAATATGATGTAAGTTGAGAATACATATAAAGCTGTAAATGAATTCCAGGCTCTGCACAAAGAACACAGTGTAGTGATATTTTAGGTCTGTATACTGTCACTCGTATGTACAGCAGAGCTTAAATACAAATACTCACAGGTCACCACCATAATAAATGCATAACAATATACAATCCCACTGAGAAATTCATAATCTATTTAATAAATTACTTGGATAGTGATCATCATGATGTCAAAGCTTTAAAAAAAAAAACATTTGGATTTATACCTATAGTTTTCACCACTGGGCAAAAATGTATGTAGTGCATTCATTTTTCAATCTGAGCCCTTTCCATTATGAGACCCCAGAGCTGACACCACATAAGTCCCATTGCAGTCCACGTTTTGCTTTCCAAAAAACGTCCTGCTTTGTGAAATTCACTGGAGTTCCATCAACATGATGAATGTCAAGCCGAAAGGAAGAAGGTGGAGTGCAGTGAAAAAGAAAGTGTGAAGTTGTTGAAAGACGCTTTGTGAAATAGAAAAAGGAGGAATGGAGCCAGGCAGTGATCTGTGTAATGTCTGAGCGTAATTTATTACTATAACTCACCCACTATGTTTGCAGTAGAAAAGTACAGAGGGGACTTGGTTTGTTCAGCTTTTACCTCTTTTAACATCACTAAAGTTAGTCACTGGGTCAGTAATATTTGGAACAGGAGGACAGGCCTCCACAGTTTAGACTTGAATACAGAAACATACACATAATACCCACTCAGCTGCCAAATTTATGTCATCCTAATCCCAAGGAGTGGTGCTGAAATCCCCAGCATCCTCCTTGTATCAGAGCCAAAGCCTCTGCTACCTCTCCTTGCCCTCATCTACTCTTTCTCTCCTCATTTCCCTGCTTGGCTCTGGCTCACCCTTGAAAAAAAATGATTGAAGACACACTGAGACATTGTGTTGAGAAGAAAGACAGAGATAGTGGAAGAATGAGAGACAAATAAGATACGAAAGGACAAATGATGAACATCATTCTAATTATTACCACATCATTATCATTATCATTATCACATAATTGTATTACATTATTTTACACGCAAATATGCTACATGTATTTCCTTTATTAAAAGTTAAGAAACACACCAAAACACACTGTAGGTGACAGCAGAGCATCATAAAAGGATTAGACAGACATCGATATGCTGATTTTGATGATGAAATATGGATAAAATAACATTGTATTTACTTTTTATGCCATAAAGTTGGTTGACTTGTGAGAGACAGATTAAATAAGGAATGGTCAAATTGAAGCCATAGATGTAGAGATATCAAAACGACATTATACAATGTCTAAAACAATGTTTTCTCAGGCTGAGCAGTACTAATGATGGTAAACTCACCTGTATGTAAATAAACAGTGAAATTTCCCTTTTAAGAATTCCTAATTTAAAGATGTGATGCGTGAGATTCACCTACTATTGAAAACTTTATCATTTAAGTGAGTTTGTGTGTCCAATGGCCTAAATCAATGTTCCCCAACCTTTCTGGGAAGTGGCATTTTAAAGTGAAGCAATGTCTACTTATGACTCCCAAGTTGAAAATGTCCATAAATTGTGACACCAAACATAATTTGTGTAGCAGAAATGTTTTTCCCCATTATCTGCTAACCCCTCAAATTCACCTTGAAAACGGTTGGGGTCCTGACCCACAGGTTGGGAACAACTTGTCTGACTCAAGCAGAAATTCAAGTTTTGGCACAAAGAAAATACATTTAGGGTAAAAACAAATGCTATAGACTTCTAAAAATGAAAGTAATTGCTCCCCATGAATGGAACATATTAGATGTCTCTACGTATGTAAGTGTATGCAAGAAAGTAATCACTTGCTCTGAATTCTTGTCTAGCTTTCTTTATGATGTAAAGTTCCTGGCAGCTGTCAACAACATTGTTCCCTCATCCTGCAGAGCCGCCTCCAGCCATCACAGTGGAGGGTAATGTAACTTTCTCTCCTGGCTCCAGTGCTGTCCTCACCTGCCATGTCGTCAGCACGGTCAGCTTCAACCTCACTTGGCTGCGAGGAGGTCAGGATGCCCGTTTGGACCCACGGGTGCAAATCTTGACCAACCTTTCACTACAGGTGTCCGCTGTGACCCCAGATCACTCGGGCTGGTATGAGTGCATTGCTATAAACGAAGGAGGGGTGGTGGGAGAGCGAATCTACCTCACTGTGCAAGGTGAGGAGTGTGTGTTTATGTTTTCATGTGTTTAAAATGATGATGTAAGATCAGAAATGAGTGAGAAGTGTCATTGTATACAAGTTGTTGCCCGTGTTCAAATACACATCGCCTTCCTAAAGCTGGGGCTACCTGGCTACAGTTGAACTTTAATCTTGTTGCTCGTGTGTGTGTGTGTGTACCTAAGTAGAACCGCTGAGGTATCACAGCTATTCAAACTATAACTATAATCTAATCCAAATGAGCATCCAGTATTTACTTTGTTATACAACCTTCAGTCCCAGAGTCAGTCAGAAGTTAATTCAAAGACCATATGCTGCTTACTTTTGCCTGAATTACTCCTTGAATGTGTCTTGCAATGTATGTGTCTTTATTGTTTTAGAATAAAATAGAAATTGTTCCACTTCACCTTAAACTGACTATTTTTCTTGACTTAAATTTGACTAATTGGAAAGTTCAGTGTGATTTTGGAACAAATAGTTGCCTATGCAGAGTAAAGTAGTAGTCCATGACACCTATTGAAAAGTTGCAGATTTAATATCAGTGCTGGAGACAGGTTTGAAGGACGAACTCTGTCATTTGGCTTGTTTCACTGAGTGATGAGTTGAAAAGTGGACCCTTAAACATTTTCCCTGGTATAACTAGACATTTTTCTCTTTTTATATCTTCTCAAAAGTGCATTGTGTGCATTTTCATATTTTATGTCACAGCTTTCTTTGTTATTCTTTTCTATAACCAATTTCTTACAGCTTCTTCATTATTATTAGTTTTGGTCCCATCTCTTTCCCTCTCTAATCCAGCTGTCAGCAAGACCTTGGGGTTTCCTAATTACCCCCTGGTCATTCTTTTCCTAGTTATTAGTCTCACTTTGAAGTGAGTAAAGTCTGTTGACATCTTACAACACTTGGATGGAACACAGTGGAACCACATGCCAACAGAAATATGATGAAGTAGAGGTTTCTAGCTGTTTTTCTGCTGTGAAAGAAAGTGTGGAAGAAAAATGTAAGGAAAACAACCTAAAAATGCTATTGTGTATGCACATTTTTTAACATTATTTTTGGACTTTTTATTAGACAGTACAAATTGACAGAAAGGGGATAGAGAGAGGTGATGAGACAGGAAAGGGCCTCAGGTCATATTTGGCAGAAACTAAGCCTACATTGGGCACACGCTCTACTGGGTGAGCTGAAGGTTTTTCCTAGATGTAAGAAGTTAATAAAGAGAAAGGGGAAGTTGGGATAGGAGGAGGATGCATTGTGAGCGGGAGTGAATGCTTGTGAGCGTGAGTGAATGCAGATGAGTGGGGGAGGAAGAAATAGGGAAAATCCAAACAGGTGATGAAGGGAGTGCTAAAGACAGGCTTCTTCCTGCTGCTACTCAGGGTAGAACAATGTGTCTTCCCTCTCAGGAACCTCCTTGTTCCTGAAGTTGGAGATGTCCCTGCCCCCTCAGGGCAGGGTGATCTTGTGAGTCATCTTGTCGTACAATCAGCAAAGTACAGCCTGAGGCACCGCTAAGATAAATAGATCAATACAGTGGAAGGTTGCGGTATTTCACTATATTTTAAGTCAAGGTTGTGATATGTCAAAAGTCTTAGTTGTAAATTTATTGTCAGCATTTGGGAAATGCATTGCATTTCTTTCAAAATGTGGCATCACTGATGATTGAAGTTGAAGCATCAGTACAAAAACTAAACATTCCTTCACACCTAGTGTACTCAGGTGTGTCAACCTTTTGATCCTGTTTTCTACTGGCCTTCTGTCACCACAGCACTTACTCAGTCAAGCCAAGATCGCTGTCATATTTTGGTTTATAGATGGCATGCAAGGAATAACAAGTTTGACTTACTGTCCTTCTTCTCATTATAGGAAAAAAGTAAATCCCTCACAATAAATCCCTCTCTGACATCTTAATGTACACAAACCATAGTTTTGTTGTTTTGGAAGCATATTTTTTTCTTTATTGTTACAACTAGTTCTCACATTGTATTTTCTACATTTTGGAAAGGTCAGAGCCTTGGAGATATTTCTAGCAGTGGGAATAGAATAGAGAAAACACGCCCTTGAAGTGATGAGTTACAGTTCACATCATGAATCAATTGGAAAGTCTTTTCAGATTCCACAGCTTCTCCTGGTCTGGATTCAATATTCCTCCCTGTTTTTTTCCAATAAAGAGGAAATGAGGGTAAAATATATGCTGTGCAACATTATTAGTTGTAGTAAAATCCACCACTCTTCTTGCTACAGTGACAACAGTGTATGCTCTGATACATCTTGTGACTGAGCCTAAATTCATTCAGGGTTATGAAAGACGTTCCTGACCTGCATATACAGGTCCAAATCCTCAATGACATCATCTTAGGTTTACTACTATGTAATAATACATATATGTATCAAGATTTTATGTAAAAATTCTCAAAGCCAAATACACTAATATCCTTATTGAGAAAAGAGGCCCCAAAACACTTTTATATCACAATATTTTAAGTGAAACAGGCAGACATGTATAAAGTACTAGAGACCCAGACTTGAGTAAAAGTACAAGTGCTCTATAAGAAAAGTGACTTGTGTAGAAGTTAAAGTGCTCTTTAAGCACCACACTTAAGTGGAAATACTTAAGTATTCAACATTTTTTGTACTTAAGTATTGCAAGTAGTTTATTTTAAAGTAATGTGTTGCAATCAAAAGTTTGAATATCATATTGTTTATATTATGCAAATATTGGTATAATATTAAAATGGCTATTGTTGGATGAATCAAATTTGAACATGTTTTACATTATTAATTAATTTCCTATGCTGGCCTGGTACAGTTTGATAAAGCACTTATTGGACTTACAATAACGAGCGTAGAAAGAAAAAATTGCAGAACGTTGCGGCCATTCACGGTGATTTGTTGTAACAAGTAACAATGCAGCACATAAAAAATGCCTTTTAGTGTTTAAGTACAGTAGTGAAGTAGTTCTACTTCGTTACTATACATCTCTGGAAACGAGTGATTGAATTAGATGTTATATTGATTCATTGTTTAATTTGGCAAATTTGTATTTTTGATTCCCTTCTCTATTCCTCTAGAGGTGCCCAGAGTTTCAGTAGAGCCTCGGAATCAAACCTTTACAGCAGGAGATGAAAAGAGGATCAGGTGCTCGGCCAGGGGCTACCCTCCACCCCGTCTTGTCTGGACCCACAATGACATGTTCATCATTGCATCCAGCAGGTGAGTTAATCTTCTTTCACATGAATAAATTAGATGACTTTAGAATTAGAGGTCTCTCTCCCATTTGTCCACTCCCACTTCCATGTGCACTTTTTGATCATGCTGAAATGTCATGGAAATACTGAATTGTGTATCGTGTGTGTGTTCAGACACAGGATGACGCCTGATGGCACATTGGTTATAAGAAACATGGAGAAAAAGGATGGAGGATTGTATGGCTGCCTGGCCAGCAACCAGGCTGGGACAGACACAGTTACCTCTGTCCTCACTTACCTTGGTGAGTGCCACAGTGCAAATGCATCCATTCATCCATCCATTCATAAGCTCGATCCTCTTATCTTTTAGAGGGCTGTGGAGGGCTATAGCCAATCTCAGGTGACATTGGACAAAAGTACACCCTGGACAGGTCTCCAGACAATCACAGTGCTGACACATAGAGACAGACAACCATTCACACCTACAGTCAATTATTAGAGTTGATAATAACCTAAACTTTATGCCTTTGGATGTGGGAGAAAACCAGAGCACCTGGAAAAAACCATGCAAGCACAGGGGACCTGCAGTCAAATGGAGATAAATGAAACAGACATTAACGTTAGCTGCACTATGCACAGCCATACATTATGTACTGCATTTCAATTTGTCATACTGGTTTTCTGCCTATTGTTCCATAATTCTCCTTCCCTAGAATCTCCTGTGGTGACAGTGGCTTTGAGTGATATTCTCATTGGCATTGGAGAAACCACAGTGATGTCCTGTTCTGCGTCTGGAATCCCTCAGCCTAACATCTGGTGGTACAAAGGTAACATCTGTAAAGGAAGGAAGTACAACAACAAAAAAACAATATTTGCATGTTCTGGACAAAAACAAACAAAAACCATGAACAATTATTAAAAGTTCAGTGTAGAGCTATATTTTCATAGAAGGAGTAGTTGAGTAGTTTGATCACATAGCCTACCTATAAAACTTTTAATAACCAAGCTGATCACAATCCACTGTTGCATTTGTTCTCTTTGCTAGGTGATGTCCAGTTGCATTCATCATCCTTCTTGGACGTGGATGTTTTAGGAGGTACATTGACAATCAAGGAGACCCAGGATGTTGATGCTGGAGATTACTTCTGTGTAGCAGTCAATACTGCAGGCAGTTCTTCAGGAAAGATCTCTCTCGATGTAGGAGGTAAGAGTGGCACCAAGTTTAGTTAACCTATAACAGCACTAATCAGTTTAATGATGTTATAATGAGGACAGAATAAATAGGAAGATTACTACTTGTGTAGCCTTACAATAGCTGGGACTGTGAGTTTAGTAACGATGGAGGCAGCTTATTTTTGATGTTGCAAGGTAGCTGTTTCATGGAATGCATCTTAGACCCATAAACCCTAAACTGTCAATGAAATGGGTGTTATGGCTCACAGTATACACTAGTGTGTAATGTCTGTTTATAATGAAACAAAAGCTGCTTTGTGTAGTTAGTGAATGATGGCATTGCCTAGGCCAAGGACAGAACGTGTCTGGTTTACACCTAAACAAGGTTACACAGGGGTGTGTCGATATTGTGTGCGAGCTAGAATTTTGCACATATAAATAACTGAAATATATAACACAGTACAATACTGAATCAACACATATAAACCCCAAAATGTTCAATATTAAATGAATAAAAAATACATTGTGAAACAAATAATCACATACACAATAAATTGTGTAAAATATATAAATGGGAACACACCTCCGGCAAAGTACCATGAAAAGTAGATTTGTAGTGAACAACCAAAGCTTATACGATGGACAAAGTCAAAGTATTTTTATTAGTCTCCCTGAGGAGAAATTTGTTTTGGACACTGGGAAAAATGGCTGCAGGAGTTACAAGACACACAAAAAGCACATGATTAAAACAATTAAAAGACAAATGTACAGTAAACATATGGGCTACTCAAAGAGCTTTGCAAATTGCAAATTACCATTTTTCTATACTTGTGCAAAAAATCTATCCTTCAGCTTGATTGTCTGCACTTTTCTATCTTTTCCTTCGTTCCAGTCGAGCCCAAGTTCACCCGAGAGCCATCAGATGTGGCGTCAGACATTGGCTCCAATGTGACCCTGCTGTGCCTCGCCCAAGCTCACCCCGAACCACAGATCACCTGGAGGAGAGAGGATGGACTTCCAATTTTCAACAGGCCCCACACACATGGCATTATTACACAGAGCGGCGGAGCACTACATATTAACAGTTAGTTTTTTTGTGTGGAATATGTGCATACACATTACACATGAAAATGCTGTACATTGATGCCTACATAAATATTCCTTTTCCTCTCAGACCTGTGGGTGGAGGATGAGGCAGTATACGTCTGTGAGGCTCACAACCACTTTGGCAGGATCCAGGCCCAGGCCAGAATCACAGTGACTGGACTGGGTAAGTGCAACCTTTGAAAAGTCTTGCTTCTATTGATTAATGTATTAACTTTTGAATCCCTAAGAGGAAATTGATAATGCTTTGAATGTCATAAGTTTAGTGGGATGCAAAGGAATACCGAAGTGTAGCTGAACTCAAAAAGTGCTCAGATAGGTATGCCTTGAAATTATTTTGCATTTCAAAGGCCTCAAAGAGCATATCTACCTTTCATGTAAAGTAAATTTTCTAAAACATTATATACTGTAGTACCTTTGAGTGCATACCTCTGTCTGTACTGTATGTCCTTGTAGATGTGTGTGAGTGTGTGTCTCTGTTTCAGTCTTAACATGTACGTCTGAGTTCATTAGCACATTTCAGTGGGTGTGTTTGAACACATGGGCCTTGTTAACCACTGTTTCTATTTCACAGTTTTCTTTACAGTGGAAGCACACTGAGCGCTTAAATGTGGGCCAAAGGTTAGAAACCACAGACCCACCCAGATGACATATATCACTGCCCCACTGCCCCCATTTCCCTACTGTGTGTGTGTGTGCGTTTGTGTGTGTGTGTGTTTTGTGTGTGTGCGTGTGTGTGTGTGTTTGTGTGTAAGGTTGTGTTCCCAGGCTAGTCAGGGTGGTCGTCAAATTCCCCTTGACGACACCGTTGTCTATCTATCACAGATGACATCAGCATTATGTGTGTGGTGTGAACACAGTCAAACCAAAAAGACAAATGTGACCATTAAATTGATGTATAGGTATTCATATGTCAAGGAAGAAATGGGTGTGTTGATATTTTTAGCAGTTGTGGAAAATGTATACTGTATTCTGTATTGTTGATGAATTTTTTAGCAACCAAGCATTCCCATTTCATCATACACAGGAACACTTACATATGCTCCTTTTATTTTTTGATCTTTGATCATTAATATATTATTTTTATCTAAAAATAAATACAACCACACTTTTGTGTCAAATCTGTTGACACAATTTTTTAAAAACATTTCTCATATTTTCTGCATTTTATGACTGTCTTGGATGTGTGAGTTTTTTTTAAGGATGAACTGGTTTACAGTAATTGGTTGGTTTCTTTTAATTGTATGCTTTCAGACACACAAAGAGAGTTGGCCTGTGTGTGTGTGTGTGTGTGTGTGTGTGTGTGTGTGTGTGTGTGTGTTTGGTCTCTATGCACAGAAAAGGCTGCTACCTACAATGTACATCTCAACAGTATCAAATAGCTTAACAGTATTTTTTTCAGCTCTCTGCTAATATGAATCTACTTAATTATTTTGTTGAATACTTTCCTGTCATCCTTTCATGGTATCTGCAGTCTCGCCCGTCATTGCGATGAGTCCAACTGTGCTCAGTGTGATCGAGGACCAGCAGGTGACTTTGCCCTGCGTGCTTTTGGCTGGGAATCCGCTGCCTGAGAGGCAGTGGCTACATGACTACGGCTTGGTGAGGACACAGAGAGAAAATGTAAATGTCTTCCATGTCTTCATTTAAAATAGCCATGGTTTAATTTGAACCAATGTTACCTATAAATCGTTCAGGTGACCTCAGACAAGTTTGTGACTGTGAGAAAGGACAGCAGTCTGCATATTGAGAGAGTCCGGCTGGAGGATACGGGTGACTACACCTGTTTGGCTGAAAACGTTATTGGGGCCACCAACCATACCACCACTGTCAACGTCTATGGTAATGTACAGAAATGTACATACAAACTAACTACGAACAGAAATGCATATGCACGAAAACTAATATGGAGAAAACTCAGTCTTTAAGGTATCTTGTGGAGTTTTTGAGCACATTGTGTGTGTTGTATCAGCACACTCACCTGAACAATAACGTACTGTATATGCAGGAATTGGGGAAATGTATTCAATGTAATGTATTGTGCATACTGGGACACTTCATGGAACTGTCAATGGTTAATGTTATTTATCACATGTGCCTTTTCTTTTTCTGCTATGATGAGTCAAAACATCTATGAAAAAGGCCTATTGTAAATGTTTTATTATAATTGGAATGCCCCCTCTCTAAATGCCTCCTTTACATGGCAGAGAGCTCTTCACCCATGAATAGGATTATCTTTGAGGTTGCATTAAAACCAGGAGCAGCTGAGGATAATGGCAGAGTTTGGAGCACAGTAAGAGGGGAAATGTGTTCGTCAGCCATTGCTAGATTCTACCAACTTAAATAGGAATTGTACGTAAAGAACTGACTCCCTTATGAAATTAGGTCAGTCCTTTTCAGCTGTACATACACAACACCCTGAAAATTTGTAGGTCAGTATATAGTTATATTTGTCATAGCCCATGAAAAATACTTCCCAAAGAACCGACATCATGCCATGTATATGCAAAGATGCAGATTGCAGTCCACCGTGCAATATTTCATATTTATGTACACTGTGTGTGATTTTGTGTTTGAGTTAAATTCAAGTTTTCAACTCCAATAAAATGCTCCAAGCCCCCCAGGGCCACTCTTTTCTGCAGATTCCCGGGATCATGCCAAACAACAAAAACAAGACAAATAGTGAACGAGAGCGAGAAAGAACAAAAAAATGAAAAATAAAATTATAGACATACACAGACAACCAAACACACACACAGAATATACAGAGAACTAGACCTAGATTTTGTGAATACTTGATGAATGGATGTATGCACAAAATAACACATTAGACTAACTGCGTCTTATGTTTTCTTATGTTTCCAGTAATTCCTACCATTCAGTATGGCCCTCAGGTGTTCAGCACAATTGAGGGCACACCCATCACTCTGCCCTGCCGCGCCAGTGGAGTACCCACCCCTAACATTACTTGGGCCAAGGTATGTATTGGCATTACCTCTCAGAGTATAATGTAAGCCAAAGTAAGAGACAGTACTGAAGGCCTTTTTTTCTCTCTCCATAAATGGCAAAATAATAAAAGATAGATGTGGGAAATCCCATGAAAAGTATGTTCAGGAGGTGAATCAAGAAAAGAAATGTCTCGTCACATTTTGGCCCAATATCACCAGATGAGACTCCACAACATGCAGCAATAGGAAATCTCTATTACCAGCAATGTCATGCCATTCCAAAGTAATGATTTTTTTACTGACAGCAAAAGGAATGAGGCACTTTCTGATGTCTTAACTCACAAACTCCCACTCATCCACAGATACACCTCTTGACTGTTTCCTTTTAAATTAATGCTGTTATGCAGCTCATTTGGAGTGGAAATGTGGACTGTTTGTCTTCATGTAGTGTGGCTGAGATAAACTCAACTTAAAATAGTCCAGATGCTCTGCTTCAATTACAACGAAACAGGTCCTTATGTTGTTTAGTCTTAAAGGTCAGAAGTGGTATATATTTTTAGTAAAATAGTTGCTCTATTAATGGGCTCTGACAAGACAATGGCACATGCTAGGAATATGTGTGAGGGTACATGAATTTTCCTCATGTGCTGCTCCATGAAATCTGTGTTCCCTGGCCTGGACAGTGTGCTCATTGTCTTTACATGTGTCCTTTTGTGTGTGTGTGTGTGTGTGTGTGTGTGTGTGTACTATAAGCCACTGTGTGTATGTGGAAAGCTCCTCTCTGTTTTCCATCTTTTACGCTAGTTTTCTAGGAGTTGTAAAAGTGATGCTGTTAAAGTGAACAGGGCTACAGGGACATATACAACTAGACCCTGCTACGTTTAGCACCAGCTCTGGTGATGTGGTTCTCTCTGATTCCTTTGCTGTTCTCTATAATATCAGTCAAGTCAAGTCAAGTTAGTTAATCAGATCAAAAAGGACAGTCCAGAGATGAATCATGATGCACAGACTTCACATTTGCTTTGTGTTTTGGTGTATTTGATTTTATACCCATTAACATTTTTATTCACAGCCTTTTCATTCAACAGCAAGACAATTTAACTCAAATCATAAATTTAAGAATGCTAAGTAGGTCAAACCACACACCCGTCTGAACATTTTTTCTTGGACACAATGTCAAGTGTTAATAAAGCTGAGTTAATGAAACAAACTGTGGCCTCTGCCCTTTTCCTGTTGTGATTTGTTTTGAAGGGTGGGGAGCTGCTGTACTTGGGTGGTCCAGCCTTCTCCCTAGATTTTGACGGCAGTCTCCTCATCACCTCTCCCTCTGGAAATGAAACTGGAGAGTTCATCTGCACGGCTACCAATGCTGCCGGCTACGCCTCCAGGAAGGTCCAGCTTACTGTCTATGGTAAACCTCACCAGCTAAAGCCTGGATAAAATCTGTACAAACAGATAAAGGAGATATAAATAGCATTTAACGTCAACAATTTGTTACTAAACTAATTTTGAGACATTAGTATAATAACTATGTTAGATCTTGTCACTGAGTTCATGCGCAGATCCAGTGTCCTCAAAGACTGTTTTTTAACGTTTATATTTACAATACCTAGTCACATTTAGATAGCATATGTGTATATGTGTGAAAATGAGTTTTAAGTGCTCAGCAAGTCATTGGCTCCACTTTGCTCACAGTTCTGCTTGTGCTACTGTTTAGTGCTCAACCACACTGATCACTTTTGTGTTGGCAGTGATGGAGCAGTTGAAAGTGGCTTTTTAGAAAATAGGGGGACAGGTACTGTATATGCCATCCTGCTTTCCATTTTTTGAAGAAAATGGCCTTTCTGACATCATGGAAAACACATTGTATGATTTTGTCCTTTTGAATATGTAAAAACACTTAAATGCAGTATAAGGAATAGAAAGATACTGTACGGGAGGAATGAACAGACAACACTAACACACTCATTGCAACAAGAGGCAATTTTATCAATATTCAACTCTTTGTTTGCATATTTTTACTTTATTTAAACATTGTATGTATGTCCAGTCCGTCCTAGATCCAATGTTGGTGGTGCCGGAGGCTTAGCAAAGCCTATAAGAATGTCAGTGATTGAGGGTGTGGATGCCATTTTGCCATGTGAGGTCCACAGCGTCCCACCTCCCACCATAAGCTGGGCCAAGGAAAGGCAGCTCATCTCCCCGTTCTCTCCCAGGTAAAACCCTTACAGAACCCCACACAGCACTGATGATCCAACTTCAATAAAATCACCCCTACAGTAATTCTTTCAGACACACTGCTGCCTTAAAAAGTGCTCATATTATGCTTTTTGGCTTTTACCTTTCATTTATTGTGTTATATATATTTTTTGTGGATGTAATAGGTTTATAAACTGAAAAAGTCCATCCCAAAACAGACTTACCATCTCCAACAGAAAACACAAACTGCTCCAAACAACTCTATTGTAGTCCAGCCATTACTTCCGTGATAAACGTGCATCACTTTGTAACAGACATTAATAATGCTCGCCTAGCTGCTAGCATGGCATGCCCTCATACTCTGCTTCTGACTAGCTAGCAGTGCTTACCTAGTTACTACACATGTGCGACTCACAAAAAAAATGGAACAAAAGTGAGATGCCTCACTCGGTAGCTAAAACAGAGAGCTCAACACACGGGTGAAAAGAGGAGCTGCAGCAATGTGTAGTACAACAAAAATATGTATTTTTTTTTTTAATGAAACCATGTAAACCTATTCTGATATAACCTCTAAACCTCTACAATTATAAACCTGGAAATGAGCATATAATGAGCAATGTAAAATACATGAATAATATTGACTATTAACTATTAATAAACATTTGATAAAATCATATTATCCTGGCTGTAACCTCAAAGTTATATTTGTAGTTTTAAGAGTACCTCAATGCAGTCTACGTTGCTGTGCTCTCTCTCTCTGGACTGTAGCCCCAGGATATAGTTTGTGGTTTTATAAGATTACTGAGTAATCATACTCTTCTCTGTGATCTGTTGTACCTACTCTGCGCCTGCCACAGCAGCTGCAATTGTGGTTGATGGTGGATTAGTAAGGATTACTGGAGTATCTGTTTACAGAAATTACTGAATAAGCCATTAAGTGGAAAATAATCATTGAGTGTGTGTGCTTGTTTTGTGGATGCTTGGATGCTTTGGAAGACTGATTTTTACTTAGACTTTCACTTTACAGTTGAGTTTTGAGCCATTTTTTTGTGTATGTGTTCATCCCAGGCACACTCAGCTTCCCTCAGGCTCTATGAAGATTTTGGAAACCAGAGTGTCAGACAGTGGACTTTATGTGTGTATTGCCTTGAATATTGCTGGCAACTTAACACAATCCATTGAGCTGAATGTTTTGGGTAAGTATATCATAAATACTAAAAAGATTAAATACTGATATTATCAGTGGTAATTTAACAATTACTGTTTTTCTACTATGCCTAAATGTAAATGTAAATGAAAATGTTGTAGTACTATCAAAAGATTACATAATAAAACGTGCAATCATTTGGATCAAAGTTACTAAGTGAATTTATAAAAAGTTTGATTTTTAACTGTCATGTAATCAAAGGGGCAGGTGCATATGATGTTACTAAAGCTTATTACATCTTCTGTCCTGCAGTGCCCCCAAGTATTCAGGCTGGTCCCAGGGTAATGAAGGTACTGGTGGGTCACCCTGTGGAGCTGCCTTGTGTGGTGAGAGGGGTCCCACAGCCCTCTGTCACCTGGACAAAGGATGGTAAGAAGTACCTAGTATCCCCTGATGGTAGCCTGGCATTGAGAAATGTGGGGCTGGCGGATGAAGGAACCTACACCTGCACAGCCACAAACACTGCAGGCAGAGACGAGGCCCAAGTTCGCCTTCTTGTGCAAGGTTGGTTTCAAGGTCTTGATCCCATAGACTTGCACTGTGTTCATTATACTAAAGTGTGTTGAAATGTTTTCAGAGTTGTATATGTCTCTTTAAGTTGGATTTTTGTTGGACTGTCATGTGTCCTTGGTTTTTGGAAAAAAAATGGTGTTAATGAAGCAACTCTAATTTTAAATGATTAGAAACAATTATTGTATGGATCAGGCATGGATCATCTTCTGCACAAAACATTGTACACATGCTAAAGTAAGACATAATGTACCGCATGTTTAGTTCAGTTTGTAATTATTTGTTTGAATGACAACTTATTCAATATAGAATACGTTTCAAAGATGCATGCTGAAAACTATTGCTTTGTAGTGTGTTAAATTGTATTTTGTAATGTTGTTATTTGTTTGTCATTGATTATGTGTTTGTGGGTTCTCAGTGCCCCCTGTGGTCGAGGTATTGGAGCCCCCCTTCAATAGTCCCCTGCAGGAGAGAGTTGCAAACCAGCGAATTGCATTCCCCTGCCCTGCCAAAGGTAATGGAAAATGTCTTAACTAGACACAGATATAATGATATTATGTTTCCCTGTGCAGAAAAACAAAACTTACTCATACTCCTGTAATAAGTGATGTTCTGCTAAAAGTATGCACTATACTTTCACTAATAACGATGACTATGTCAAGTATCACACGTCATTTTCTAATTGCAATGGTTTGGGTTTCATTAACATCCTTCTCTCTTTTAGGTCTTCCCAAGCCAGTGATTCGGTGGTTGCGTAATGGCCAGGAACTGACGGGTAATGAGCCTGGTGTGTCCATCCTGGAGGATGGTACACTGCTTATTCTGGCCTCTGTATCACCGCTGGACAACGGAGAGTATGCCTGTGCTGCTGTCAATGATGCTGGTTCCACTGAAAGAAAGTACCAGCTCAAAGTTAATGGTGATTGACCTGTTCTCTGGTTCTGACCTGTGACTTTGGAATAGGTTTACAAAGCATTTGCTGACACATGACTGAAATATTACATTCTATCTTATATTTTGCATACATTTGATTCCGTGGAAACTAATGCATAAATAAAGCTTGGTTACCTTGGAAACTTTCACAGTGCCCCCAGTGTTCCGTGACAGCGAAACGCCGGGCAACGTGTCGTTGGTCCTGAGCCAGTCCACCAGCTTGGTGTGTGATGTCATAGGAAGTCCGACCCCTGTCATCACTTGGTACAAGGATGGGGCTCCTGTAGGTGAAATCCCATTGAATAAGATGTTAAAATGTATTTTATAAAAAAAAATAATTTACATTTACAACTCTTAAGATCCAGTTTTTGTATAAATGTTACTTTTAAAGGTAAATACACACATCAAAGACACAGTCAGAGTGTAACATGCTGCCTTATAATTTTCATAACCTATACTTAAACTGTGGTCTAGTAAGTCATCTACAAGGATTGGATCACAAAACCTTAGAAGCATAAAAGTAATGAGAAATTATAATGACCTTTCCTTTCATTTACTAAGTGCTCATAAAGTCTGAATGAGCTCTGATCACAGGGTACACTGTCCAAGAGAACAGACCTAAAACCACATGGATCCTGTGTGTGTGTGTGTGTCTGTGTGTGTGTGAAAGACAGACCAGACAGACCAGCCATGGTGGCAGCTATAGTCAAAGCTGTAATGACAGAATAATTATGATTGATGTGAGAACAGAAAGTTAGCACACACTTTGCTGTAATATCCCAGTTAGTTGACTGCTTTTTGTTCCCTTGGCTGCTGTACAAGTTATTCCAGCAAGGCACAGATAGGAAATTCAGAGCGCTTACTTTAATCTGCTAATTATGAGCAATAAAATGACGGATGCTCTGCTCTCTGAGTGTTTTTGACTCTAAGCAACAATTTGAAACTATTCATGTAAATTAAATTTCTCAGCTGAATAGATCTTTGGCTTAGACTTTAGATCCATTTATCATGATGTCTTACAATACGTCCCATAATTACTGTCAGACAGTATTTCACAAACTGTAACTTATGCTGTTTTGCTTTTGTGTTTGATTTAATTTACTTATGTTGATCGACAGGTAGTTTCTAGTAACAGCATCCAGATTCTTGACATGGGAAAAACCCTGAGACTACTGAAGGCAGCCACAGTAGACGCAGGCAGATACAGCTGTAAAGCCATCAACATCGCTGGCAGCACAGAAAAAGACTTCTTTCTGGATGTACTGGGTGAGTAAGGGCAGTAAGTACAGTAGTCAATGGCAGAGGTTCTTTTTTTGCAGCCAAGGACTCCTAAGAAGATAGAGATAGAGAACATACAGGGGACTCCCTCATGTATGTCCCTTGGAATGATTTGATGGAGCCTATTATTTTACATTTCTATAGTATTGGTTATGTGAAAGAACAATACAAGAAAAATGTATTAAAAAGATATTGTATACAATATGTATTGTAACGTATGTAATACCTATTCTAGAAGTACTAGAGGTATTAGATCAGAACATTATCTATGAGCTATTATAGATTTAAAAATTTAAAAAGTATTTGTTGAACCATGAAGCTTTTTAAAAACAAAAAACAACAATAATTTAACTCAATTTAAATTAAAAAATAATTATGGACCCCTTAGCAGAGTGCCACGGACCCCTAGGGGGCCCAGGATCCCACTTTGAGAATTACTGGTTTATGGAAACTGTAAAGAAAGGACACACAGATCTTGAAATTAATTCCACATCAGTCGAAAACCCTTTAAAACCTTTTAATACATAAACACTGCCACATGGGAAGGACTCTAAACTTCTTGGGCTTTTTCATTTAATCAGTTTCTAGAAAAGTCAGCTAATATGCACTGTTTCTTTGTGTCCCAGTCCCACCAACCATTGTAGACTCAGTCTCTCCTCGAGATGTTTCAGCCATTGTCAAACAGGAGATAAGTCTGGAGTGCAAGGTGCAAGGAGTGCCCTTTCCCACAATCCAGTGGTACAAGGACAGGAAGTAAGTGCCTTCCAATATTAATAAATAATCAAACTAATTTAAAAAAACTGAGTTAAACTTCTGTTTTTAGGCTGGTGTTTCTTGGTGATCCCAACATAGAGGTCACCCACAAGGGTCAGGTTTTGAGGATAAAAAGTGTCCGTCTTGGGGACAAGGCACGCTACCAGTGTAATGTCATGAATACAGCTGGCAAACAGTCCAAGGACTTCAACCTCAGTGTATATGGTGAGTGTGGATTTTGACAGATCCTAGCCAGTCAAGCACTACGTACAAAGCTTACTCTTTACACGGTAAACTAACATGACTAAAAATAGCTAAATTATGGATGTCAGATTCATAATTTGTGTGCCATTGTTTCAGTGCCCCCCTCCATCAAAGGTGGTAACATAACCACAGAGGTCACAGCCCTGCTTGACACAGTGGTAACACTGGAGTGTGAGGCACGCGGAGTGCCGCTTCCTAGCATCACCTGGTACCGAAATGGAGAGGCCATCCTGTCCAACCGGCAAGTTCAGTACGTCGAGCGAGGCCACTACCTGAAGATCCCTCGGGTGCAGGCTTCCGATGCCGGCCAGTATGCCTGCAAGGTGACCAGTGTGGCCGGGAGCGCTGAGAAGAGCTATGAACTGGACGTCTACTGTAAGAACCTGACATCTGACACCTGATCATATATACACATTTTGCTTTTTTTACCGTTCTGTATTTTAGCTTGAAACAAAAGCTTTTAGAAATTCAGAGCACATTTTCACATTAAATCAGGTTTTTGAACAGAGGAACTTATGGAACTTAAGTTTCCATTGTCTCTGCATTTGCAATCCTTCTCATATGTTCGGAGATCTGAATCTTATTATTGTATTAATCAGAGCTTTAAGGCATTTGGTTTTCACTCACACAGCATGAAGATTTTTGCATCAGACAGGAATGATTTCAAACAGCTGTGGATAGTCAGCAAACAATTTATTCTAAAAATAAAATCCTTGAAGCGCATAAAAATGGATACAGAGTAGAGGACTTGATGCATAAAGCAATTTATCATGTTGTTGGCTGATGAATGCCTTGTGTGTGAAATGTAAATAAGATATCAGTCAAGCAGAAAAGTCCTTAAAGCTTTAACTCTCCTTTTGTTTGGTTTCTTTTTTAATGCATCCCCCCCCCCAGTGCCTCCTACCATTGCAGGGGGTGATGATGGGCCAACTGAGAGGAAAGTGATCCTCAGTAAGTCTCTGATTCTGGAGTGTGAGGCTGGGGGACACCCTCCCCCCTCCCTCACCTGGCTGAAAGATGGAGTTCCTGTGCGTGATGGTGAAAGTGTCCGTCTTCTCGAGCAGGGGAGTAAAATAGAAATATTCTCAGCCACGGTGTCAGACTCCGGACGTTATGTCTGCGTGGCTACAAGCATCGCTGGAGAGAAGGAGGTCAAATACGACGTCAGAGTTTTAGGTATAGAGACACACAAAAATAACTATATATTACACTGAAAATGACATGCACAGAACGTACACACACTCATGCCTCATTGTTTTAATTATTACATTGTCACCGTCTGGCAGACCCAAAGTAACAAGACATGATGACAACAAGTGGGCTGTCTTTATATTCAACCTTCTTAATTTTTAAATTCATAAAGTATAACTTTTCTAGGATGTTGGCTTGATTTTGTGTATGCATGTTGTGGCCTTGCTGTTCTTTCCATAATTTCTTTGTTGGACCTCAATTCTAGTTTTTGACTCAAATTGATAATGAAAAAAGAAGGATTTGTCTCCATGCACATCATATGACCAGCAGTTAAAGAAGTAAAAATGCCAAACATTTGATTTAGCATATGTCAGGTAAAAAGACATCCGAGAAGGTTGTTACCTGAACTGACCATCCAGGTACAAGAGTTTTATAGCTGCTTAGAGCCAGGATGTCTGTTGATGTTGGTCCAGGTTACCTAACACATACTGTAATATGTTTTACCATGTGGCTGGAGTTGTCATCATTAATCAGAAACTAAGCGGAAAACACTCTCAGTATGGCTCTAAGTTGGATCAATCATTTAAGTAAAAAAGTTAAATTGCCAATGTGTATTTCAACCATTAACTCTTTCACAATCAGTAAATGCCAGAGGGAAAGGCAGTGCTTTCTTCTTGGTATGAGACGGATGGAGTTGTCGCAATTTAGGAAGTACCCTCTCCCATGTTTAATCCATATAAGCAAACCTTATCACTCCAACAACTTGTCATCTTTAGTTTATTCTTTAACAGTTTGTGCCAGCTGGAAAAATATAGTGCTGTTTTTAGCAGGATTTGAACTGGCACAGGGAGACCCCAATGGATTTCTAGTCCAACACATTAACCACTTAGCCACAGCAACTCACATGAAACCTCAGCTGATGCCGTTCCTTTGTGCTAAGGCTGTTGCTGTTTGCACCATGTGTACATTTCACATGGAAAATAGACATCTGCCATTTCCTGGCAACCAGAAGATTGCTTGGTATGATATGCCTGGGTCTCTTTTCAGAGCAAAAGACCATTTTTACCGATGTTTTTTGGTTATTGTTACTATCAGCAGAAGAAATAGAGGAATAACAATAAAAGTAATGTAATAACTTTAGTTAATTTTCCAATTTAAATGTAAAATATAAGAACATCACAGACTTTTTTTAAAAAAAATCCTAGTTCCTCCTTTCATTGATGGAGCTGATGACGTGACAGACAGCACGGTGATCATCAACAGCCCTTTGGAGCTGGAGTGTCACGCCACTGGAACACCTGCACCTGTCATTACGTAAGGATCTCCATCTCATGCATACAGATAAACTTAAATACACATAAATCTAAATACACATGCATATGTACGCACATATTCACTTTAAAATGATTATTTTCCAGGTGGTATAAAGATGGAAAACCAGTCAGACAGGGTGAGGGGTTGAGGGTGGCAGCCAGCGGTCGACGGCTGATTGTTTCCCGCCCTCAGGTCTCTGACACGGCACGTTTCCAGTGTGTAGCCACTAATGAAGCAGGAGACCACGAGAGGGACTTCAATGTGGTTGTCCATGGTAAAATATTAAAATGCTTTGTCATATGTTTTGCACTATAATGTATTGTTTTCTGACAGGCACAATAATTGAAATAAATGTAATTTGTGCTTTGAATGCAAGCCACAGGAACGCTCCCACTTTGGGTAAATAATACCCTCTGCCTTTTTGTAATGCCTTTTTTTTCCAAATTTTCTGCAAAGTGTTTTTATGAGAATAACTATCCTCTTCATCTCCCCAGTTCCTCCATCCATTCGTACCACCGGGCCTGCTGAACGTTCAGTGGTTCTCCACAAGCCCATTAGTTTGGATTGCATCTCCAGCGGCATTCCTCCTCCCAGCATCACCTGGCTTAAAGATGGCCGACCTGTCGACACAACACAGGGGCACCTTAAGGTTGGTATCCTGATTGACTGATTATTAAATTGTTAAATTTTAAATTACATACCACTGGAATAGGCACAGGGAAACCCCAATACAGAATGATGCTGCTGAAATTCCCCGAACACTGTAAGTTGTTCAAAAACCTTCGCTGATTTAAAAAACACTGTTTTGTTTCAGGGTGGTAATTTGAATCGCTGCAATGCAGCACAAAGAAAGAAATTAGGCACTGGCATTTTTTCCAGTTTACAACTACAGTTGACATATTGATTTTTGCCTTAATATAGTATATTTATATAGGGTTATGCTTCAAAACACCGAAATAAAGCATAGGATTAACTAATTGACTTCAAAGCACTGAAGTCACACCTGTATTGGCTGATTGGCATCAAATTCTTCCAACATGTAGAATATACTTTTCTGATCACATTTTAAAATATGAAGAAGTTACTAGTCGGAATTCTGTATGCCCTATGTTTGTTTGTGCTTGTATCTGTCACAGCTGGAGTTGGCAGGCAGAATGCTAAAGGTCATAGAGTCAAGACTAGAGGATTCTGGGAAATACACCTGCCTGGCCACCAATGCAGCTGGTGAAGCCCAACACCACATACAGCTCAGTGTCCATGGTAACTTAAAGATAAACACAGCACTATCTCTGCATGTTTCTGTCTGTTGTCTCACTCACATCCTGGTTTCTGTCAGATATACTTCTCTGCTTTCTGTGTCGAGAGACTAGGTGGAGGCAGAAGAATATCATCTGATAAATTATTGTTCTTGTGTGTGTCCCTCAGAACCTCCCAGTATCCCATACTCTGGAGAGATCATCAACCAGACCATCCTGTCTGGCTTTCCCACTGAGCTTGAGTGCAAGGCCACAGGCAGCCCATTACCTGGTAAGACGTCTCACAAACTTCTTCCTTCGCCCTGCTGTGCTCACTCTCAGGCTACAGGGCATAGTTTTCTCTCTATGGCTGAGTTGGAATTGGCTATACTGCTGCTTTCCTTATCTCTAACCATTATTGGAACAGCGGAAAATTGATCTCAGATGATTCCTTACAGGCAGCTTCACTCTCTTCCCACTTTCTTTCCAGTGTGCAAATTCAGTACAGATAAGAAGTCACATTCCAGTGTAATTGAACACTCTTTTCTTGGGATGTTTCTGCATTTTACAGCATGTGTTACGTCCAACAATCTGTTATCTGTGAAACCCTGTTACATGTGAAAATACTTTTTTAGAAATCTGTTTCAATGTAAGTTTCTTTGTCCTAAGCAAAAATATAGATCCCTGGTTTGTCAGCTACATTGCTTGGTTGCTTCTTCAACAAAAAACATGAAAAAATACATATAAATATAAATATATACAGTATAAATATAGATGTTTTTTTACGCCCATTACTGGAGACTCACAGATTTAAAATCAAAGTAGTCAAATTGTAAATTCTATTCTATTCTATTCTATTTAATTCTAATTCACTATGTACAATTTTTTATTTAGTTTTTTGTTTTATGTAATGCATTTTGTTACCCTTTGTGTTTCAGCTATCACTTGGTACAAAGATGGCCGGCCGCTGACAAGTGCCGCTGGGGTGACCATGCTGAAGCGTGGCCAGGTGCTGGAGATTGAACGAGCACAACTGTCTGATGCAGGGATATACAGATGCGTAGCGGTCAACCTGGCTGGAGTTGCTGAGCTATCCCACAGCCTGCAGGTGTACGGTGAGTGTCTTTTTATATGACATGCAATAAACTGAGATTTGCTGATGTAATATGAAATCAGATAAGTGGACATTATAATAATGTTTCTCTATAATTAAGAGATAACTTAGTGACTGGGTTAAGATATATGTTATCCACTGGTGGTTATCCACCATATCCAACCTCTTAAAACTCCAGCAACAATGTAGAACTTTTTCTGTATTTGATTATATGTCATGCATTTATGCAATCCTTTCCTTCCTTGCAGTGCCTCCAATCATCTCCAGCCGAGGTGGTACAGTAACAGTTGTGGTGAACGAGGCTGCCAGGCTGGAATGTGAGGCCACCGGTGTTCCTCCGCCCAGCCTCACATGGCTCAAAGATGGCAGCCCTGTGGCAAGTGTATCACATGGCATACAGGTGTATACATATTTTTGAAACTTGAATCACTATCATTATGTTGATTTTTTTTTACGATGAGGCAAAAATGTGGCATAATCTCCAATCAAATAAGGATAAGAATTAATTTAAACATTATAAGCCAAATGATTAATGAAACGTGTCAGAGAGTCATGGTATCATTCTGTAGATTTCTGGATGATTATATTTGTGTGTGTGCTGTGTGCTATGATCTGTTCTCTGACCTGTCCCCCCCCCCCGGCTCAGGTGTTGTCTGGTGGCAGAGTGCTGTCTCTGAACAGTGCACTGGTTAGTGATACAGGCAGGTACACCTGTGTGGCTGTCAACGCCGGAGGAGAACAACATAGAGAGTATGACCTGAGAGTTTATGGTGAGTAAATCAAAATGTGTTAGGAGTTGTTACATTAATGATTTTACATGGATTCAACAACTCTGTCGATTTTGACTTTTAGGTGGGTTTTTTCCTTTTGCTCACTTTGCTCACCCTTTAGTTGCTCACTGGCTCATAGATTGAGCCATTTATCAGCCAACAATAACATAATTTTCACCGTCATCATGAGCAAAACTTCAAAAATCCTGCACTACATTACAAATAAAGTCAGGCCTTAGAGAAGAAGTGTTTATTTAAATACTAAAGTTGTTGTAAAACAGGCACTTTTCCTTGTTTCTCTTCTTGTTTCACTGAGTAATGCTTATGGTTGATTGTAATATGTCTTTTTACAGAGCACCAGATGCTACACGAAACCTGATTTAACATACTTATTATTTTAAAAAGTCCTCAAGCTAAACATGTGCACGGAGAGGAAGTATGATGTGACTAAGTTTAGCATTCCAATAAACATTGTCAGTTCCCTACACAGAGCTGAGCTTGATGGCAGATCAGTTGTTATACAAGTCTAATCAAAGATAATGTCACTGAGGTAATAGGAGTAGTAGTTTACATATAAAGCCTCTGCTTGTGTGTGTCTGTCCATGCATGTCTGTTTGAACATGTGCATGCAGAATACAACATCCACATGACGTGTGTTTCCTCAGAAAGCTCAAAAAGAGCTTGTCCAGATAAATAAAGGCAGATTTGTTTGGTAATTGCTACCACTCTTCTGCAGCTTCCTGTGTCTTGCCAAATACTGAACTGAGGGCCTGTTTCTGTCTTTCCCCAATGACCATATTGCAGGGGAAATTGGCCAGCAGTCATTTTCTAGACTGGGCCAGATTCATCCAAAAACGGAGACGGTCTTGTCTCAATAAAAACTGATAAACAGAAGCTCAGATAATAATTGCCACCTAAACTAGAGTTATATTTAAGAAGTCCAGTTTGCTATTAGAATAGAGACATTGTCATACAGGGGGTGGAATCCTCCAGATGTTTCCTGAGTTTTTGCACAAACTTGTTTCTTCTTCCAACTGCCTTTCTGTGGCTCTGAAATGAGTCCAATAAATGTTGAAGGAACTCTAATTAACCGGTCTCAGCGACACCCATCTTTGGTTGTGATTATGCTTAGTCACAGGGGAACAAAAACATTCTTGCGGGAATTTCTCTTGAGTCATTATGTATCACAGCCATGGAAATTAGGTTTCATGAATTTCTTGGAAATTAAGCTACTCTGATTGTTAATACCACAAACAAACGTTGAACTGGTTTAATGATGCTGTCATAGCCCAAGATAGAATAAGTACATAAAGAGCACCAGATGCTTAATTTAACAGAGCCTGCGCATCTCAGGAAGCAATCAGTCTTTTTGTTAATGAGATAATGTGAAGAATTTACAGCCTTTAGAATGGAATAGCAGGCTAACTTTCAAGTTAAATTGATGTAAAAGAGCATGTGCTAATACATAATAAATAGTGTGCATGTTTACCTCATGAAGTGTCTCATTTTGTATAAAAGATTCCCTTTAATCTGTCAGAGAAACATTTTCAGTAGCTTGCTTTCATGTCTGCCATAGTACCACCAAACATTAAGGGTGAGGAAGTGAATGCCACTGTGATGCTCGGTCGTCCAGTGGAGCTGCACTGCCAAAGCGATGCAATCCCTCCACCTAAGCTCACCTGGCGCAAAGATGGCCGTCTACTCTTCAGGAAGCCTGGTCTGACTGTCTCAGTGGATGGTAGTTTGCTCAAGGTACAGATGGAGATTATAAAACTATTTTCTTAATCTTTAAAGATGTGATAGTGTTTTGAGACAACTTGAAGTATTCACATAGGTGTTACATGTTTCTGTTGTTCCTCCTAATTAAAACCTTTGTACTTCTTCAATTCACCTCTTTTTTTAATAAAAGGTTTATTGGCTGGCTGCCCAGATAGCTGAATTGGTAGAGCGGGCGCCCATATATAGAGGTTTACTCTTCCACTCAGCAGGCCTGGTTGCGACTCTGACCTGCAGCCCTTTGCTACATGTCATTTCCCCTCTCTCTACTCTTTCATGTCTTCAACGGTCCAGTCAAAAATGAATTCCGGAAATGCCCAAAAAAAATCAAGTTTAGAGTTAGTCAGTTATTGTTATCAATCTTTAATGATTTGTCTATATATCTAATTGTTAGGTTGATAGTGCCCAGGTGCAGGATTCAGGCAGGTATTCCTGTGAAGCCACCAATGTTGCTGGCAAAACGGAGAAGAACTACAACCTCAATGTCTGGGGTGAGTTTATCTTAAAGGTCCCATGGCATGAAAATTTCACTTTATGAGGTTTTGTAACATTAATATGCGTTCCCTCAGCCTGCCTATGCTCCCCCAGTGGCTAGAAATGAAGTGTAATCCGAGCCATGGGTATTCTGCTCTGTCTTTGAGAAAATGAAAGCTCAGATGGACCAATCTGGAATCTTGTCCCTTATGAGGCCATAAGAAGCAAGGTTACCTCCCCTTTCTCTGCTCTGCCCGCCCAGAGAATTTGGCCCACCCATGACAGAGAGACATCATGGCTTTCAAACTAGCAAAAGGGGCAATTGATCAAGTTCACACCCCCAGCCTTCCCCCTATCTCCTCCTCAAAAGCTACAGACTCAGAAATGGCACATACTAGTAAAGCTCATTGTGGGACTGGCTGAATTTTGGGAAAGAGACTTCAGATGTGGTATTAGGGGACCATTAAGGTCTATATAAAAGCATCCAAAGAGCACCATGTCATGGGACCTTTAATTGGTTCTATTTGTTTGTTATTCTGTCCATAATAATAGGTTTGTGTTCGCTAAGATGTTGATTCTGACTAAAGTAAAACATTCAAGTTAAATTAGTATGCAGAGCACTAATGAAGCTGAACCCACTATGGAAGACTGCATGGGCCTGTTACCATACTGTAGTTATCTGTGAACTGACCTGAAGCCTGTTTTATGATAGCAGCAATGGCTGGGCATAATTTTGGTTTAAGTCCCTACATACACTGTTCTAGGTTTAGGTTCCACAGTTGATGTTTTCTTATGTTCAGTGTTTATATTAAAAATAAAAAAATAATATACAAACATTTTCTAGGTACCCATTTACATTGTACTCACTTTTAACCTCAGTTAACCAGCACCAGCATGTAACTTGAATAAAACATGAGCGCCTCCTTTTGGTGTCCTGTCATTATTACAGTTTCTCCCAGTATCCGCGACTCAGAGGAGGTGTCTCCTCTAATTGTAATTGAAGGAAGTCTCATCACTCTGGTGTGTGAGTCCAGTGGCATACCACCCCCCAGCCTTACCTGGAGGAAGGACGGTTAGTGTGTGTTTGTTTGTAGAGACCCAAAGACACATATATGGACATTATATGATGCACTTAATACTGTGTGATTGACATGTTTGAACACCGTATCTAACCTTTTGTGTGAACCAGGTTCTGAGCTCAAGTCGGACCAACGGCTCAGGGTTTTGTCAGGAGGTCGCCAGCTGCAGATCTCCAGCGCTGAGAGGACAGACACAGCCTCCTACATCTGCATGGCCTCCAGTGAAGCCGGCACCATTTCCAAGGAGTACAGCCTCCAGGTTTATGGTATGTGTGTGCCACCAGATGTGTTTGAGTGTTGAGTGATGAAAGACATTCTGTCATTGTTTTGCCTTTTATGGAGCTTTCACTGTAAGAAAAGTCTTATCAGTTACAGGGTGGTAAAATCACTAAAACCTGCTTTGAATAAATAAGGTGAAATAATATATGAAAAATGACATTTGTTCTAGTATTTTATACCATGATTTAAACTGAAGGGATGTCAAAACAAATTACACATTTATAAAGTCATGTTTGTATTATCTTTACAATTAATGAAACACAATTAAGATAACTGGATCTACTGTGGCTGACAGTTTGACAGATAGGTGTATATTTATGCAACAAATAGTTATAGATATAGTCCACCAACTCACTTGCTTCTCTCACTTCAGTCCGCCCTTCCATTAGACGCAGCGAGGGCGACACCAATGATGTTGCTGTGACAAAAGGAGGTGATGTGACCCTCCAGTGTGCTGCAGAAGGCGTGCCACGACCAGCGGTAACATGGCTTAAAGATGGGCGGCCTATCACCGGGCAGCACGGTGCCAAGGTCCTGAACGAGGGAAGGCTGTTGCAGATTAAAGATGCTAAGGTGTCAGACACAGGACGCTACACCTGTTTTGCTGTCAATGTGGCGGGACAGGCTGACAGCAGGCATGATATCAGTGTACATGGTATGAATTATCAAATATTATTATTATTTTTTTGCTTTAACCTTTTTTGTTCTTCAGTTTGGAGAGTTACAGTCCATCTCAAGGTCTTAAATTGTCTTTCTATCCCTTCCCCTCATTCCCTCTCCTCTTGTTCAGTCCCACCTAGTATAATTGGTCAGGTACATTTGCCAGAAAATGTGAGTGTTGTAGTGAAGAACCCAGTTGCTTTGAGTTGCGAGGCATCTGGCATCCCTCTTCCTGCCATCTCCTGGTTGAAGGATGGTCGGCCAATCAAAGCTACGAGTGCAGTGCGCATCCTCTCGGGTGAGTTCCTTTTTGACTTTCTGGACTTGATAAGAAGTTACAGAACTCATAAAATATTCAGTATTTTAAATATAATTGTTTTAAGATTTGCTTCTCTGTGTTATGTATCATGTCATATATCTTCATAGCTAAAACAGGAGAGATGTGATCTCTTTTCCTGGTTCCTGTCAAAACACGTGCTGCAGCATTCTGGATCAGCTGAAGAGTCTTTATGGACTTTTTTGAGCAGCCTGATAATAAAGAATTTCAGTAATCCAGCCTAGAAGTAACAAATGCATGGACTAGTTTTTCTGCATAATTTTTAAACAGGATATTCATGATTTTTGCAATATTACGTAGGTGAAAAAAGGTGGTCCTTGAAATTTGCTTAATGTGAGAATGGAACGACATGTCCAAAGATAACGCCAAGATTCCAAGGCTTTAACATCCTGGCACATTTGAAGTTTAGCTAACTGATTAGTGTCATCCGGCTTGATTGATAGATATAATTGAGTATCATCTGCATAACAATGAAAGTTTATGGAGTGTTTCCTAATAATATTGCCTAAAGGAAGCATATATAAAGTACACAGGATTGGACCGAGCACAGATCCTTGTGGGACTCCTTGACTAACTTTGCCGTGCATGGAGGATTCATCATAACATGTACAAACTGAGATTGATCTGATAAATAAGACTTAAACCAGCTTAGAGCAGTTCCTTTAATTCAGTCCTCCAATTAAAGGTTCCAGTCTGTAATAGGATATGATGGTCAATGGTATCAAATGCCGCACTAAGATCTAATAACACCAGTACAGAGATAAGTCCTTTGTCTGATGCAATTAGGAGGTCATTAGTAATTTTCACAAGTGCTGTCTCTGTGCTATGATGAACTCTAAATCCTGAATGAAAATCCTCAAATAAGCTGTTGCTATGCAGAAAGTCACACGGCTGTTTGACAACTGCTTTCTCAAGAATCTTTGAGAGAAATGGAAGGTTAGATATAAGTCTATAGTTGGCTAAAACATCTGGGTCAAGGTTGGGCTTTTTCAGAAGAGGTTTAATTACAGCTACTTTAAAGTACTGTGGTACATAGCTTGTTATAAAGACAGTTTGGTTATATCTAGTAAAGAAGTGTTGACTAAGGGTAAAACTTCTTTAAGTAGTCTAGTCAGGATGGGGTCTAAGAGGCACGTTGTTGGTTTAGATGAAGAAATAATAGAATTAAATTGATAACGATCGAGTGAAGCAAAGCAGTCTAAACATATATCTGGTTTTACAACTGTTTCTAAGGTTCCTGAGTTTAGAGATAAGTCAGTGCCAGTTAAAGGCAGGTCTTGGTGAATTTTGTTCCTAATAGTTATAATTTTATCACTGAAGAAGCTCATAAATTTAAATAAAACGCTTATACAGAATAATCTGTACCATTCTCTGCCAAGTTCACTCATTTGGTTTTTGACTTCATGATTTTGTGCATAAACTCAGGATAATGGATTATTTTTGGATTATTTTTTGGAACCAATCAAATGTTTTTAGATCTTATGGAGGTTAATTCAGTGCACTGTAGAGTTCACATTGTGTCAATGTTTTTGACTTGTTTTTTCAGGAGATTCTCATGAACCCTGTTAAGACAAGTGTTTTAAAGAGAGATGCAATTAGTTTTAAATCTCCATAAAGTGGTTTGTAAATGTTTTGACAGTGCTGTGTGCCTCAGAGTCTAAATCCTTCAGCCAGTCGATTCCACTTTTCAAAGAGGGGTGATTTACTTTCAACAGGCTTTAAAATGTTGTTTATACATCCATTGGGTGTTTTACCTATGTGAAAAAGTTAGATTTATGCGGACATAGCTTTTGAAAACATTCCATGATGACAATAAATATATGACAATAATTGGCTCGTTAAATCTCTAGGGGGCCGGAGCCTGCGTCTAATGCATGCTGCAGTTGAGGATGCTGGGAGGTACACCTGTATTGTGTCTAACAGCGCTGGAGAGGAAAGGAAGAATTTTGACCTTGACATCCTCGGTAAAGATATTAGAAACCTGTTTTAGTATTTTGTTAGATTGCATCATATTGAATGAAAATGTCTTCAACTTCAGTGAAGAGATTAAAATACTTTTTAAAAGTCTGTTTACATTTATACAGTTGGTTGTTCGATTTCATTTGACATCAATTAAGAGATGTGATGAGCATGTATTTTATTGTGAATGAATGGGGAGACAGTGAGAACCATGTAATTGATTTTCAGTCTAATTCGACAGTTCCGCCAAGCATTGTGGAAGAGGGAACTGTGGTGGATACTAAAGTCAAAGAACAACACAACATTACTCTCATTTGTGAGGCGTCAGGTAATTGACATAATCAATACATATCTGCATTGAAATCTAAAGCACATGATCTTCTAATGTAAATTATCTTGATCAACTTAGTGTAAATTACTACTACTAAATGACAAAGATACATTAATTTCTAACCTCGCATAATCATTTTCCAGGTAACCCTGTACCAGAGATTAAATGGCTGAAGGATGGACAGCTCTTGTTGCCCGACAGACGCCACCAAGTTTTGTCTCATGGTCGTTTCCTCCAAATCTCCTGGGCCCAAGTTGCAGACACCGGCAGGTACAGCTGCCAAGCATCCAACAGTGCAGGGGATCGCAGTCGGCACTTCAACCTCAATGTCCTTGGTATTAACACAACTCTTCAATAATTTCTAAAATGAATCAGAGTATTTTAGATGAATTTAAGAAATGTTCTAGATTTAATTTCTTTCCTCTTTACTCCTTTTTTGCCAGTTTCTCCCACCATTGCTGGGTCAGGTCCTGACGGTTCTTCAGAAGAGGTGACAGTAACTCTAAGCAGCCCCACCTCTCTGGTGTGTGAAGTCCAATCCTACCCTCCTGCTCTCATCACCTGGCTCAAAGACAGCACTCCGTTTGAGTCCAGTCGCAATGTTCGAGTCCTTCCAGGTTTGAAATCACACACACATAACAATATAGTCAAACTAAATAAAATACAGTAGTATAGTACATCTTTTGTCATTCTTCATCCATGTTTTTACAGGTGGGCGGACCCTGCAGATTCTTAATGCTAAAGAAGAGAATGCTGGGAGATATACCTGTGTGGCCACTAATGAGGCTGGAGAGAAACTGAAGCACTATGAGGTCAAGGTTTATGGTGAGATTCCTGCATCTTTGAAAACATGCTGTAAAAGTAGAGTACAATGTAAAGCTTTTTATATGACACATCTCAGTTCCAGCATAGCCTATTGCATATGCTCACATGAACTAAAATCACAAATAATAATTATTTTATTATTTATTTTTTTTAACAATAATTTAACTTGTAGCTTTCGATCAGTAAATTATTGAAGTTGGATGAAGGATGATCGTATAAACATACCTATATACTGTAAATTTGTCAATGTAATCTAAAATATGTTTCTTGACTGCAGTCCCCCCTCAGATTAATAAGAATGATATCCCAGGGGAAGGACTGGCCCCAAAAGAGGTTAAGATCAAAGTAAACAGCACACTGACCATGGAGTGTTCAGCTCAGGCGTTTCCTACCCCAGCACTGCAGTGGTACAAGGACGGAAAGGTATCAATCTACTTTGATTCCAAGGGAGAACAAGAGTAAAAAAGAAAATAACTTGTAAAAGCTAGAACTTCTTTTTTTTCTCCACAGATCCTGCGGGCAGATGACCATGTGTCCATAACAGCCAACGGTCGAATTGTTCAGATCAAGCATGCTCAGGTGTCAGACACTGGCCGCTACACCTGCGTAGCCACTAATATAGCTGGAGAGGATGAGAAGGACTTTGATGTAAATATACAAGGTGAACTGGGTTGACTGATGCTGATGCGTTAACTGAGACTATTTGTGCATTATATGGGCTCAAAGAGTATTCTCAAGCTGTGACTTTTTATTGTAATACTAAACACTGCACATTGAAAATTGTTAATAACTGAAAAAATAATTTGTACCATTAATACCATTCATTTTGAAGTCAACATCCTTTGAAAAAAATGCAGAGCCATAACCTTGATTGTGTGTCCAACCACACTTTGAAATAAAGTTTCCAAAAATGCTCAAAGAAGAGTTTAAACATGTTTACTCTTTGTCTTTTCCCCTTTTCAGTACCACCTCATTTCAAAAGGCCTGATGGAGTTGGTGATCCCACGTCTTCCCCAGGCTTAGGAGGAGATGTTCGAGATGTGATTCTTAACAATCCCATCTCTCTGTACTGTGAGACCAATGCTGTCCCCCCACCAACACTCACCTGGTTCAAAGATGGACATCTGCTGACCTCCAATGACAAAGTTCTGATTTTGCCAGGTGAGTTGACAAATAAAACAGAGCAAAAGAGAAAGAGTAAGATAGAGAATGAGTTCATACTAACATTTGACAGTGTTATTCTCAGGTGGGCGAGTGTTACAGATTCCCAGATCCCAGGCGGAAAACACAGGGAGGTACACGTGTGTGGCTGTCAACGAAGCAGGAGAAGACTCCATTCAGTATGATGTTAGAGTGTTATGTGAGTAAAAACACTTTTCTTTGTGGTAGAAGTATCAGTCAATTTAACAGAGGTGGGGGGAAAGTATTTTCACATAGAGCAGTTTGTCATTGTGAATTTCTGTCCTGCACCAGTGCCCCCAACCATACGGAGAACAGACAGCGATTTGCCTGATGAGGTCACAGTGTTAGTCAACAAAACTACGCAACTGGAGTGTGACGTGGATGGAAACCCCGCCCCCAAGATTACCTGGTTTAAGGACAGCCAGCAAGTCAGCTCTGATGGGCGACATAGAATACTATCTAATGGGCGAACACTTCAGGTAACAACCAGAAAGGACAAGTTATCTACATGTTTAATGCCAAAGCCCATTTTTATTTTATTAAACAATTTCAACTTAAAGTTTCTCTAATATACCAATTGCCAATAAAATCCACAGAAAATAGAAACCCTTGTAAAATGCAATGCAGTCCATGCAATAAATTCTACATTTATTAACAACTTTCTAAGGTCCAGATAAATCAAACACACATTGGGAATATCTGTCCCATTAAAAAGAAATATAATATGGTATATTCTGTCTATGTATAGTAGATTCAGCTCTTACTATTTCTCTCTTATGTTCAGGTGTTGACTGCTCAGGTATCTGACACAGGGCGCTTTGTGTGTGTGGCTGACAATGTGGCAGGAAGTGCAGAAAAATCCTTTAACCTTAATGTCCATGGTGAGTCACATGTAAAATGGAAAAACACATTTACATTCAAAACTGTCTTATTTTATCAATTTGTAAAAAGATAATGTTGAAAATACTGCTTTTCACTTAAACTTAATTGTTGGGAAAAAACTGGAAAAGGTTATGAAGCATTAAAAGCATACTTGCTATACTGGATGTTTTCTTTTCCCTCTCAGTGCCTCCCACCATTATCGGCCTGAGTCCTGAGACTGTGACTTCGGTGGTGAACAACTTTGTGTCTCTCACTTGTGAAGCTACTGGTTTCCCTCCTCCCACCTTGAGCTGGCTAAATGACAGGGGCCCCATTCAGGCCAACACCAATGCACTCATTATGCCAGGTACTGCAAATTTGGGTCACATGTAATAGAACGAACATTGAGCATTGGGTAACAACAGAAGCTACATTGCATTAAAAGAATAATTATAATATCTGGATATGAGCATACCAGAAAAATGATCAACAATTGTTGATTCTGAAAGTGTCTGTGTGTCCATTTGTGCCTTCAGGTGGTCGTACGCTACAGATTCTAAAAGCAAAAGTATCTGATGGAGGAAAGTACAGATGTGTAGCCATGAACGCAGCAGGAGAGGCTTACAAACATTTCTATCTCACTGTATTTGGTTAGTCCACATTCACTCTTTGTGTACTGTACACTGAGCGCCTGACTTTGCATCATAAACTTACTTTAAATATTTTCTTCTGTCCTCGGCCTCTCAGTTCCTCCAAGTATCCGGGACAGTATTGGGGACTCTCCTGTTGTGGTGAATGTGCTCGTTGGGAAATCCGTAACTCTAGAGTGTGAGTCCAACGCTGTACCTCCTCCCACCATCACCTGGTACAAGAACGGCAGGGTGGTGACAGAATCAGCAAACCTGCGCATCCTGGCAGAGGGACAGATGCTTGAGATCCAAAGCTCAGAAGTAAAAGATGAATGGATGCCATGTTGTCTGTTCTGTTTCTTTTTATTGATAGCTGTTGTTTTTTTTAATGTTTTTTGTTGTTGTCATTTATTTACTTCCTTATATGTCACCTCTTTTCTCCAGGTATCTGATACTGGACAATATGTTTGCAAGGCCACTAATGTTGCTGGACAAGTGGACAAGAACTTCCACTTGAATATTTATGGTAGTGCTCATTATAGATATTCATTTATTCAAAAATGTGAACATTCATAAAAACACATCATGTTTTTCAAACAATGCTTACAATACTTACAACATAATGTTGAAGAATGATCTCTGTCTCTTTCTCTCGTCAGTACCTCCAAGTATTCATGGCCCAGCAGAGGAGAGTGTTGTGGAAACCATCAGTAACCCAGTCACCTTTGCCTGTGATGCTACTGGCATCCCTCCTCCAAGCCTCACTTGGTTGAAGAATGGACGACCCATAGGTACGCCTACATTTAAATTTAATTGAGCTGCACTGTAAGTGGTTTGTCCTCCTGGGAAAGGTTATTCATTATTAATCTGTATCTTACATCTAAATCAATTTACCTGTTGTTTCTCAACACATTTTACACAGGAAAAAGTAAAGGTGTAAGGTAGCTTTGTCATTATCATTTCCCTTATACCAAACATATGAGCCTGATATTTCTGTAGAGAACTCAGAGTCTCTGGAGATGCACATCTTCTCAGGAGGAAGCAAAGTGCAGATTGCACGGTCACAGCTTTCTGACAGCGGTACTTACACGTGTGTGGCTTCCAACGTGGAGGGCAAGGCACGCAAGAGCTACCACCTCACCATACAAGGTACATGCGCATGCATAAATTCCTCGTATGTATGTCATACCTGGCGAATAAAGCTGATTCTGATATCCTCAGTCATTATAAAAAAAATGATAACCCTTCTCTAGAGATAATTTTCAAATTAAAGGAATGCAAAAGCTTGTTTGTTTCCAAAGAAGCCCCATAGAATATTATTAAAACATAGTTTTGTCAGGCTTTGTGTCGATTGTAACCTGTCAAGCTTGTCAAGGTTATATGTTATCATAAATAAATGTACTGTATTTACCATTTCTTGATTTCTCATGGTATTCATAGGATTGCACTAAAACCAGTAATTCTTTCTTAGTCCCTCCCAGTATCTCTGGATCGGAGCTGCCCAGTGAAATGGGAGTTCTGCTAAATGAAACCATCCAGCTGATTTGTCGAGCCCAGGGAACTCCAACTCCAACCATCCAGTGGTTGAAGGATGGGGAAGTCATCAACAATACAAGGATTGAGGGGCTCAGGTAATGCTTGCCACACAAAAGAATAACAGAATAGAAGAGAAATGGAGATTTCACAGTACACCACTCCAGTGATAAATGATGTTATGATGATTATGATTATAATGATGATAATGATGATGTAATGCTGCCTTTGTGTTTAGGATCAGTCCAGATGGCAGCACACTCACTGTGACTGGAGCCCACACCACTGATAGTGGCAAGTACACCTGTGTGGCCTCCAACACTGCAGGAGACGAGGACAGGATATTCAATCTGAATGTGTATGGTGGGTTTATTTCATTTTACTACATGTATTGTCCAGTACAAACAGTCTGAGTCACTGTTGTCCTTGATGATGACATGACGAGTTTGTTTTCATGTCACTGACCCAGCTTCCCATTTTACTTTTCCAGTGCCTCCTGTGATAGCTGGCAACAGAGAGACAGTTGAGCACCTGACCACAGTTCTGGACAGTTCTGTCAACATTGAGTGTGTTGCTGCAGGCTCTCCTCCGCCACAGCTCAACTGGCTGAGAAATGGCCTGCCTCTGCCAGTGTCCTCCCACATACGGCTTCTTTCTGCTGGGCAGGTGCTCCGGTAGGTCAGTGGACAGGTGTCAAGAAGAGTGTGTTACACACGATGCTGCATCAAGAACAATTCCTTGTGCATCTTGTGTATGGGAAAACGCTGGTCAGCAATTTTGCAAAACATTGTGTGAGATATAGGTGTAATTCTTGATCTGTGTTTTGCAATTTTGTATTTTGTATTTTCCTACTATTAAATCAGTATGGAAATTCACCCTGCATAAAACAATTTCACTGTAATGGTTTGTATTAGAAAGTGATTCATGGTTTATTATAAGCTGTTTCAAATATTTCTCTGCTCTACTAACAGTAAAAGGGTTAAAATCAATGGTTTGTTGGTTCTTTTACCTGTAGTTAAAATATAACGTGATACTTATATGTTGTACCTTTTGCATTTGTCAGGATTACACGAACTCAGGTGTCCGACAGTGGCACCTATACCTGCGTCGCATCAAACAGAGCAGGAGTGGACAACAGACATTATAACCTACATGTGCATGGTAAGTCTAAAAACATTACTTGCTTCTAAAATCTGAGGAATACATCACAGCAATAAATAATAATCATTTGTATGTTTTATTACTCTCCTCAGTTCCACCCGGTCTGGATAGGGCAGGGAGCACAGAGGATGTGACTGTAGTCAGAGGAAACTTGGCTTCTTTGCTGTGTAATGCAGATGGGACCCCGATGCCCACTGTGTCCTGGCTTAAAGAAGGGGTAACTCTAATTCCTGACCCACACCTCAAATTACTCAACCTGAATACCACTGTGCAAATCTTTCAGACCCAGGTCAATGATACAGGACGCTACACCTGTGTGGCTAACAACACCGCTGGTCAAGCAAGCCGCCACTTTAACTTGAAAGTGCTAGGTGAGTAAAAGCATATTATAGCTCTTATTTTCCAGCTTCTGCTTTTGATTCATGGATGAGAAAATAAATATAATTTGGTTTACGTTTTCTTATTCAGACCCTCCACTCATCAAGGGCTCTGGTGTACCAGCAGAAGTATCTGTTGTGGTTAATAATGTACTAGAGCTTCATTGTGAGGCCTCAGGTATACCTACACCCTCTCTGACCTGGCTGAAGGATGGACGTCCGCTCCCACAGACAGACAGTCTGCGCCTCCTCCGGGCAGGAGAAGTGCTTTGTGTGGCCTCGGCACAGGTCAGTGACCAGGGATTGTAACAGTGAAATTTAACACATTTCTCTAAAATTTAAAACCATACTTTTTTTACATAGTGTAAATAATAACATAATTGTGGCGATTATATTTGTCTATTGAGTCTTTTTCCTCATTTTCTTTATACTTTTCTTAACTTTTACTCAGTTGGAGGACACAGGCAGATACAGCTGCTTAGCCCACAGTCCAGCAGGAGATGATGACAAGGAGTTCCTAGTTAGAGTACATGGTGGGTAACACAGATGTGTAATACACATTGCAGTGGGTGTGTGTGTGTACGTACATAACGTGGAAAAATCTATGGCTTGAGGGTAATTCAATCTAGTCAATCTGTATTTAGTTAATAAACTCATATTCTTTTTTCATACTTTTCATGCTTGTCTAGACAATTAATAAATAATAAGGTGAGATGTGATTGGGCTATAAAAATCAATGTCAACCTTGGTCTTTTTCTGGTTTTTCGGTAACAGTTCCCTAACATTGCGGGGGAGAGCACACCTCAGGACATGTCAGTCCTGCAGAACAGACAGGTGACTCTGGAGTGCAAGTCCGATGCCGTTCCACCTCCAACTCTGACCTGGCTCAAAGATGGCCAACCATTGCAGGTCAGAAATCAAACAAACAACTGTCCACAAAATGCTATGAATTCTCCTGAAATGTATTTACAAATTACTTTTTACCTTTCTGTAGGCCTCTGCCCGTGTGCGTATTCTGTCCAGTGGCCGTTTTTTACAGATCAACATGGCTGAGCTCAGCGACAAAGCTCAGTATACTTGTATGGCCAGCAACATAGCTGGCAAGACCACGCGACAATTTAACCTGGCTGTCAATGGTACAGTTACATCTTTTATCTACAACTAATGTAAATATAGAGATACTGTACTGTATATCCTTTCTTATAGAGCTGAACAATTCCGTCTGTAATTAGTAATAGAGCGAAATTCATTTCCCAGCTACAAATGAGTAAACAAATATGTATGTGTTACCTGTCCCCTCAGTGGCCCCAATTATCAAGGAAGGCTCCCAGACAGTGTCAGTGCACATTAACAAGCCAGCAGTGCTTGAGTGTGTTGTAAGTGGAGTGCCACCGCCTCGTGTAACCTGGAGGAAGCATGGTGCCATATTGGCAGGAAACAACCAAAGGTAATTTAACATCATATAACAATGATGTGTTTTGTATTGTATTGTCATTATTATCCAACAATTGCATATGCAGTTCTATTTGATTAATATCATGTATTAATGGTGACCAGGATATTAAATCTAGAAAGTAGATTTTAATATTTTAGCACAACTCAACTATGGGCATTTCCTCTGTGCTGTACCTTACCCAGTTTGTAAAATTGTGTGCAGGTACACATTTGCAGAGGATGGGTCATTACACATCCACTCTGCTCAGGTGACCGACACTGGACGCTACCTGTGTATGGCAACTAATCAGGCTGGGACACAACACAAGAGAATGGATCTGCAAGTATTTGGTGGGTGGCAAATATGTGCATATAAAACACATGAATACTTTTAAACTGTCTCAATCACCCGCAAAAACAGTCATCCAATTATTTTTTGATCCTTGGTTCTCATCTTTCAGTGTCTCCCTCCATCGCTGAAAGCCGCACTAATGTGACGGTTACAGTCAACGTTCAGACTACCCTGTCTTGCGAGGCCACCGGCATACCTAAACCCACCGTCAGCTGGATGAAAAACGGTCGTGTCATCAATACTGACCAGAACGAGAATATGTACAGGTTGATCCAGGTTTTCTCCCTCTCTGTTTTCTAATTCAAGACTATAAAATCACAAACACAAAACTGTAATTTAAGACCACATTAATTAACAGCTTTATTGCTTTAGTGTTTCATTGTAAGATTCACAGTTTTAAAATATATACCATATATCTCATTGATTTTGCCATTTTTAAAGGGTGGACATCAAAGTGAAACTACTTTTCAATCCTAACTTTTTTGTTGTTTCCAGATTACTATCATCAGGCTCCCTGGTAGTTATAGCACCAACAGTGGAGGATACAGGAGTTTATGAATGTGTGGTCTCTAATGAGGCAGGGGAAGACTCCAGATTCATCAACCTCACTGTCCATGGTGAGTAACACAGCATTTGTTTACAAATTGATCATTATTTTTACACTATGACCATTGATGTTGTGTCATTATTTTATTGAATTTATCTTTCTGTCAACACTTTTAACATTTAATTTCAAGATAAGATATTGTTCTTAAATTTCCTATCTTACGTTCCGTAAGTTCCTCCATCTATAGCAGATGAACCCACAGAGCTCATTGTAACCAGACTGTCCCCGGTGGTCATTGCCTGCACTGCATCTGGCGTCCCAGTGCCCACAATCCACTGGAGCAAAGATGGCATGAAGCTTCCCAAAGCGGGACAGGGCTACAGCATTCTGCCCACAGGTTAGAATCAGAATTAATGTAATTAGTACAACACATTTATTTGTTACAACTTTTCAAACGACCACCCACAATTCTTGATAATTGCTAGCAATATATGTCACATATATATATGACATATAGGTATATCACATACTTATTTATTAGTATTAATAATGTTTCTATTTAGTTAATTCTTCAACTGGTCTCAAGAGATACTTACTGCTGTGATTCATTTAAAGCAGCAGTTAAGATTATGCTAAGTGATAAATGTTTCAGGTTACTTTATTAGCTTTATTAATTATGTTGATTGGGTGTCTGTGCTCAGGTCCAGTCGAGATCATCTCAGCTGAGCTCAGCCATGCAGGACGCTACTCGTGCACGGCCAGGAATGCTGCAGGCTCCACCCATCGCCATGTGCAGCTCACAGTGCAGGGTAAAAAAATCCTAAGAAACAATATATCAAGAGACACACTACTGTTTAGGGACTGTCTAGAGTACAAAAAGCCCAAAATTATGCATTGTTTAGAACTTAACTGCATGTGATACTAAATAATACAATGTATGCATTTTGCATTAGCCTAAGACTCTGACATGCTTTTAATTCATTTTTTACCATCCCTCTCCTCAGAGCTCCCAGTGATCCAGTCTCATCCCTCCACCCTGGATGTGATCCTCAATAACCCCATAACTCTGCCCTGCAGGGCCACAGGCTTGCCCAGACCCACCATCACCTGGCAGAAGGAGGGCATCAATATACCCACCACAGGTAATTAATCCTGTCTACGTTTATGTGTCAGTAATCATAAGTTATCAGTCATAACATCACGTCTCTTGCTTGCCAGATGGAAGTTTCACAGTGCTGCCTAATGGAAGTCTGCAGATCACTAAGGCCTCTGTGTCGGATTCTGGGACATACATATGTGTGGCTCAAAACCCTGCAGGCACTGCGCTGGGCAAGACCAAACTCAGAGTACAAGGTGGGGCACTCACTCAAGTCAAAGTAACTTGACTAACAGATGTATTATGTAATTACTCAGCGGTTGTGCACGTGGATGTAAGAAGAACACCTTCGAAAGAGTATTCTGATAAAATACACCTGCATTAAGTGAGACTTTTGAAAAAATAAAATCAGTATCCTGATACTGTAGGTACCAGTTATGTGTCTAACACGTTCGAACATGCACTCCCTTTAGGCATCTAAATCCATGTTTAGCAGCATAATTGCTTATTTTGCTAATGTTGTCAATACATTTAAATGTTTTGACTCCATATAGTTTTTATTTTTGCTGTGTCCTGCAGTTCCTCCAGTGATCAGCTCAGAGACTCAAAAGTACCTGGCACCTGTGGACTCCTCTGTGACGTTACACTGCCAAGCTGATGGTTCCCCACCCCCCTCTGTCACATGGTATAAAGATGGTCAGCCGCTGACTGAATCTGTACGCCAGCAGGTGCTCAGTTCAGGATCCCTGCAGATCTCCTTCATCCAGCCAAGCAATACTGGACGATACACTTGCACTGCTGCCAATGCAGCGGGCACTGTCAGCGCTGTGATGAGCCTCACAGTACAGAGTGAGTTTCAGTCAATACAGTATTTCAAGCCGCATCACTGAACACCACACACTATGTTTCTATAATAATAATTTAAAACAACAATTCACATAAAACCTAAAGTACCATTTCTCTCTGAAAAGATGATGTTGCTACTTGGCCCACCACATGCACTTCGTCTTTGAGTGAATTTGTTTGCACTCCCTTTACTAAAAAAAACTTCAGTAAAGGGAGTGAACACTTTACTAGGTACACCATCTGTGATTGCAAGGAAGTTTTTGTTGTACAGCATTTTCCTGATCTTAAATTAGCGTTCCAGCTAATTTGTCTCAAAATGTAAAATGTAGTGTACAGCGCATTAGGGGCAGCCAATCCCCTCTGTAATTGTATATTTTATAAAACCATAACTAGACTAATCTTTTTAAAAAAATTGATAATGACTTCCTTTGCAGTCCCACCTTCCATTCGTGGTGGAGAGCTGGAAGTAGCAGTGGTGGAAAACAGTCAGGCTCAGCTGGTGTGTGTGGCGGAGGGGGGTCCCTCAGCCCAGCATGTCCTGGGAGAAAGACGGTAATCCTCTCAGTGAAAGCACAGGGGAGTACACAATCCTGCCCTCTGGAGAGCTGATTATAGACATTGCTCAGGTAAGGGAAACATAGGGAAAACAACATATCATCTTTCTGTTTGTTAATGTCTGTAGATTGCTGGAATGTGAAACTGGCATGTTTTAAATTTAACCTACAGTAGGTGGCTTAAGTGGCTTGTCTTGCATCAAAAAATGCATTTAAAGACTTTCTGAATGCTCCCACTCTCCTCATCTCCCCTCCCTCTGTACCAGCCTGACGATGCTGGAAGTTATACGTGTGTTGCCACAAATGCAGTCGGACAGGACAGTCGGACAACGACCCTGTCGGTTCATACTCACCCCCTCTTCACTGAGCTACTCGGAGATGTGGCCCTCAACAAGGGAGAGCGCCTCGTACTGGCTTGTGGAGTCAGTGGCATCCCCCCACCTAGAATCACATGGGCCTTCAACAACAACATCATCCCAGGTATATAGCAAGGTGCCCATTGATTAGGAACATATTTTGAACCTTAAACCCCCAACCCCCCCTCCCAATTATGTGGCTGTATGTGATATATTAGATCAAAAACTTGTAACTGTGTTTTTCTCTTATTGTTTTTTTACTGCCTTCGGTTAATATTTTAGTTCACTATAACCACATGAACGGCCACACTGAGCTGGTGATAGAGAGAGTGAGCAAAGACGACTCTGGCACCTACACCTGTGTGGCAGAAAACAGCGTAGGAACCATCAAGTCACTGGGCTTTGTCTATGTCAAAGGTAAAACCACACTGCCATGAAACTATTTCACTCAGATTCATTTTACTGATGTCCCCATATTTAGCAGTTATAAGCGGTATATAAACATTTATTAAACGGTTTATAACACATTTAATGTAGTTGTAAGCAGATTTATGCAATGTATTTGTTACCAAATAACTCCTCATGTGGGCACAAAGTGGATGCTGGTCTATAAACAGATAATGAATGATAGTTACATATATTACAACTTAAAAAGTCCTTATAGCTGCATACAACTGAGTTAAAGTGTGTTTTAAGTCATTTATCAAATGTTTGTATGCTGTTTATAACTGCTAAGTAGGGACGTTTAAAGTAAAAAGCTACCATGTGACTTACAACTCAACTCTAATCAAGTGATGTGTCCATGATGTCAACTTGTTCTGTCTGTCTCCAGAGCCTCCTATCATTGATGGAGACCTTCACTCTAACCGTATTGAACCCCTTGGTGGTAATGCCATCCTAAACTGTGAGGTCCGGGGAGACCCCCTGCCCACCATCCGGTGGAGCAAAAGTGGGATAAATATCCAGATCAGCAACCGCATCCGTCTGCTGGACAACGGCTCTCTTGCCATCTATGGGACAGTGGTAGGAAAACACATGAGACTGAGACCACTTATGTGTAATACTCTGTACATAATGTTGATAAAAACTTAATTTGGCATTTCAGACAGTAATTTATAAAGTCTATAAACATACATATTTTGGAACTTATTTGTAAACCTATTATGATAATGAACTGTGTTTTCATTTAAATTTATACAGAGTGAAGATGCAGGCAACTATATGTGTGTGGCAACAAATGATGCTGGGGTGGTGGAAAGGAGTGTCACCCTTACCTTGCAAAGTAGGTGTCTTTATTCTATGTGTCAGTCCTAATTAGCATAACATTTAGCATTTGCTACATTAACAATGTGAAAGTTGTTATAACCTAAAAGGGTACTCCAGCGATTTAGTATTGGACCGTAAACAATTTTTCTTTGTGCTCCTTGTGTCAAGTAAACTGGTTTTGATGTGTGACATCATTGTAATTCCTCCTTAAAGTTTTAATCACACGGATCTGCCTTTCTTCCAGCTGCACCCACCATCATAGTGGAGCCAGTGGAGACAGTGGTAGATGCTGGATCCACAGTGTTGCTCAACTGTCATGCAGAGGGTGAGCCTACTCCCGTGATAGAGTGGTCCCGCCAGGGGCGCCCACTGCTGGGCAACGACCGCTTCTCTACTCTGTCCGACGGTTCCCTCAGGATCAGCAGTGCCCAGAAGGAGGACACCGCTGAATATGAATGTGTTGCCAGAAACTTGCTGGGATCAGTGCTGGTCAGGGTCACTCTTACTGTACGAGGTGAGCTGGACTTTGTGGGGATTCTTTTCGGTCTGCCATATTTTAAGTCAATTTCCATTAAAAAAATATTTATTCTCTTCTATAACCTCCTCAGTGAAAGCAAAAACAAACAATCATCTAAATTGACAAATTAAGTTACCGTATATTAATTTGTTTTTCCAGTTCATGGGGGCTACTCAGAGTGGGCAGAGTGGGGTCGTTGCAGTGTGTCCTGTGGTGTCGGGTCCCAGACGCGGCTGAGACAGTGTAACAATCCTCTACCTGCCAATGGAGGACGTCACTGTGCGGGATCAGACACAGAGACTCATAGTTGTCATGGAAAGCCCTGTCCAGGTGAGAGTGCTTTGATAAGTCAGTACTTGTAAAGAGACTGGTTGCAAATAGCACATGTGGTAACAAAGGCTGTACCATTTTCCCTCTGCAGTGGAAGGGAACTGGTCAGAATGGTCTCTCTGGGAGGAGTGTTCTCGTACTTGTGGTCAGGGCAACAGAACCAGGATCAGGACCTGCAGTAACCCTCCAGCTCAGCATGGAGGCAGGCCTTGTGAGGGGAAGGCAGTGGAGGTCATCATGTGCAGTGCCAGACCTTGTCCAGGTGAGTGACCTTATACCTTTTCTGTAAATCCAGCAGAAGACTGTCAGCTGTATGAATAGGGGGTATGATAAGGTGCACCTGGCAGGAATGATTGTCTAATCTCAAATGGATCTAAAAAACTCATATTTGCATTTCATTACACTTTTCTCTCAATTTGTAAATACTAAAGTCAACCACCCATAATAAATTTTACATTTACCATAGATAAATAAATAAATGTTGAGGTGTAAAAAGTATTATATTTCTCTCAGAAATGTATTGGAGTAGAAATATACAGTGGCATCAAAAGGAAATACTTACATCAAGTACAAGTTCCTCAAAATAGTACTGCTAATAGTACTTGAAGTATACGTATGTGATATGTGACTATAGGCCTGTATACATTGACTGTCTGTTTCCACTCCTGCAGTGGCGGGTAACTGGGGGTCTTGGCTACCATGGAGCCCATGCAGTGAGACCTGTGGTAAGGGCATGCAGTCCAGGATCCGCCTATGCAACAACCCTCCTGCGGCATTTGATGGTCCGCAGTGTGAGGGCACCGACACCCAAACACAATTGTGCAAGGAGAGATCTTGTCCTGGTGAGGGATCTGGGATTGAACTTTGCGGTAAAATCAGATTAAAAGACATTTCAAATAAGGAAGTCTAAGTGACTGATGCTTCCGCTTCTTCTTCTCTTGGGCCCTTTAGTGGATGGGAAGTGGTCGTCCTGGGTGAGCTGGGGAGCCTGCAGTGTTTCATGTGGAGGTGGGACCAGACAGAGGACACGCCTCTGTGCCAACCCTGCCCCTCAGCATGGTGGCAGGCAGTGTGAAGGCAACGATGTGTATATTGACTTCTGTAACAGCGACCCCTGCCCCAGTGAGTCATACTAACTTTTATTCAGTCGTTATGGTTAGATTTTACAAATGCAGCATCTTTTACTTTACAGGAAAAAAGATATCCTCTATATCTGTATTTCTCTGTACATCTGTTTGTAAAAATGTCTTTTTTCTTTCCAGTAACATACCTGCTCTTTTATGTATTTTCCACTTCTGTCTTTGACATTTTGACTGTCTTTCTCTCAGTCAGCGGTAACTGGGGTCCATGGAGTAGCTGGGGCAGCTGCAGCAAGACATGTAACGGAGGTCAGATGAGGCGCTACAGGACATGTGACAACCCAGGACCTGCCAATGGTGGGAGAGCGTGTGCAGGTGCAGATACACAGATACAGAGATGCAGCACAGCCAACTGTCCTGGTGAGTCAGCATGTTCCAAATTTTTTTTAGATTATCCTAAAAAGACTAAATTGCCTCTAAAACTCAGATTATGAGATAATAAAAATTGACCTGCAGTGTGTCTGGTTTACAATGATGATGTTTGTTTTTGGGGTATATCATTACAGTTGACGGTAACTGGGGCTCATGGCACCCGTGGGGAGAATGCTCTGCTTCCTGTGGGGGCGGAGAGAGGACACGTGTCCGTCTCTGTAACAGTCCGTCTTCTAGCAATGGTGGTCGACCTTGTCCAGGAGACTCCTCTCAGCTGTCCAGGTGTAACAGTCAGGCCTGCCCAGGTGAGGTGTTTTTGTAAATATATATATATATATATATATATATATATATATATATATATATATTGTATATGTGTGCAGTTGAGTGCAGCTCTTGAATTATTCTCAAATACCATCTTTTTCTTGTCAGGTGGACCCCAGAAGGCACGAGGAAGCATCATAGGGAACATCAACGATATTGAGTTTGGCATTGCCATTCTCAATGCCACCATCACAGACAGCAAGCCTGGTGGCAGAATTATCAAGGCCACTATTACTAATGTACCAAGGACATTAGGTCAGTTTTCCAACAGTTTCATATGTTTAAATATTTGACATTTAGATGAGATGTGCACCAAATAATACCTGTCTCCATTCAACTAGTGCACCTAAGTTGTTCTCTTGAACTTTCTCATATATCTCATAATATATTAAATATGCCCTTCTTTACCTTTTAATTTCAAGGTCCTGCAATGAGAAAGCTCATTTCAATCTTGAATCCTGTCTACTGGACCACCGCACAGGAAGTAGGAGAGGCTGTCAACGGCTACACCCTAACCGGAAGCATCTTCAGACGAGAGACACAAGTGGAGTTTGCCACAGGTAACAGTGGACAGGCTGGGGTGCTACTGTATCATAACTACAATGTGAGCTGTTTATATAATACACATTGTGAGTTCAATCTGGTGCTTGTTGTGGACTGATGATTTTGGATGTGAATAATGATAGTAGGGGGAAATATGACAAGACCTGTGGTGTAATCTTGGTAGGTGAGATTTTGAGGATGACCCACATTGCCAGAGGCCTGGACTCAGATGGAGCATTGTTACTGGACATCGAAGTGAACGGACACATCCTGCAGCTGCCCTCACATGCTGAAATCAGCATCAAGGTAAATAAATAATAGACTTTGTGGCTAACTGATAGGTGTTTTTATTACTTAGTTTCTTTAGATTAGATTTCATTTTGTATAAAATCTGGGGAACAGCAGTAAAAAACAAACCAAATTTTAACCAGTTTACTACAAATCACATATCCATTACATTACTGCATAACCTTTCATAAACAATGCCATATTAAGTGAAGCTTAGCAACAACATGTCAAAATACTTTAAAGCTGCCTCACATGTACACTTTGTTTGACTCAGGACTACACGGAGGATTACATCCAGACAGGCCCAGGCCAGCTGTACGCTCTGTCCACTCGCATGTTCAGCATCGACAGGGAGAGTGTGCCCTACTCGTGGAACCACACCATCTCATACGACCTGTCAAAGGGCAAGATGCCCTACCTCGTTGAGACATTGCATGCCACAGCCATCAGTGCTAACTACTACCCTCTGGAGGAGATGTTGGAATATAGCATCCAAGCTAGTATCACCAAGGGTGAGAATACTGGTCTGTAAAAGGACTGAATGTAGGAATAGTATTTTGATTGTGAGTGAGAGATGGACTAAACAAAGCTACCAACTTAATAATAGCTCAGTAGTTTTCCTCTGTTGTTGCTTGGTAATCCAGCCAACCTTTAACATCAGATCTTTCTTTTTTCCTACATATTTACGGTAATTTAAATTAATGATGAAATCTTTACATGATTCCAGGTGATCGCAGTAACCAGTGTCCTCAGGGATTCACTTTGGTGTCTGCTGGTCCCTACTGTGCAGGTAATGTTTATCACAACATATTATGCTGTTCCATGTAGTGGATTTAAAAGCACCTTTAAATGATTTAACATCTTATCCTAACATACTTAGCAGAACTTTCTCATTGTTTGCTTAAATCTGTTGTGATTGTTGTAATATTGTTGTCAATGTATCATTTATGTGCTGTAGATGAGAACGAGTGTGAGGTTGGAAAACCCTGTTCTCATACCTGCCACAACGCCATGGGCACCTACTACTGCTCTTGTCCCCGAGGCCTCACCATCTCAGCTGATGGCAGGACCTGTCAGGGTACACGACTCACTTCTGAATCAGTGCTGTAAACATTATTGTTAAACACACAGGTCCTTGTTTAGATAATTCAATGCTCTTCAATCTTGTAGACATTGATGAATGTTCACTGGGCGGGAACGTGTGTCATGATGGACAGGACTGTGAGAACACTATTGGCTCTTACCGATGCGTCATGCGCTGTATGCGTGGCTTCAGGAGAACAGCCGATGGTCTCAGCTGCACGGGTACACCAACAAGCTTTATTGATCAGCTGAGCATTTGATGTGAGTGTTGCTGATGTGGAACTTTTTACGATTGTGTTATTTGTTGCTCAGATGTGAACGAGTGCCAGGAGTCCAATCCGTGCAATCAACACTGTCTGAACACAATTGGCAGCTATCGATGCGCCTGCGAGCCGGGCTTTCAACTCAGGAACCGACGCTGTATAGGTAAGACAGCTACACCTTTCCGTATAGTGCTTTATCTCTATTATTCATTCACTCACCTAAAATAATTTCCTTGAAGAAACTTGTTGTCTTGGATTTGACCTCTTCTCTCTCTAATCGCCACAGATATAAACGAGTGCAGACAGAGGGTTTGTCGATCAGATCAGCAGTGTAAAAACACACGGGGTGGTTACACCTGTATTGACCTGTGCCCCAATGGTATGACTAAAGGTGCCAATGGGACATGTGTAGGTGAGTATTCACAAACCAGAGAGCATTTGCTGAAGTAAAAACTATTAATAATCAGACTGGGAGAGATTTTAGTTCTGCACCTTGATTTACTTCAGTATCCTTTGTGCTGTAGACATCGATGAGTGCAGAGATGGCACTCATCAATGCAGATACAATCAGATCTGTGAGAATACCCGAGGCAGCTACCACTGCACATGTCCACGTGGCTACAGATCTCAGGGAGTGGGACGGCCCTGTCTCGGTACGTACATCCTTTATGTCTCTCATAAACATAACAAAACATTCATCCAATTTGTTTTATGACATTCAAAGGGCTTCATTTGCAATGATCAGGCAGGTGATACTTCCACCTAATGGTGTGTAATTCTGTTTCAGTTGAGGATATTTGTCAAAACATCAATTAAAAAGTGTGAAACATTGTTGCAGTGCTCTGTCCTTACTCTTCCAATCAATTTGCTTGATTCTGCTAGCAAACTTCTCTCTTTGTGTTAGCAATTTACTCTTGTTGAAAAACTTAAATAACTCAGCTGTAATCTGCAACGTAGCACGGACATTCTCCCAGTGCTTGCTTTCATTTCTAAAATACTGCAATTAAGACTGCTGACTAACAAATAACATTAAAGACCCTGCAAATATGTAATGCATGGTATCAGGTCCTCTAAAGCTCTACATTAATGCTGTGCCTTCTTACATTGTCAGATAAGAGTATGAGAAAGGGTAGGAAAGGACTACAGAGGAAGGGAAAAATAAATGTCTCCTTCTTTGATACATCAACCATAAAAGACCAGCACCATGACCTCACCTCTCTGTCTGTCACTGTGTTTCCCCCACTATCTTCCAATTTTCAAACTGTTTCCTTTATATTTGGATCTGGCTATTTCCTGGAGTTGCTTTGTAATGGCATAGATTCACCAGTGCTCTTGTGACATCATTAACTCTGTACACTGATGTGATGCTGTCTTTGTGAAATAATCATCTGGCATGTATTGGATTTCTTACCTGGTATCAAATGTGAATTATTATTTGTTATAAATTCTTCAGATAAAAGATTAAGTAATTTCAGAATTGAGTTTGGAGTTATTATCTTCAAAGCATTTTATTTGATATGAGAGAAGGTAATCTCAGATGTTTTTATAGTCTCAATACATTTCTGTCTGTTAGGGACATGAAAATGTATTGTTGTTCAGTGGGGTAATTGACATATACCCTTTTTTCCCCCCTCATTCTCATCTCCCTCCTCTATTTTCATGGCCCGCACCACCTCATTTGTTCTTTTCATCCCTCTAAATATCACCTGTTCCCGTTATTTCATGCATTCTTTTTGCACCTTTTTCTCCTTTTCCCTATCAATCTGTCCTCTTGTCTTTTCCTGCTGCTGGTCTTTCTTTGTGCTGAGGGCAGACATAAATGAGTGTGAGCGGCTTCCACAGCCCTGTGCCCACCAGTGCATCAACACACCTGGCAGCTTCAAGTGCACCTGCCCGCCAGGGCGCCACCTTCTGGGTGATGGCAAATCCTGTGCTGGTCTGGAGCGTCTGCCCAGCTATGAAAGTTATTCATTCGGCTACCAAACATCACAATCCTCTCCTGAGCACAACTCCTACCAGCGAGTCTACCACAACTTGGCCTCTCAGAGCTACCACTCCTACGCGGCCACCACAAGGGGGCGCAACAGGAGCCAGAGCCGCAGAGAGACTCCTGTACATTCCTCACAGCTGGGCTTCCTCGCTTGTCAGCAGGGGTTTGAGTCCAGGGGTGGTTCCTGCTTAGGTAACAATGGAGGACAGGCAGGGTTAAGATGAGGGAGAGTATGAAAGTTGTTCATAGAGAAACTCTCTTTGCTTTGCTGCTTGTCGTTTTAGCTGTAAATATGAAAATGTGTGACTTTGAAAATGTGTCATTTTATGTTCTCTGATTTCCTCTCTATCATTCTGTGGCTGTTTGTATGTTTGCGTATGTGTGCGTGACACCAACAGACATCAACGAGTGTGAGGTGAGAGACGCCTGTCAGCATGAGTGTATGAACACACCAGGGAGCCACAGGTGTCTCTGTCCTGCTGGTTACCGCCTCATGACCAATGGCAAGACGTGTCAAGGTGAGAACCACCAGCTACTCCCTATTTCCTTCCATCGCCGTCATTCCGTGTTCATTATAGCATGTACTGTAATGACGATAAGCTGTTCGCTGTATCGACAGATATAGACGAGTGCCTGGAACAGAACATCCAGTGTGGAGCAAACCAGATGTGTTTTAACATGAGAGGAAGTTACCAGTGTATTGACACACCCTGTCCACCAAACTACCAGAGGGATCCAACCACAGGGTAAACGTTCACCTTCAGAGAAATACACTCAATTAGGATAAACCGTGACCACTAACTATTTGTTTAATTTAAGGGATTTGCAATCATGGAACAGTTTGTATTTTTAGATACTTTTAAAACTTTATAGGATCGTAGCCATTGTGGTACCATATCATAGTTTCTGCCACCCCCATGAGAATTCTAAGTAATGACAACAAAACTGTCGCCGCGTCCACATTAAAATAAACCTTCATTATAAACACTAGGTAGGCACTTGCAATTACCCTTTACACAATAAGTCACTCTAACTATTCATTTATCTATCTTAGACAATATTTATTATTTTTCTGCTTTCCCACAGTATACTCAACTGAAATCTGCTGTCTATGTTGTATCTAGGTTTTGCCTGAAGAACTGTCCACCAAACGACCTGGAGTGCGCACTGAGCCCTTATGCCCTGGAGTACAAGCTGCTGTCTCTTCCCTTTGGCATTGCAGCCAACCAGGACCTCATCAGGCTGGTGGCCTACACACAGGACGGCGTGATGCACCCCAGGACCACCTTCCTGGTGGTGGACGAGGACGTCACGTTACCTTTTGTCCTGCGAGACGAGAACCTGAAGGGAGTGCTGTTTACCACTCAGGCGCTACGAGAGCCCCACACGTATCGCATGAAGGTCCGTGCCCTTTCCTACAGTGAACACGGAGGCATTGAGTACCAGACTACCTTCATCGTTTATATCGCTGTCTCTGCCTACCCATACTGAGAGCACTTTAAATGACATGAGACAAGGGTGTGGTGATGAATTTGCGTCCTAAATGAGTGAGTGGGTGTGGTTTTTAGAAAAGCAGCAACATCAGTAAACAAACTGAAAGACTCTCAGTGTGAGAGAATCCAATGAGTGCATACAGCCCTGAGGACGTAAGGAACTAATTAAAAGTGGATACATTACATGCCACTACTAGAAGTTAACAGGTGACTTGGATAAAACTGGCTATTTATTGGCTCTAATCCCTGGAATCCTCACCTCAGTTTGTCAGAACTTTCTCAGTGAAACATCTGATATTTTTGCCTTGTTATTGTCCCCTGCCAGATTTATTTATAAGATCAAGATTTTGTTCCTCAAAGAAGAAGCGTCCACTGCTGGCTGGATAAGAAAGTTAACTTTTACCCTACTCAAGAAAGTTTAGCTAGCCTTTTATTTACATCTACCTATTATTAAATTATTGTGCTTGAATGAGAAAATGGGCAGTTCCCACCTTTGTTCAGCCTTTGTGTCATAAGTCACCAAAGTGGAGTTGTGACTGTTCAGATATGGTGCTCATTTTGGAGATTGAAAACTTGACTGTCACATATTCTGCATCCTCAGGTAGCAGCCTATCATTCACACAAATGCATCAAATAGCAACCCTATCTAAATATTACACTGATTACATCATCAATGTGCCATATACTGCCCCTTCCAATAGTTGATACCAAGATGTATTTTATTTTTATGACTTGTACATATGTTTTTTCTGCATAATGTATTGCCATAATGTACTTATTGTAGCCATTTTGTAATAAAAATGTATTATAAATATATACAGTGTATATATACACACACACACTGAAATTAAGCATTGTCTATGTCTGCTATAAAACAGCCCTAACCCTTTTGATTAATGAGCACATCACATCTGGGAGAAAGTGTGAGGAATAGGGAATAAGACAGTTATCAAGCTACTTACAGAAAAGTGTAAGAGGAACATATATGCTCTGGAATAGCCAATCAGAAACAAGGATTTACCCTTTGTCGGCCATATTGTTCTTTTTTTATCCTTGTATTTTTTTCTGCAAAACAAGATGTAACATGTGAAATTAACGATCATAATGTATAAATATATAAATAAGGATGAAATAATTGGATAGAAGGAAATATGCTTCTTTCAGTTACAGTGCAATCAGAAAGTATTCACATTACATTTTGAAATTGGCTCAGGTGCCTCCTAATTATGCTGATCATCTCTGAGCTGTTTGTACACCTTGTTTGGGGTCTCACCTGCAGTTAATTTAATTGATTGGACATGATTTGTAAAGGCCCACACACACCTGTCTGGAAAAGGTCTTACAGTAGACAACGCAAGAACATATGCTACCATGAGGTTAAAGGAACTACTTGCAGAGCGCATAAACAGGATTGCGTTGACGCACAGATCTGGGGAAGGCTACAAAAATAATTTCTGCTGCATTGAAGGTTCCCAAGTAGCCTCCACACTTCTTAAATGGAAGACTTTTGGCACAACTAGGACTCTTAGCAGGCTGCCAAAAAAACTGAGCAAACGGGGGAGAGGGGCCCTGATAAGTGAGGTTACCATTGAACTGATGGGTCACCTGTGTGGAGAAACTTCCAGAAGGACAAACATTACTGCAACACTGATCTGAGCTTTATGGCAGAGTGGCCCGGGGGACTGGTCAGGGTTGAAGGGAAAGCTAAACAGAGCCAAGTACAGAGAGCTCCCCGAGCAGTTGGGGGTTCGGTGCCTTGCTGAAGAGCACCTTGGCAGTGCCCAGGAGGTGAACTGGCACCTCTCCAGCTACCAGTCCACCACCATACTTTGGTCTGTATGTGGACTTGAACCAGCGACCCTCCAGTTCCCAACATTACACTGTAAAGAAGATGGATACTTTTTTGAATGCACTGTAAGTCAAAGATTTAACTTTTAGCAGTAATAAATACAGACCCTGACTTGTGTTTGCCATGCTTTGTGTGAATGTAAAACATCAAAATGAATGGAAAAGTAGTGATCAGCATTCATACCTTATTTATTTTTTTGTCAAAAAAGCACAAACATAAAAAAAAGTAATATTGAGTAAGGCAGTTTGTACATCAGTTTGTTCCCTCGTCTTCTCGTCCTTAACTAGAAGAGCATCTGGGACTAGAAATACATGAAGAAATCAGGCCCTTATCCTTTTGTTTTCATGTAAAACTAGACTTTACTGCATTAGAAAAGGAATCTAATGTCTGAATGCATCATCACTGATGACACATGAAACATGCAAACCCATGTCTGGTGGTAACTCTTGAGTTGAACAAGTAAATGCGTGTTTTAGAAAAAGCAACAGCCATCGGAAGATTCCACTCAGTTTGTGATTGGAAATGAGCAGGAACTAAACGTTAAGCTGGAACTGAATTTCCCTAATCACTAGGTCTACATAATATTTTCAAAAGAGCAACTTTTTTGACCGTTACACTTTTCTTTTATGTTAATTTATACTGTTTATAATTAGAACTCAACCCTGTTGGTATAAAAAAAAGTCTTCAAATACACAAGGGCAAATAATTCATCAATGCAAGCTAAAATATTTCCATGAAAGCAAAAATAAATCATTTGGCAATAGACGTAATCTACCTGATAAGGCAGATACAACTTTTACATTTCCAGTTTTCCTGCTTGGGTAATAAAATGTATGGAAATAAAAAGCATACAGACTTGCTGGAGGATCTCTGAACGAGCGCAATTTGAAACTGATTCAATACCAAAAAAAACATAATTCTCAAGAAGAGACACAAAACATAAAAAGGACAGGTATGAAATGCTTGAGAAAATACTCAAAAGGGATCATGCAAACAATATATTTGTTTTAAATCACATATAATTCCCTCTGTTTTCAGAGAGAAAAAAAAAATCCTTATCTTAACTTAGTCTTTCCTGCACATCTAGCAGGCTGGTATTAAACCTTTTAAGCAGTGTTGTTCATTTTGATCAAGTAGGGATTTGGCCTTGATGCAAATATCCCTTCTATGAAACAAAACCAAGAGAAAAAAGTTTAATCCTAGATTATTTTTCTGGTAAATACCAAAAATAAAAATAAACTCTCTGAGAAACGATTCTCAGGGAGACATGTCAGAAATAAAAGCAGCTTCTATAAACGGTGCCAGCAGAGCCGCATGATGCCCCGTACAGTAGCAGGGGGTGCATTAGAGTCAAACATGAGGGATGTGAGGAACAGTAAAATGGGATTATTAAGAGTGGCGGTGGAGATGCATCGTGGGTAATAATCCTTAACCAGGGCAGCAGGCAGCGTAAAAGGATGTATGGATGGACAACCCCCCCCCACCCTCCATCTGTTACTGTGCTTTTTAAGAGCCTCCCACTGCTCAAGTGTTACAGGGAGAGGCAATGAGAGGCTTTTATTCCGTCAGAAAGTCTCTACTGTAAAGACAGCACAAGAGAATGATGGAAAACAAATACTGAGGGGTTTTTTCTGAGAGAAGCAAAGCTGAAGCTTCTCTCAGTGTGGAAGTCAATGGAGGATACATTGCTAAGAGCACAAATGTGTTCATATATGAGTGTGTAGGTACAGTACTGTGTACAGCTGTGGCTGCCAACCTCTTTGGCTTGTGACCAATAAGAGGGAAAATTATCCAGTAATTCACAAAAAAAGCTAAGATTAATAGAAGGTCTCACATAGCTTTCCTATAGTGGGAATGTGTTGTTTTTTTTTGCATTTGTTCTACGATTAATCTCCTCTAGGTTGGGAACCACTGGTGTGCATGGAAAGGACATGGAGAGAAAGCGGGATACTGTGAGTAGATCGGGGAAGCAGCACAGACACGTGGGATATGCGGTTCTCTGTAGCACCCTGTGAGAAATACAATTTAGTCGGCTGTGATCATTAATGGGAAGAAAAAAAAAACTTTTTTAACCTAATGTGACCCAGATTTGAGTAGATATTTTTTAGCCTAGCCTTGAACACAGCAGGATCACATTGGGATGAAAATCAGTTCTTTCCTTTAGTCCCTATGCCATCTGTTATGATTATATGAACTCCTGTTCAGTGATGTGGCGTAAACCGATGCTCCGCTCCTCTTTTAGACCGTCTTCCTTGCTGTTAGTACCCTGACGATGCTGCCCACTCCTCCAGCTGCCAGGGCCTGGAGACACAGGAAGAACAACATGGTGAGGGGAATTATTTATTTTACGGGAAGAGTCTCTGGTAGCTTATGCTGTTTGCAGAGTTGTGGCCACACCTAGTCCATCTCAAACTGGCCTGTACAGTCCCACCATGGCCTCAAACTACAGACCCCATACAGTGGGTACGGAAAGTATTCAGACCCCTTTAAATTTTTCACTCTTTGTTTCATTGCAGCCTTTTTCCAGAAATCAAAAAAAGTTCATTTTATTTCTCAGTAATGTACACTCAGCAACCCATCTTGACAGAAAAAAACAGAAATTTAGAAATTTTTGCATATTTATTAAAAAACAAAAACTGAAATATCACATGGTCATAAGTATTCAGACCCTTTGTTCAGTATTTAGTAGAAGCACCCTTTTGATCTAATAGAGCCATGAGTCGTTTTGGGAAAGATGCAACAAGTTTCTCACATCTGGAATTGGGTATCCTCTGCCATTCCTCCTTGCAGATCCTCTCCAGTTCTGTCAGGTTGGATGGTAAACGTTGGTGGACAGTCATTTTCAGGTCTCTCCAGAGATGCTCAATTGGGTTTAAGTCAGGGCTCTGGCTGGGCCATTCAAGAACAGCCACAGAGTTGTTGTGAAGCCACTCCTTCGTTATTTTAGCGGTGTGCTTAGGGTCATTGTCTTGTTGGAAGGTAAACCTTCGGCCCAGTCTGAGGTCCAGAGCACTCTGGAAAAGGTTTTCGTCCAGGATATCCCTGTACTTGGCCGCATTCATCTTTCCCTCGATTGCAACCAGTCGTCCTGTCCCTGCAGCTGAAAAACACCCCCACAGCATGATGCTGCCACCACCATGCTTCACTGTTGAGACTGTATTGGACAGGTGATGAGCAGTGCCTGGTTTTCTCCACATACCGCTTAGAATTAAGGCCAAAAAGTTCTATCTTGGTCTCATCAGACCAGAGGATTTTATTTATCACCATCTTGGAGTCCTTCAGGTGTTTTTTAGCAAACTCCATGCGGGCTTTCATGTGTCTTGCACTGAGGAGAGGCTTCCTTCGGGCCACTCTGCCATAAAGCCCCGACTGGTGGATTGCTGCAGTGATGGTTGACTTACTACAACTTTCTCCCATCTCCCGACTGCATCTCTGGAGCTTAGCCACAGTGACCATTGGGTTCTTCTTTGCCTCTCTCACCAAGGCTCTTCTCCCCCGATAGCTCAGTTTGGCCGGACGGCCAGCTCTAGGAAGGGTTCTGGTCGTCCCAAACGTCTTCCATTTGAGGATTATGGAGGCCACTGTGCTCTTAGGAACCTTAAGTGCAGCAGAAATTTTTTTGTAACCTTGACCAGATCTGTGCCTTGCCACAATTCTGTCTCTGAGCTCTTCAGGCAGTTCCTTTGACCTCATGATTGTCATTTGCTCTGACATGCACTGTGAGCTGTAAGGTCTTATATAGACAGGTGTGTGGCTTTCCTAATCAAGTCCAATCAGTATAATCAAACACAGCTGGACTCCAATGAAGGTGTAGAACCATCTCAAGGATGATCAGAAGAAATAGACAGCACCTGAGTTACATATGAGGGTCACGGCAAAGGGTCTGAATACTTATGACCATGTGATATTTCAGTTTTTGTTTTTTAATAAATATGCAAAAATTTCTAAATTTCTGTTTTTTTCTGTCAAGATGGGTTGCTGAGTGTACATTACTGAGAAATAAAATGAACTTTTTTGATTTTTGGAAAAAGGCTGCAATGAAACAAAGAGTGAAAAATTTAAAGGGGTCTGAATACTTTCCGTACCCACTGTACATGCTGCTTTTTAAAGAAACATTCATATGTTATACTTGTTAATTATCAGCATAAATCTGTCACTGCTTCTAAACATTTATAACTTCTCTTTGACAGGTTAGAGTAAAAGTATTTCTAAAGCAAAAGAAAACATTGTCACAGACTTTGTGTTTGAACCACTTCTCATCTCAAAGCCACCATGTCTTCAGACCTGTCCTGGACATGTCCTGGATTTAATTTAAATTCTGCTCATCTGCTTCATCTCAAATGCCAACTTACTCCCTTACTCGACGTGACTCCCTTGGCAGGTCAGTGTATACAAATAATAATATAATTAATATACAAAATCAACAAAGGATGCAACAACCAGATTATAGAGTATATTTTTTTTTAATTTTATTTTATATTTTTCCACTACGAGTACTTACTTTTCCATTTTTATTTATATTATGGTTATACTTCAATATCATCTATATTATGGTTACTTAGTTTTGCTATATTATTTAATTACATATTATTACATTTAATTTCACGTCACTTACTTACATTGCAATATTTTTCGTATTATGGCCACCTCACTTTACTTTAAAATACTTTTTATTTAATGCCACTTTACGTTCATTCATTACTTTTAGCACATTGTCTGTTTGCTTGCTTGTTTGTTGGTTTGCTTTTTACTGTGTAAAAGTGCTGCTGTAACAAGGGAATTTCCCCATTGTGGGATGAATAAAGTATTATCTAATGTAATTATTATCAGAGCAAATACTGACTTCGCAAGACTTTGCGGATCGGTCACTCATCAACGTTAAATACAGTTATTCTCATTCATTTTGAAATTCTTTGGTTTGCTCAAGTCGAATGCATTGCAATATAACACCACTTTTCATGTTTAGAAGAGTATAATTATATAAAATGTTAACAAGCCTAAAAAGAGAAATGGTCAGTGAAAATCAAATAGTTTCTCTAGACGTATTTTTGGAAAGATTCCCTCTCACAATGAGGTGTAGCCTAAATAGTTACTTTTTCATGCCACTGCAGTAGGACTGCGCTGCTGTTTTCTGACGGCTTCTCGAAGCCCTTGTAGATATATTTCATCAGCAGGTCAACGCCGTTCTTGTCGAGGGACTGCACCCCCTTCTCAATGTCACTGCTCTTAAAGGCGGTGAGCACCTTCAACACCAACGCCTCAGCACGATCCTGAAAAGAAAAAAGGGGGGGGGCGTGTGAAGACAAGAGTTGTTAAAAAGTTAATTACTGGTTCCAGACATCTAAATCACTGCCCCCATCTCACCACTGTATGTCAAAGGTACCTCATCATCTCACAAATGTCATTTAGAAGTTTTTTATCATTTAAAAATATAAAAGCATCCTTAAAGGATTCATTAGAAAAACAAGAATGTGGCATTACTGACCTAAAAAAAACCAAACCCACCTTGACGTTCTGGTTCTTTGTGTTGATCGGCGGGTTCTTCAGGACTGCTTGTAAAGCCTCCATGACATTCCCTGTGCAGGGAGGGTTAAGGTTGCAACACACAGGGACCCACCTCCTAATCACAATATTGACTACAAGCCCAAATATGATACATAAGCCCAGTGTCAAGACATCACTATTCTGTGTGTTTATGGCTCTTAGCTTCTGACTTCAATCCAGTCAGACCTCTCAGGTCATTGGTTGGTGGGTTTTCTAACTGTACTTAGAATAAGATCCAGATTCTTTCTGATGACCTGAGATTTGATTATCAGGCTTGATTATCAGTTACTGTTGAGGTGTGTGTGTGTGTGTGTGTGTGTGTGTGATTTATGTATGTATGTAGGATTGCTATTTGGTCTTTGCTGTCTTTGGGTGAATGTTTGCACATTTTAATTTACATGTAATCAAATGTGCTTTTATACAATGCAAATGCGCATCTTAAAGAATAGGTTCACTTGGATGTCTTAAAATAACACTCACATGTCCATATGTATATTAAAAGAGTTATTGCTATATCTGCTACAGAATTCATCATGTCCATACTGCCTGTAAAGATATACCATCTTAATGCATACATGCTAACAGTTCAGCAGGAGCTAATATTTAAGGATACAGTACTTCAGTTGGACAATTCGTTATCTTTACAGTGTTTGTGTGCTCCGATAACACAAAGACTGAATGTGTACTCTACACAGCCAGAATAAACCAGTAGGAGCAGTGTGCCATATGGGATTGTATATAAGGACATGTCGCTTTGGTTTTCATGTTCATAATTGGAATATTGTTGTTGTCACATTGTAACATGAGGAGGGAGGTAACTGTCTTATTCTATGAGGAAGTGCTACACTTTCTTACCTTATACGGTCCATAAGACTGAAGCTGCTGGTTACAGACTTCACAGACACATTTACCCAAACTGTAACTGCTGTATCAAAGAGAAAATATATTCATTTGACTAGGCTAGCCTGAAGAAACACTAAGCTGCAGCAGTATTGACCGACAGCGGTTTAAGATTGCATGGTGAACTTGTAGCTATGCAAATACACTAACTTGCATTTAATATACATCAAATCATGTTCAGTCTTCTAGCAGAAATCCCTGGAATGCGACAGCCAGGCAAGTCTGGACAGTTACTGGCCTAATTACTAAAAACCGCCCATTCATACAAGCAACAGAGGAAATATGCAGATACATCTAATGTTAAAACCAAAATACAAACACAGACTTGTCGGCTGTTTCCCTCAGAAAATCGTGCATGCTAACAGACAGGCTAGCTTATCATGTAAAGGATATTGTCTAATGAGGGAGTCCACCTCTGCCTCGTCGGGACCCAGCTGGTTTTCTCCTCCGTCCTCCTCGTCCACAAATTTGTTCTCGTCGTACTCATCCACGTCCAGTCGCCGGAAGCGGGCATACACAGTGTTCTTTGACATGTCAGCGGCGGTTTTGGGAGTCGAATTACACCTGAGAAGGACAAGAGTACAAGCTCAAGTCCGGCCTTATTTTTTTTTACAGCTTTTCTTTGATACGGCTGTCACAAACAGGCAGCTTCCTGACTTCCTCCCTTTTCCTCTGAGTGGTTTTTGCTTTCCTGTACACGACATCGCCCCCTCGTCTAGTGGACAAAATATGAAACTGCAAGTCGCTGTGTGGTATTTGTGTATTTCCCATCTATGGCCGCCAGGTGGCGACAAAATATAAGGAATGGAGTTTCAAGTTTCATCAACTGCAGAGAAGCAGTCTTTGGCAATGAAAATATTCCCTCCAACAATGCTCTTCAATGAGTATGTATGAAAAGAATATCACGCAAGTGAAAAAACGAATTTAAGACATAAAATAGTGTAAGTTAAACTATAGGGACAATATATAACATGTTTTAATAAAAAATAAAACACATGCATGTATGGTAGACAGTTATTGCAAATGAATGTAACCTATGTGCGTAATGAAATGTAAAATAATACAGAGGTGTGAACAATTTGTTGAACTGTAAGTAAATGGCAAAGCAATGGCAATGCAATTGGAATAAAAGTAACCACTGTCTGTGAATGCAGCACACTGACAATATATCAATTTAAGTCAATATCACAATTCAACACAATTATGACCAATTACCAAAATCATTCTGTAATATTCTCTACATATAAAAAACCTCAACATTTAAGGCAAATAAATACACACACACAAAACGAATAGTAAACATAGTTAATGGTCCATACTCTAGTATTGACAATCAAGCAAATACTAAATGATTAAAAAATACAATCTCATTTCAATTCAACTTTATTGTCATTTGACTGGCATAAAATGAAACATAGTGATTATTAATGCAGTGGAACTTGCTAAAAAATATTAATTGCAGGATCATAAGTAAATTGATGTTATAAAGAGAATAATGATGCTGAAATGTTTAACCTTTATAATAACCCAGAGTCTACGTTTATGTCTCTTCCAAGTTTTAAAGCAGTTTCTAACAGTGTGTTTGGCTTGTTAGTGAAACTGTCTCTCCATGCACAGAATATCTACTTTAAGGCAGCAAATGCTACAGCCAGCCAGTTTTTATATTGTTGATTGATTATTTTAACAAGTAGCCTCACTAAGATCAAGATCTCTTTCAAGAAAAACCTGTGTGCATCTTACATTTGTGTATTCTTGTGCAATTTTTATTTAATTTTTCTTACACTGTGCCTGGCCTTCAGGCATAACTTATTTATGTGCATGTGGCCTATATATGTTTAATTTTAGTATATGACAGTATATGATATATGTGTACATTTGCTTTTTATCTGTGCTTTTTCTCTCTGACACAAATACAGTACCGTTATAACATCCAAGCGTATCATTTTAATTTATTCATTAATTTATTATTATTATGTTATGTTTTGTGTGTCACTGTGTGTAAAGTTGTTTTGTTTTTTGCTTCTTTTTTTTTAGAGAATGAAAAACCTGTGTACAAGGACACACATAAACTGTATAAAAGCAAAGATAGAATGTTTTCAAGTCTACTAATGAAATGAAAAGGATGTCATAGACTAAATAATGAACACACTCCCACACACTGGGAGGCTGTATGCGTGTGATAAACCCGCATAACACATATAATTCACCCCTACGATTGCATGAGCATTTCCAGATCCAACTACTGGAATCCAAACAGATGATCTTATTGTGCGTGTGTGTGTGCGCGCGCGGGCGTGCGTGCACGCGCTGAGTCACTCCATCCACTTCACCGCTGGTACGTAAAGTACGTAAAGTATTTATTTAAGTCATGGATAGACCACCGCGTCAGGTCCGTGATGTCAGGGTTTCCCTGCGTCTCCTCAAGTTGTATTCCTTTCTTTGCAAGAAGCAATGAACACTATCCATGTCGTGAATAAAGACAATCATCGTCATGAATAATTTGAGTCAGAGATACAACTTGGAATAAAAACAAACAGACATATCTGCTTGTCAAACCACAAGACTAAGGGCTAAAGTTTTGGCACCTTCTAACCTTTTCATACGGGAACTGTGATGTTGCCATGAGTAACAGGCACACAATATGTGTGTGGATCCTTGTCAATAGAAGCTAGTTCATAACACACAGGCTTTTTCTGGGAACTCAGGAAAGTGCGACACGCCTCTGTTCCATTGATGTCTTTTTTTACTTGGAAGTGGAATTTTTAATTTCCTTATCTACCCTCTTTAGACTGCTGTCCTTTAGTTTCAGGAGCCAATGATAATTTCCTGAATTTCCCTTATACCATCCAATACAAACACACCACATGTGACATATTTGACTCAGGAATGCAACAGGTCTGTTTCAGGAAAAAGAGAAAGTGTTGCTCACTGCACTGGAAATGTCTACATAAATGGATAACTGAATAACACCACCAGAATAGCAGGATATATGATTGTGCAACAGAGGAGTTTCATTCAAAGCCCCCCCCCAACATTTGTTTTCCTTTCACCCCCACTCTCTCTCTCTCACACACACACACCCACACGCACACTTATACACACAGCCTTGCGTGCATTGGTCATGAGTGTCCTCATTGCGGCCTTTCTGGAGAGCCCCAACCCGTCAGTGCTATGTGAATGACTCAGCACATCAAAAGGCAAGGATGCAGGCACATACATGACCTTCACGTGAATGTGAAAATTAACAAGCCCTGGAAAACTTAAATATTGAGACGACTTCCCCTCTCCTACTGTACATTGCACATTGAGACAGAGAGGCACTGCAGAGGGGGATGAAACTTAAGGAAATTTAAGCCTCTGAGGAAAGGTTTGTGTAGGCTATAGGCTACTCCAGATTTCATGTCAAATCTGCAGGGCACCGTGCCAGATGCTTCCGTGCCAGAGAAAATTAGTACTTTCATAGACGGGAAATATTGCCCTTGGATGATGATTACCTGGGGAATGTAATGAATTAGCGGGTGCAGGTCTCTTAGGCTGGGAGAGAATGTGGGTGGCTTTCTCCTTTCTGGAGGTGAACGTGACTCTGTTGTGTTATTTTGTAACATCACATTGAAGTTTAGAGCATGTTATGATTATCATAACGGTGAAGCACATGTTTCTGGCTTTGAGATTTAAAATATTAGTATTTGGAAGACATGCTGACTGAATATAAGGCAAGCTAATGATTTTGGAAACAATTACTGACAGAAATACAAAGAAAATGTTCTTTCTAGTGTATAAAGTACACCATATAGCAGTATATCACCATAGTACACAAAACATCTGTCTATATATAGATTTTTTTTCCCCACAGATATTGAGAGATCCAATTTTGAGATTTAGTGCTGTACAGCACATGAAATGACACATTAATTGAATGTGCATTTATAGGTTCAGTGCACCCAAAGATTGTTTTGGTTTTGGTTGTGGTTGAACATGTGGGACAAGAAGACAATGGGGTTATGGTCAGTATATACAGTGACAGGCAGAGTAGTGGAACACCAACATAGACTTCAAAATGTTGTAGAGATAACAACAGAGCAAGAGTTTTGCGAGAGATCCCGGATAAGCCCCCATATTTTACGACCAGGCCTGTTGTAAGATTGGGCGTAACATAAAATGGATGAATTTGGAGGAACCAAGACAAAAAGGGACCGTAACAGAGCCAAACAAAAGAAACAACACACTGGAACTGTGACCCTGCACTTTTTTCACGTATCTGCTATTATACGTATCTGTTATTTCCGGAGGTGTCTCGCGGCTTAAGGAAGGATATGAAGTATTTTAACAAAAAAACATCACACACAAAATAAATTCTCTCTTTTATTATCATCCTTTTTGTACGATGCACATAAACGTTATGAATCTCATGCTTTGCCATTTATATTCATAAAAATAGTTTATGATCACATTAAGTATTAATGTGCACGTCTTGATTCCCTAAAACTGACCGTTAAGCATCTGAAACATTTGTAAACATTGTCAATATGATATAAATGCAAAATGACAATAATATAAGAAAAATAAAATTACTACAGCTTGTGTATGCTGTCTAAATTAGGCTAAATAACCTTATGGTACGAAGAAAAAACAAGGTGTAACATGATAGCTCACAGAGTTTTACAAGATGTCAAATACATTGATGAATGCTTGTTATGATGCTTTATAAACTTTGTCTTAAAGGACTATTCCAACATTTTGGGAATGTGCTTATTTGCTTTTTGTGAACCTAGACAGAAAATCAGTACCACTCTCATTTCTGTCTTTCACATATATGACTTCAGCCAGCAGCCTGTTAGCTTAACTTAGCTCTAAAAGGTCAAAATATCCATCATCAAAAGATTAACATGTTTAAGTTTTTCTTTGTTATGTGTGTAAACTGCACACACACACACAGACTTATAAAGAAGTCTATAAATAAGACTGCTCTGCATTCTGAACTTGGACTCATGCTTTATCTATGGATGTCTCAAATATACTCTAGCCATTATTGACAAACGACAAGATTGTAGAACAGATGTGACTTCATGACTTTGCTCTCTGTAATGAACAGATACTGTATAAGAGTGGTATTGAATAAACAAAAGCAAATAAACATATTCCCCAAACTATTTCTTAAAAAAACATAAGGCAATCCTGTAAACTGCAGAAAACATAAACATGCAAAAAAAGGACACAAATAATGAGTTAAAAAAAAATCAACACAAAGGCAAGTTGGAAAGGTTGGTGGGTCATAAATCCCTGCAGAAAGCCTTTTTTGTCTTCTCAGTTTCTTCCAAACCAGCAGGGGTGAAACATGAGCATATAGGTATTGGAAGTGCTTCAGTGTGAAATTTCACAGCTCTGTGTGCGGCCTTTGGGCCCCTGCAGGTATAGGTGTAGTATGTCAGATTCCAGGCCTGCACTGCTGCAGGTGTAGGTGTAGTGTGTAAAATTCCAAATGGAGAGAGCCACCTTTTTCAGCTCGCAGCAAGTCTCGTGATAACACTCACCACCACCGGCACCCAGCCTGACCTCAGCCCCACCTATTTGTACAGGGGCGTTCAGGAAGTCCTGCAGCAAGTTGGGTTTGTTGGAGGAGAAAACGGCCCAAGAAAAACAAACTGTCCTTTTATCTAAAAGGCAGCCTGAAATAACATGATCAGGAAAATAGTCACAGAGATAGAGAGAAAGAGATAAAAAGCGGGGCTGTTTCTATGGCATCAAGTTTTGTTTTTCCAAAATGGTGGCTTTAACATGAGACACTCCCTACAAGGGATCATGGACTGCTCCTTCCTTGTAAGTCGGAAAGCATCATTGAGATGTTTGAGGTATCCAGGGGGTGTGCTTGGCCTGTTTAGGAGTTGCCATCAAACAAAAACAATGGTTACAAGCTCCTCTTCCATGTTTCCGAACAAGGTTTCATGTTTAGACGAGCAATCCGGTTCTTTGCATGTACTGTAGTCAACATGGAAAATGTTCAGCTGACAAACAGTTACAGGTAAAGGCAAGGCTTCTTACAGTGCATTCACACAGCTCCAAGCTAAATTTAGATATAGCTACATAAAAAGTCATAGAAAATATGAAAATGCAGCTTTGCCCTAGGCAGGATGAAATAAAGCCAGGAGGTGTCCACATGAATTGGGAATGTTGCAACAAGACTAGAAAGTTCACATGAAGCATTTAAGTGATGTAAATAAACACAGAGATCTGAGATGGATATTTCTTTTGCACATGAAGAACTAAGATATAGCATAGTTTCTCAGTTAATATCAAAAACAAAAGTAAGGACCCAAAAACAATATCCTGTTGTTTGTGAAAAAGCCAAATGTTTGCTGTAAGAATCCAGTCACTCATAATGTTAAGTAAGTTGATTTTTAACATCCAGTCTTTGTCACGGCCTGAAGGAAAACCAAACATCAGCTGTCTGTGGCCAATAAATACCAACTGTTTCCCAGCAGTCACATTTGTGCAAATAAGCCAGATGAAAATTCTCATTCTGTTGTATATGTGAATGCTATCATAATGTTTTTACCAGTAAAGTTAAGGTAAATTATGATTTAAAGTATACAGAAAAGAGATCAACATAGCATTTTCCAAAAAGAAAAGACTGAATCTACAAAAATCCCACTTTATGCAAAGTCCACTTTATGTAAAGTCTTAGATCAGGCTACTGGTTATCATTTCCTAGGAGGTTCCAGGGATTTTCCAGAGCATCTCTTTTGAGAAACTTCTTTTTCGGGATTGCACTGAGGGAGAAAGGATTGGAGAGGCAGGGATTCTCCTTCCGGGACACAATGCAGTCCTTGATGGCTTCTTTAATCACCTGCAAGAGACAAATACAGGGTTTAAATCCAAAATACCACACTGAATCAATCAATATTGTATCATCAAGGAGAAAAAATTATGAATACAATTTACTTAAATCCATTAAGCTATATTTCAAAAATCAGGTGTTTTATCATTTATTGTTTATGAGAAGTGGTATTTTGGTTCACTATTGATTTTAACATCATCCAACATTGTTGATATATAACTAAATCCGATCCAAAATAGTGATAGTGATACTATCCCTAGCATGGCTTGAAATGTTGACTGACAACACTTTAAATATACAAAGATCCGTATGCACAAATTAGTTTGAAGTATGGTACTGTGGAGTATTTTTATTTCATGCTGCGTAAATCGCCAACAATTTGGTATTGCTGGGCAGATTTGACAAATGTAACTAGATTGAGTGCATCTGCCTAACTGTGCTTAAATGTGCATAGTCTAGGCATCTCTACTGTATTAATTGTATAAGTCTGGCATAATGAGCTTACCATCCAGTGATATAAAATTCATTGCATCACATCCTTACCCAGCAGTGACTCAGATACAGTGAGTATAAGTCAGTCTGACCTCTTACAGTAACACACCTACTGTGAACTAGACCAAACTTGCATCTAGTCTTAGACAGGCCTTAGGAATTTGAAAATGTTTGATGTTGCACAACAAACTGATATTTGGTAGTGACAACGCAAAAATGTTAAAATCCCCCACTGACAACATTGAATGAAGGTGGATTACCAAAGAATGACTGAGGGAATTACTGAAAATAAATTGGCCGATGTAACTAAGCCTTGAATCCCTGTTCAACCCTCTGATGACGTAACTAATGTTTCCTGTTGTTTGATGTCAAAACCTTTTGAATCCCTCCATGTAAACATCCTGTAGTGAAATCACAAAGGACACAACTGACCTCCAGGTTGTTGAGAGTGTTGAACTCCATGAGGTCATGGAGTTGGGTGAAGGCCTTGTTGGAGTATTGGAAGTTAAAAGTGGAGAATGGTGACTCAGGGTCGTCAAAAATGTCAAAATCCGCCAAATCCTTTTCCTTCTCGGTCTCTCTGGGAACACCTGTAAGTAAAGTAATATGTTTAATACTTACTTAAGAAAGTAAAATGCTTTAAGCTGGAGTCTTTGATAATTTCATCTGCAAAGGGGATTGTTTTTCAGGGAATTGTCAATTGAACCTCTCTTTCATGTTGGTTTAAGGTTGGGAGATCAGAAGTTCATACTTGACCTTAGAAACAACTAAATATATTGGTTTTGATTTATTTGATTAATTAATTGATGATGCCAATTATGAACTTAGAAACTAAACTTTTATGTCAACATAAATTAAAAAGTCCATTAAGTAGTTAGAAAAAAAATGCAAACCATGTGCAAATTAAGCTCAGGAGATGTATATGAATCTCCAGAAATGCTAATACTAGACCATGTCGAGGTGGGCTTGTTTGGTCAACGATTATGGGCTGAAATATGTGCCAACAGAAACTGAATTTGAATCATTTAAATTTGAATTTGTATTGTTAAACTTGAATAATTGCCTTGAAAAACTGAATTTGAATCACATAATTTGAAATTGTATTGTTTAATCTGAATCATTGCATTGAAAAACTGAATCTGAATAGTATAGTTTAAAATTGAATTTATGTGTTTGGAACTGAAATCCAATAAAATATGATCATCAATGAAAATTATCTTTACATTCAGTTCACACAATTCACATTCAGTTCACAAAATTAAATTTCAAGTTACTGTGACAGATATCCGAGTACTTGAAGGATGAAGGAAGAGCAATTGAGCACAGATCAATGTGTATCTTTTGAGCTCCCAAATCGCTGACGGCGCAATAATCATTTAAATGTAAATATCTTTAGTGTTTGCTGTACATTTGTTATCACCGTTAATGTGTTACATTAATGTAAAGCTAAACGCTTTAATGCTGGTACAAATTGCTATTAATAATAAGGTAGATACTGTTTAGTTTAAAAAGTTAAAAACAATGTTTTGAAAACAATGTATTTCTATTTATTTATGCTCTAGCCAAGTTAGGAAAATTTGCATTCTATTTTTCATTCTTTGTCTCTGTGAAGAGGTCAAGACCGCCCTATTGTCTCTCACCTCTCTTCCTCTGTCTCTAAAGAATTGATTAGGCCATATCTATCTTTTAGCATACATGAGGTAGCTCATTGTTCCCACAAGAAAGGTACAGTGGGGTTCAAAAGTTTGGGCAGATAGACATTTGTATAATATGTCACAAAAAGTAAATTTTATTTCCATCATTACCACTTTCAAAATAATAGAAAACAAATGGTGTCTGCAAAAGTTTGGGCACCCTGCAGAGTTTATAGCATGCACCGCCCCCTTTGGAAAGCTGAGACCTGACAGTAGGCTCGTTCGAGATGAGCCAGGTCTGCGCAGAATCGATCACGGGCGATCGGCGCCTGTTGCATGCCGGTTAGATTTGTGTCCGACTTGATCTCGACTTGCTCTGACGTCATGCACACGTGGGGAACGATAATCTCACAAGAGCAAGGCGGCCGCAGTTCTGAGACCCAGGCGGCGCAGTTGGTTTTCACCGACTGCAAGAGCCAGGCGGACCCAGAGCATGCTGGGAAACGCCGGCCTCTCAGCTGATTTAACAGCTGATTGGTTCACGATCGACTCAACATGATGACGTTTTATATAAACCTTTTATTATTTTTTAATCGGAAGGATTTTAATTGCTATTTGTCTGATTTAAAGACTTATTCTGTACAGAACACACGTTGTGTGGCTGATAGTGACGTTTAGAAGTCAGAGAGACTAAATCGGTTCAGATCACGGATCATCTACAGTGTGTTGTTAATTAAAATCAGCAACAGATCGCATGTAGAGCACTTTGACAGCTACTCTGTCATAATTAAAACAACTGGAGACTGTGTACAAGCTGATATGTGGGTCTGATTATATTTTATTAAATTGGAATCGCACCACAGTGTTTTTGTCACTTCCTGTCCAGCCTAAAGGCTGCTGGAATTGGCTGGAAACTGTCCGACTTTAGCCCACCTTTTTGTCCCCGCTCCCTGCTGCTGCCGCCTGCTCTCATCCACTTTACAGGCGAGGCGCAGTTCATCTCGAACGAGCCTAGTGTCATGGACTGTTCTCAATCATTGTCTGGAAAGACCAGGTCTTAAGGTCTTAAATGCCCAGACTCATCTGACCTTGCCCCAATAATCAGCACCATGGGTTCTTCTAAGCTGTTTTCTAGAAAACTGAAACTGAAAATAGTTGACGCTCACAAAGCAGGAGAAGGCTATAAGAAGCTAGCAAAGCGTTTTCAGATGCCAATATCCTCTGTTTGGAATGTAATTAAGAAATGGCAGTCATCAGGAACAGTGGAAGTTAAAGCAAGATCTGGAAGACCAAGAAAAATATCAGACAGAACAGCTCGCAGGATTGTGAGAAAAGCAAGTCAAAACCCACGTTTGACTGCACGATCCATCCAGAAAGACCTGGAACACACTGGAGTGGTACACCATTCTAGTATAAAGAGATACAAATATGGTCTTCATGGAAGAGTTATCAGAAGAAAACCTCTTCTACGTTCTCACCACAAAAATCTGCGTTTGAAGTTTGCAAATGAACATATAAGCCTGATGCATTGTGGAAACAAGTTCTGTGGACCAATGAGGTTTAAGTAGAACTTTTTGGCCGCAATGAGCAAAGGTACGTTTGGAGAAGAAAGGGCAAAGAATTTAATGAAAAGAACCTCTGTCCAACTGTTATGCATGGGGGTGGATCAATCATGCTTTGGGGTTGTATTGCAGCCAGTGGCACAGGGAACATTTCATGAGGAAAAATGGATTTAATAAAATTTCAGCAAATTTTGGACGCTAACTTGACGCCATTTGTGAAAAAGCTGAAGTTAAAGAGAGAATGGCTTCTACAAATGGATAATGATCCTAAACACAACTCAAAACCCATGGTGGATTACATCAAGAGGCGTAAACTGAAGGGTTTGCCATGGCCTTCACAATCTCCTGACCTCAACATAATTGAAAATCTATGGACAGACCTCAAAAGAGCAGTGCATGACAAACAGCCCAGAAATCTCAAAGAACTGGAAGACTTTTGGAAGGACGAATGGATGAAGATACCTCAAACAAGAATTGAAAGACTCGTGGCTGGCTACAAGTAGTGTTTCCAAGCTGTGATACTTGCCAAAGAGGGCAGTACAAGGTATTAACTTGGCAGGGTGCCCAAAACATTCGCAGACGCTATTTTTTTGTTTTCTGTTATTTTGAAAGTGTAAATGATGGAAATAAAATCTAACTTTTTGTGACATATAATACGAATGTCTAATCTGTCATTTTATGCCTTTTGGAGATTTTTCCATCTTTTCCTGGCTTCTTTATGCACATTAATAAAAATTTTTACCTTGGGTGCTCAAACTTTTGAACCCCACTGTAATTGCTGTCCCAGCCTTTGGGAGCCGCCCCTACTGGGCCAGACTTGATTGGAACAAAGAATGTGTATTCAGGTAGTTTGAAAATAGGTGATACTGACTTGGATCCTGTAGCCGGGTGTGGTCTCAAGATACATGGATTGAGAAATAACACCTTTCTTGTAAAGACATTTGACCAATAAGAAGAGTTTTCACTTGAGGAACCAATCTCTACTCTAGGGAATAAATGTGTGTGATTTAGAAATTTTCAGGACTGATCAATGTGACTCCAGAAGGGAGGCACGTCTTTCAGTCCACTGACAGCTGCAGTGTAACATCTGTCTTTGTCATATCATCTTTATCATAATGTTTCATTAAACCCTTTGTTAATTCTCCACTGGACTTCTAGCCTCACTCCTTTGCCAGAGATTTAACAACACATCGTTAGTTTTTTACATCACAATACATCACAAGCTAACATTACGCTAACTGAACCTATCATTTAACATTAGGCTATTAGCTGGGTTGCTGTCTTTTGTTTGTAAAGTTTAATGTCCGGTGGCATTTTCATCTCTTTTTACATGCCGTTACTGTATATGCGTAACGTTTGCAGAGATTTAGAAATTGGTGTGTTTATCAGTTGTATCTGAGGATTGTAGGTAAATCTGCACCTTGTTTACTTTACTAGCAACGTTAAATGAAAGCTAAAATGTATGAGTAGATTCCCACGTAAAAAGTATAACGTAATGTTACGTTATAGCATTCATAATGGTAAACATGTTTTTCTTGTGTTTGCTGTCTTTTAACAGGGACTAAGGGACAAACGGAGGTGGTCACTGAGGATTGAAGCCACAGCAGCAACTTGGCCCTGGTTTGTCAACATGGATGAGGCCTTAGGGCAGTCTGCACCAGTCTGATTGCCCCGATCCAAGAGGACAAACCAGGCCCAAGAGCTGCACTAGCGTCACCAGAAGGGAGAGATGCGGAGGAGGACAGGGAAAGCAAAAGACAAGAGAGCAGGGAGACAGAGGCCAATGAGAGATGATTGATTGATTGAGATGATTGTTGAATAGATTATTTGCTATATTAGAGATTGGCATTAAAAAATAAATACATTAAATTAACTGCTTTATCTGTGTCTTTAAGTTTTTAGGTGTGTATATAATATAAACTGTTTTTCAATGTCTATTTTTCCATCAAAATATGACCTGGATACAGGAAGCTTCTAACTGAATAATTATATTCAGATGCTACCTGTTTTAATAATAAGTCGTTAGGTATACAAGCTCTAAAAGGACATTAACGATATGTGTATCTTCATTATAATTTTTTTTCATATACTGTACACACAAGTATATTCAACATGAAGCAGCGATCAGACTCAGCTGCCGATGATGGTGTTGCTTCCAGACTGCAGACAGAAGGAGAAAGCTTTAGGTTAGTGCAATAGCCATCCAACCTGTCCTGGTAAGATTAGAAGTATGGTCAGAGGTGGGTAGTAACGAGTAACATTTACTCCGTTACATTTACTTGAGTAAGTTTTTGAAAAAATTGTACTTCTAGGAGTAGTTTTAAATCACTATACTTTTACTTGAGTAGATTAGTGAAGAAGAAACTGTACTCTTACTCTGCTACATTAGGTTTCAATGAGCTTGTTACTTTTTTTTTTACCTCTTTGGTATTCTACGCGTCATTGTTTTTACCTCAAAGTACGTCTCATTTTAATGTTTTATTTTGACAGAGAGAGAGAGTCTTCCGCTGAAGGCTCTACCATGTGACTGTGTTTAACCAATCACACGTCGTTGTGCAGTCACGTGACCATACTCGATCTCAGCGGCGGGACAGGTTAGCTTTACAGTCGTAGCAAAACAAAGATGTCAGAATCAACCGTCGCCAAGGCAACGCAGACCAGAAGGAATGTTTTGCACATGCAGTATCCATCCAAATTTGATGTGACAAGTCTCTCAATTAAGCTATTTCGTAATTAATAAATTAATTGTAATTTATTTTCTTGATTGGATGAACTATAATTTGCCTAAAGATAATTATTTTGTATTTTTGTCTGTCTGGTTGATGCTTGTGTTAAGAAATAAATCAGATGTTACTCAACAGTTACTCACTACTTGAGTAGTTTTTTCATCAAGCACTTTTTTACTCTTACTCAAGTAATTATTTGGATGACTTTGATTACTTTTACTTTTACTTGAGTCATATTATTCTGAAGTAACAGTACTTTTACTTGAGTACAACTTTTGGCTACTCTACCCACCTCTGAGTACGGTATAATTAAACATACTGTAACATGAAGGAACTTCATGTAACTGTAGTGGTGTAGTTTCTTCATCATGGTCTTAACTGACAACTGTTGATCAAATGGTCAACAGTTGTCAGTTAAGACCATGATGAACTGTAAACTAACACACTAACACCTACCTTTACTGTGTTAGTGGGTGTTTATCAATGAGTTGTTTTTATGACTTTTCATATGTTGGTTAAAACTTATGTGTCTACAGTTTTATTTAACTTTGTGACTTGCAATTGACAGTTAAAGTTGGCACTACATACTCAGCCTCTATAGTGCTAAACACCGGCGCACCTCAAGGCTGCTGTCTCAGTCCTTTATTATATAGTCTGGACACATATGACTGTATGGCAAAACATCCCACAAATAGTATTGTGGAATTTACAGATGATGCTACTGTGATAGGACTCATTGACAGCAATAATGAAACTGCCTACAGGGATGAGGTGAATAACTTGATCATGTGGTGCAGCAGAAATAATCTGTCCCTTAATGTGGAGAAAACTAAGGAGGTCATTGTAGATTTTAGGAGAAACAAACTCACACATACACCTGTCTATATTAACAACTCTCCAGTTGAAATTGTCAACACATTTAAATTCTTAGGCATCCACATTTCAGACTCCCTCTCATGGTCGCTTCATATCAGGTGTGCCATTAAGAAGGCACATCAGAGACTATATTTTTTGAGGTGTCTTAAGAAATATGGTATGTCCCTTAATATTCTACAGAACTTTTACCGTTGTACAATTGAGAGTATATTGACAGGCAACATTGTAGTGTGGTTTGGTAGGGCTATTTCACATGACCTTAATCTTCTGACAAAGGTGGTGAAAACTGCATATAAAATCATTGGCGTTCCACTTGAACCGCTGCAACATATTTACTGGAAACGAAGTACTAAGAAGGCACAAGGTATTATGCGGGATTCTAGTCATCCTGCACACAACCTCTTCTCCCACCTTCCATCAGGGAGATGTTTGCAGAGTATCCCAACACGCCAATCACGTTATAGGGATAGTTTTTACCCCCAGGTGATAAGTTTACTGAATGATGGACACACATCAGGAAGGAGGGCTGTGGCTTGTACTTAGTCACTTAGTCACTATGTATACTGTGCTGTTTTAAAGTTTTAAATGCTATGTATGTTATTATTAATATTGTTATTATAAATGTTATTGTTGGCTGGTGCTGAGAGAGTGCAAAAAGGCATATTGTATTTCATTGCTGTGGTACTCTGTACTAAGGTGCATATGACAATAAACTTGAAGCTTGAACTTGAAACAATTTACTGCATATCATGTGGTAGCTCATTAGCTGGTAGCATTTACCATCTTGTAGTTGCTGATCATATTTTGGACTGCATTTGTTTGAAAGCTAGAAGCTTCTGAACAATGAGCTAATGCTACATGTATGCAGTAAATACAAGCTAATGTAAACTGTTAGCTACTGTAAACTTAATGTAATTAAGATTAATGACTGCAATTCTCCTTACCAGTAAGTGTTATGACAACTACAAACATGAATTCTCACGAGTTTTTAATTTATTGACTATTGCTTACATCATAGCCTATTAGTGTTGGTAACGTTGCCTACCATCGCACGTTGCGGGCAAAGTTGCCGACAGTAATTTTTCCAACTGCAAGCAGTCTGACGATGATTCACCTTCTCCATCTCAACAAAAAAAATGAACAGCACCAGTGTTTTGAAATGCAACGTGCACAAATGACGTGCACTTGCTAGCCTCTTCCATTTACATGTTCTCCAAATGCAACACAGGAGCCTGGCCTCTGAAGGACCTGACGTGGAAGGACCAGTCCTCCCAAAGAAAGATCCTTGACTTTAAGAAACGTTACCTATCTATTGATCTGCGCTCGATTGCTCTTCCTTCATCCTTCAAGTACCCGGTTGTCCTTCACAATAACTTGAAATTAAATTTTGTGAACTGAATTTGAACTGTGAGAACTGAATGTGAAGATATATACAGAGTTGAATTTTCATTGATTTCTGGATTTCAATGCAATGATTCAAATTAAACAATTCAAATTCAAATGTAAATGATTCAAATTCAGTTTCTGTTGGCACATATTTCAGCCCATAAACAATATACTTTAATATTCCACTCATATTCCACTGCCTCAAATTTGACATGTTTTGGTTTATTTTGTTAAAATAAAATGAACTTTGCTGCTAAATATTCAAAATAGTTCCATTATGTACTTTTGGGTAAAAATGTAACATTGATCCTGATTGTTTTTTTATTACTGGAATAAAGATAAAGACCACATGCAGAAAGAAGTTGTGGTTTGGAAAATCCACATATACAGCAGTGAACCAACTCCATAATGGCCTGAATAACTTCCTCAAACGGGAAAGTCCATTTATGGTGTATTTCCCTCAGATGTCTTTTGGGTTTGAGCGCAAAAAGCTAATGGAACGTCCATAAACAGACTAAGGAAGTATGTGGGCTGAAGACCTAATGAATGCAAAGATGCAGCAGTGCAGATGAGATGGAGATGTGGAAATAGTGTGTCTATGTATTGCTCATGATATATGGCCTATTTACACACAGAGCTCTCCCACTGGAGCTAGAGATTCCCTACCGGCACCTGGCTCCTTAAGGAACCATAATTCACCCGAGCAGCTTATAAAACTAAACACACTGTGGTCCACATCTGTGCATGTGCACACACACATTCACACTCAGTAGACTGCAAGTATGCTTAAAGACAGACACACCATTTCCACAACGAAACCACAGAGGCCCTGAGCAGAGACTTTGTTTATTGGGGTCACTCAGATCAGGGGCCCAACTTCAGGCTGAACATAAAAAGAAAATTCCTCCTCTCACATTCTGTGGAAACCTTCACACACATATAGTACTTACCAGGTGCCTTGAATGTCCTGAAGTTGATGTTGACCAGGACAAAGTGGATGATAGTCGGGCAGTTCTTTTCGCCTTTTTTTGGCTTAAAGATGTAGCATTCCTTCAGGCCCTCGCGGTCAAAGACTTTGGGATCAATCTTGGGGAATGGAAGCTTGTTCATTCGAGCCCACTTTTCGGCCAACAGGAGCTCCTGTGGCATACATTTACAAATGAGAAAAACATGTTCATGGTTTTGCACAAATCATTTTTAGCAATTCATGACTGTAAAAAGAGTTTAGACGCTGACTTTGAATGGGGGGCTGGTGTCACTGGGTCGTGCAGAAAAGTCAAAGGAGATGATGAGGTCGACACCACGCTCTGGTCGCAGGATGAGAGGGTAGGGAAGGTTGTAGGTCAGGCCGCTGTCCACTATGTGGATCTTCTTGCTCTTCACATCAAGAGGTTCGTAAATACGATCAAACTCATCTGGGTCTGAGAAAATCACACTAAATCAAATAAATGATGCAGGGACATGATTGGGAAAATGTTTGCAGTCAAATTTCATGCCACACGCCCAACCAGATTTAGATTTAGATTCATTCATTTGTCAAAGGTCATTGCGTACTTACATATATAAATAAAATGAAAATACAACAATCATACAGATGTAAGTAAGAATATATAGACTAAAATTTATAAAAACAGATTACAAAAAACATTTAAAAACCAATTTAACTGTGTAATGACTCACCTATAATGTTTGATGGAAGTATAGGGCTGGGTATCATTTGAAAAATGGACTAACCACACCTGTGTTTCAGTACCAGTAGCAAAGCTTCCTTACTCTTCCAAAAGAAATGTCTTTTATGTCTTTTTTAATTAATTCAATTCAATTCAATTCAATTCAATTTTATTTATAGTATCAATTCATAACAAGAGTTATCTCAAGACACTTTACAAGGACCCAACAGTTCTAGTAGTTTCCTCCAGAGCAAGCAACAGTGCGACAGTGGCAAGGAAAAACTCCCCTTTGGGAAGAAAGGAACTAATTAATTAATAATAATTAATTAAAGCTGCGCTAAGCAATATTTTGATATTAACAATGGGTTCAAATGAATGCATGCAATGTAAAAGACGTTTCTTGTAGTAATTAACCCACAATTAACACAAACTATGTAGATTACCTGAGCTCTATCGAGCGTTTTGGCATCTTACAGTTCATTCTTCCAGTTTTCCAGCCTACAACTTTACTGTTTTGGTTTACTCTCACTGCTCTCATCACAGACTGCTGCTTGCAGCAAAAAAGCTCCACACCTAACACATTGCATCTACTTGCAAATGAATTGTTCTTGTCCATTTCCAAATATTTCAATAACATTTCATAATCGGTCTGGATACAGTTCCTTTAACATTGTCAGACAGGATTATCAAAAACTGGAGAATCAAAACCACAATATGTTAAATAATTATGTTGTTTCTTTTCTTTTTCTTGAAAAATTAAAGCTGCGGTAGGGTTTCATGAAAAACAAAAAGCTATTCTGATGCTCTTCCCTCCATCCTAAGGCTCTCCCATCTGACGCTTTATTCAATAGCCCATGCAATGATTTCCATCATACTGATGGATATACATGTTATACATAAACATGATTGTAATCCTGATGCTGTCCTGTTTTCTTTGCAAACTTGTGGGCCTGACATTTGAATTTAGGATGACATACTGTGAATTGAAGCTCAAGCCACACAGACGTGAACTTAAATTAGCGGAAGCTCTGAGCCTTTGGCTAAAGTTAGCTGAAGGCCAACTGTTTGCAACATTTCCTGTCTATCTCTGAAATGCTTCACAGATATTGACACTTTTTTTGTATTGCATTTATTGTAAGACTCTCTTTTAGACCTTCTTTTTGATAGGTCCAGCTTTTTTTGTGTTGCTTTGGAGTGTAGACAGTTGTTGCCAATATGGAAAAAGCAACTTTTTCTGCAGGATTGTTTACCATTGAATCAGACACGCACAACTGCATTTGTAGAACACCCAATAGGAAGGCTCTCCCTCTAAAATGAACTGTGATTGATTTGTCAAAGTCACCCTCCATGGGCTAGATTTTAAAGTAACAGAGCGAAGAGGAGGTGCAGAAGTCTAGTTTTTTCTCTGACCACTTAAATAGCAATATGCTGAAAGGTTATTATGGAATTGTTGCCCAATGATGCCAAAATATAACTGCCTACCCCAAGCTTTAAAAGCAGTTGGTTGTGACCATCCTTCTTACCTGTGACAGCATCCACCTCCTCCTCAGGTATGGCGGCGTAGCATCTGACCTCACTGTCTGGAGAGAATGGGACGCTGGTGTTCAGGTTAAGGCCCAGCATGAAATTATGCACCTGGCAACAGGGTGAGAAAAAGATTGTTACAGAAAAAGTGAAATAAAGAAATGCAGATAGAGCACAGGCAGTGTTTACTGAAGTGTTACAAAATAGTATAATTTTGTGATGAATAAACATATTGAGTAACCTTCCCGGCCCGGCCCTCTCTCGTGTTGAATAAGGATGAGTCACTGAAAAGTGATGAAAACATTCGATGAGTCCAGCTAGCCTTAGCCTTAGCAGTGCGATCGTCTTCTCCATCCTGGTTCTCTGTCCCCCCTGAGCAGCAAAATGATGACAGAGAAAATACTGTAAAATCAAATGTTTTGTGTGTGCAAACCTGGTGAAAAACTACAGGAAACATTTGACCTCTGTAATTGCAAACAAAGGCTACTGTACCAAATATTAACATGGATTTTCTCAGGTGTTCAAATACTTATTTGCAGCTGTATCATACAAATAAATAGTAAAAAAATCATACATTTGTGAATTCTGGATTTATTTTTTTTTAGATTATGTCTCTCACAGTGGACATGCACCTATGATGACAATTTCAGACCCCTCCATGATTTCTAAGTGGGAGAACTTGCAAAATAGCAGGGTGTTCAAATACTTATTTTCTTATAAGGAGTTGGTAGAGACCAAAGAGTTAAAAGAGAGTTTTCAGGAGCTATAAAGATGCTAGGTAAAGTTGTAACAAAAGAGAGCCAGAAGTGATTTTATAACTAGTTTCTTAAGTTTTAAAAAATATTATTTTCATGTTTTATACAAAGTTATTTTTTATTCTATCTTCAAGGGTAATTCATTTGCAACAAAAAACGGTCTGTCACTCATTTTACAGCACCTTTTCTCTTTCTTTCTCTCTACTTTTTTTTCTGTCTTTAATTAACTCCCAACGAAAGCTCACATTTGCAAAAAGAAATAAAGAAGGATCATGAAGTGGAAAACAATTTGGTCAACATGTGTCAACTATAACTGTCTGCAAACCAAAGAGTTCCAAGTAAAAGCTCAATGTATTTCTGCACTTCTTCCTGCCCTGACAGAAACCCCAGTAGCTATTCCGATGTAGACGAGTCATAACAACACATACTGTAGGTATGGCAGCATTACTACGGACATTTTAAGAAAAAGGCGTTAAGGCGTTTACTTTTTCTCAGAATTAATGTGTAAAAAAATTGCTGACACATCTCTATTGCACCATAAAACATTTAATCATAATCCACAATAAGGTGTCTATATGTAACCTCCTTGTGTGAATCATGCGCATCTTAGCTCACCTTTACGGGGCTCATGGTCATTGTCCAGACTGTCTTCTCCGACGATGTGCTGTGGTTTGATCTGCTCTGTAAGACAGAAGACAGCTTCACTCATCAGGTTACAACTTCAACAGTAGGATGTTAATTCATACCACATAGCAATACTTTCACCGACAGAATGCTTTTGTTTAGTTATATGACATTATCAAATTCACTGTCTATTATCTCTTTCAAAATAAGTCCTCAGAGAAACGCAATACGCCTGATAAAGTAAAGCATTCTTAAACTGGGTGGAGACATTCCCAACACTTTCAGACAACCAATGCATTGACAAAGCGTCTGAATGTTTAAAGGTCACCCCAAACAAATGCAAAATAAACATCCGATGAGCTGTTGGAATATTCACAGGAAAGCGGATACCTTCCCACTGTTGTGGTAACATCACACACACACACACACACACACACACACACACACACACACACACCCATGCACGCACGCAAACACGCACTCACTCCACGTTTTAAACCTGCTGAGAACATTTTAGGTTGGCTATCTTAAAAGGTGTGAGGATACCAAAGTGTGAGAAAATAATTCTGGCATGAGACAAAGTGGCAAGGAAATACAGACAACAATAGTATCTGATTCAAGCACAACTGGATGTCAGTTTCAGCAGAAACTGTTTTATCAGAAGATTCAAAACTATGGCATTACCTGGAAACAAATGAAGATGACTAAACACACATTTCAGATTATGTTCAAGATCGAGATCCACAGTTTCCCAATATATTGTCACATATACTGAAAGGATGATACCCATTTTATAGTAAATATGTTTTGGACACTCGAAATACATTTTATTTATGCAATAATTAATTTATTGGCCAGTTCATCAAAGTATATAAAATATTTTTTTCAATTTACATGAATATAGATATATTTACAAGCAAGAAATAGTCTTTTTTTATTCACACTAAATAAAAAAAAAACAGCATCACTGTGAAACAATATTTTTACACTTGTTTTTTTTGGTTCATTGTTTTATTGATTGAAAAATCATTTATATAAGCCAACATGGATGACAAGTGCTTGGAAAATTTTTAAATTTGAACATCTACTGTTCCCTGACAACTGAGCTAACTCCATCTGCTCATTAAGATCATGTTAGATGATCAATGGCCACTAAACAGCTACTAGACTGACTTAGTGGTGAAATTGTTTTGGATTTCTGTGCTGTTCCAATTATTCAGATTAATGTATTTAATGTCATTTGCACTTAACCTGCAAAGAAGCATTATATTTATTTAGGGCTTTACATCTTTAAATCAGTTCAGGACAAACACACATATGAAGAAAAACAGAAAAAGTACCTAACTCCTCCTCCATGGTGCTGCCACCAACTGTGTCTTTGACTCCCAGCACTCTGTTAAACAGAATGGAGAAGGCGCTGCCCCACACACCTGGAACAGTGAAAACATACTGTTAGTAGGTTTACTAATGTCAAATGGCCTGACTGTTTTAGATGAAAATATCTTTCTCACCCATCAGAAAATGTATTGGGTTCTCCTCGTATTTCTTGATAACGGTTCCCATGAAGAACTTGCTTCCAAACAAGTCGGGGGTCATGAAGGTGCCGTACTTTGCCATCCCAATTTCATACGGGCTGAACTCCACCCAGTCTGCAGGTTAAAACCTCAGGGTTAATGTAATGGAAATGTAACACATTTTTTTAACCAATATGATCGCAATAGTCATAATGTACCTGTCACTGACTAATACGTCCTCTAATGCAAAACAGTCGGTAAATAACACAAATGTAAAAATATTTTACTCACACTAAGGCACTGAATATTTAAAAAAATCTGCCTTGGAGGAGATGGCCACTTTCAATTCAATTTCCCATGTTAAAATGCATTTCTGGAGGGTTAAATCTGAATAAAGTCAATTGTACTAAAATCAAATAAACAAGATTTGAATTTGTATGAGTAAAAAACTAATTTGGAATTATAGTCAGTATCTGCAGTTGTTAGTAGTAAACAACAGTAGGGGACCTTTACTCAAGTACTGTACTGCAGTTAAATTTTAAGGTACTTGTACTTTGCTTGAGTCTTTCCTTTCAAAGCTACTTCTAAAGCTACTTCTAAAGCTACTTTAAAATTCTACTCCACTACATCTCAAAGGCAAATGTAAAATGTTGACTCCACCACATGGTTTTGACAGCTAAAGTTTGCAGGTTTAGATTATTAATATAAAAGGTCAATAATTATCAACTAATATAATATGATGTATCATTATATATTAAACTACCCTACAGTATATAAAGTACCTTTACCAGATGCAACATCAAAGTGATGAACACATTAATGCATCAAAAATTATAATCCAGTAATATAATATATATATATAGTTCTAAAAAGGGACTTTCTGCATCTAACCCTTTTACTTATGAGTAAGGACTTTTACCTGTAAAGGAGTATTTTTACACTGTAGTATTGCTACCTTTACTTAAGTAAAAGTTCTGACTACTTACACAGAGAGGGACTACTGAAAGGAACTACAGGGGTCAAAAAGATCAGAATGGAATTATTTAGGCCCTGGCTACGTTTCTCTCAACACCTAACTAGTCATTAGGTCGCAGTTGCAACAGCAATAGCTGTCACATACACACAAACACTCAGGCATGCAAATCATTGCAACAAATGCACATAAACATACACAGAGAAAAATGCACATACAATATAACTACTTCCTCTGTAACCAAATTGCCTCTTAAATGTGAAGAGAATTTCACAACTGTCTTTTGATAATATGGTATCTTCCATTGAGCCGGATTATAAAAAAAAAAAAAAAAAAAGGGAATTTAAGTTAAGAAAAGTCAAGAAAAAGCCAAAGGACAAGTCTTGTCTATTTTATTACACATTTTTAATGACATAGCACTTGAGTGTATTTTTAAATTTAGCTGTGATTCTAGTTTAGGATTGAGTGCATATCAAAAGTGATGCTGCACAATATCAGACAGAAATATACAGTTTCCTATTGCTGTCACAATTGTGTGGAAGACATATTTTGTACCGAGTCTCCTACACTCCTAAGTGACATACTATCTCAGTGTTTTGTTATCGCTGTTTTCTTTGGCTTCAGGATCTTTTGTCAGACAGACACAGTTTAAAATGTATTGTTTTGTTGTTCTTTGAACATGAAATTATGCAAATTTGATATTGTAACAGCAACATTTAAATGATAAAAACAATAATTTGATTTTGATTTGTGAACACAGACATGTGTGTGTAATGTCATCAAATAAATGATGATATGAAGACTTGGAATTGCAGCTATAATGATGAGGTTTATTTTAGTCAATCTCCTATTCATTGTTTACAGAAGAGCTACAGAAAGTGTCTCCAAAATACAACACCCACTTGAGTCTTCCTGTACTACTATAGTTTTTAATTTTGAAGTCAGTAGATCCTTTATTGTATTTTGTATTTAAATGTTAGTACCATGGCAGAAAGCATGCCATTACAGTACTGTGCAGGCTGTATCAACTATGAGGAAGTATAGTACAACATGGGAAAAACCCTATAACCCTTGTGCACACTACTTAGTTTCTTGATATAGCACAGTTGCTTTCTGCCACCACAGAGCCATCACTAGAAGACAGCCCACCACACCATGACACATCCTCTCTGTGGTGGCGGAGCAGCATTATAAGGAAACAAGTACTGCTTGGTTGTTTTGCATGTGGCCAAACTTGTCATCTCTAGTTACTCATTACATATGCAAAATAGTTATATGATGGACACTGTGTACATGCAACACACCATTCAATGTCAAGGCACATGAAGGTACTTACAAAAAAAAATATTTACCTGCAAACATGAGCTCAGAAACATCTGGCTTGACATGCAGACATGTGAAGAGAGGAAGAGGACTCTGGGCCTGATTTATTTTTTCCTGAATGCTGCTCAGTTTGATGTCCATCCTCTGGTGGGAGAGAACACAGTCTTTTAGCAATTTACACTCACGCTCTGCAGGTAGTAAGAGTCTAATTTCATCATAGCTATCAGGTTATGTGGAAATAAAATATGGATGGGAAGAAACATGTGTCGAGGGGATGCCAGTTCAAGAGAAAAGAGAGGGAAGGAATCATGAACTGAAGGGAAGAGGATGATTGGCACACTTCTGAGAAAGAAGGAACTGGAGAAATAAGGAAATAAGAAAAAATAAACATAAGCAACAGCTGTCAGGTAGCTCTTACCGCAGGTAGAAGCGTCTCTCCTATGAGCATACCAAAGATATCGGTAAAGGTAACAGGCTGCCCGGCAGCCTTTTTGGTCCAGAGGGCATGTATGTAGTTGGTTATGTGTTGGGGCAGCAACAGCTTCAGTGGGTTACCGCTAACTCTCTTCATTAGCTCCGGGTTGATGTCCTTTGGGCCTTTATTTGGAAACTCTGGGTGGGAGTAGAGAGTGGACATATACCTACAAGGAAAAGAGAATTGTACAAATGTCATTGCAATGTAAAATGCTGTCAGATCAGTCAATAAATATCACTTTGCTTTGTACAAGATGTATGAAAGAGGTACTGCACTTGTAAGGAAGCCAGAAGGGAAGAAAAGGACAAAAAACAAACAGGAAAATTATAAAATGAGCGAATGTTTCTTGAAATAAAGGGTGTCAGAAAAAAAGAGAGGCGATGAGGAGAAATAAAAACTGACCATGTAGATCCGGAGAGGCCAGCAACATATGTGGCACAATCTAGGACCCCAGACTCAAACAGCGCTTTCATTACACCTGAGAAGCCGACCATGGCACGGAAACCACCTCCTGAGCCTGCTATGGCTATCACCGGCACCTGCAACACACACACACACACACACACACACACAGTCATAATGTGTAAAAGAAGAAAAAGATAGAGGCATGCTTAATTACATAATTACGTACTACATGGTAGAGTATTAGTCTCGCATTCATTCTCATTCTTTCAAGTTGAGTAACTTCCCTCCTGTGCCTTTATACATCACGTCTCTGCAACATTTTTTTGTGCCTTCAAATTTTCAACTATTTCCTAATTCTCATTGTGCAACATAGCTTCCTTTCTGCAGTCTGTGGTCAGTTCTGAATATGGTGGCAGTCATATTTCCAGAAGAGTCTCCTGGATAGGGAGTTGAGAGATTTTGTAGCATAGGGGAAGGCAGCAACTTTTATCTCATTCTTCTGGAGTTTCCGGAACATGTTAAAGACATGAGCAGGCCTGGCTAGAGATTACAGCCAGCCCCAAGGGCATCTAGCCAAAACCACAGCACCCTGAAACAGCTGCAGAACTTGCAGGTTTATGAGGCTTTGTATGGTTTGTGAGAAATATCAGTGTTATGTGTGTCATGAGTGTGAGAAACACATTTGCAAAATTACAGTTTTTTAATTTAGCAATTGTGATCATATTACTTAAGAACATCGAACCATTTGCATGATTTTTCTTTGTAGGTTTTCTTCATCTTAACTAGTAAGTGCTACAGATAATAAGAGTGAATCTGCAAGAATGAGAGCATACAGTAAGCACACATATCACACCCATCATTTACATGTAATGTTAAGAGGCTACAGCAGCTACACAGAACCATGGAATGTAATATGGTATTATGTAAGTGTAAAATATGTACAGCGTAGGTATTTGGCATTTAGACTCTGACACTCTCCACAAGAAAACTTGGCACAGTAGGGAGCAATAATATTAACATTTCCCCCTTTTGGAGAATGTAGATTCAGAGCCTACAGGTGGATGCTGGGGTTGAGGTGGGGCTTTTGAACTGCTCTATAAATAGTAGCAGTGGCAGCAAACAATAGCATAGCTTTTAAGTGAGTGGTGCAGCAGCAGGCTAGCAGAGCATTGACAACAAAAGTTCACCACCAACATGAAAAACGTTAAATATAGATAAAGTGAGAAAAAGGGATCTTTTATTAAAGAAATAGTTTTAAAATTCTGTGAAATAAGGATATTTGTTTTGTTGCTTTAGAAAAGATAACACTCTGTATGCTAAATATGAAGCTACAGCCAGGAAACTGTTAGAATAGCTAGCATAAAGACTAGAATCAGGGGGAAACAGCCAGTAGCAGCACACAGCAGCCTCTCAAATCTTCACTACTGTAGCATTATATGTTCTAAAACTAGTTTTAACTTTAAATACCAACTGTTGCCATGTTAACACTTGAATGTGTTGCTCTTTTCCCACCTCCTCTGGAGAGCTGGGGAGAAAAAGAGGCTTCTCCATGTCGAGCAGCTTCTTAATGCCCAGCATCACTCTCTCTCGGCGGGTCTGTCTGAAATGCTTCTCTTTGTCACACAGGGCCCGGCTAAACCGCAAGTCCAGTTTGGTACTGCAGCAACAAATGACAGAAATAAGGTTTACTGAAATATAATAGTGGAAAGACAAACAATAACTCATGTTTTACATTTTCTGCTGAGAGGCAGATAGAGAATATGATCTCGCCACATGTAAAGACTACTGATGATGCTGAAACTGATCTTTAGGTCACAAAAAATCTGCCTCTGGGTGGTTTGGTGTGACACACATCCACATACAAACAGTCCGGACCTCTTACCTTTTACTGCCAGCCTTCTCATGATTACACCCTTCAAAAACGTATGGCCTTGCACAATCCTCCCACTAACCCCTATGTAATGATGCCACAGGACTTATGATTCATGTTAACACTATTAACACACACATCCTGTTTGAGTCTAATTTTAGTTTCCTGTATCTTCTTGAAGCTGTGTACACAATTCTTCACTCATACATAATCAGTATCACTGTTTCACAGGGGGGCCTTTAGGTTGATCACAGAGTGAACTGTGCAAAACAATCATTGCTGTACAACTAAATAAAATATAGTGAGATCATTTTTGATTTCAAGGGGAATACATACCAGATCTCCAGCGTCATCTCTAAATATACTTTGGTTGCCTGTCAAAACAATGAAATATGTGATTATTGTCAAGTAAAGTTGTAGCTGGCTGTGGTTGGTAATTCTGTCAACAGGCAAACATAAAGTGTCAAAACAAAATCTATGAGATGAAACAATACAATAAGAAGGAAAAAGACAGGAATTGTTCATTTAAGACTTTTTGGCAAACATTCTTTACATAATTTGCAGAGTTATTGCATCATTTACATAGAAATGTAATGAATTTCTACAAGCTTCTTCCTTTTTAGAAGCATATCATTTAATTATTCTGTTATTATTAACTACCAAAAAAGAGTGATTCTGTTGGCACACTCTAGGCTTTGTAACACATGCAGTATATCTTCAATCAGCAATATGGAATATTATATTGTAGTATGTAATATTAATTTATAATTCATCTTCACACATTTCATTTCTTTGTAAAACCTGGAAGCTTAACCAATATTTAAAGGAAGCTCCTGTAAATTTAAGCAATGCTCCCCCTGCACAACTCCTTGAGTCTGCTGGGATTGAATGTCTTACTTTTCCAATGAGGAAAGGCTCCATCTTTTTCCGGCCTACGATGAGCTTGGAAATGTCATAGGTCGCAGTCCCAAGTGTCTCATCCATCACATAATTGGCGTCCATTAATGTTACCTGATTGAGATAAACATAATCATTTAAATGATTAAATAGCCTAGAACCAAGAAGCATTCATTAGTTATTCTGGTTTGTGATTAAGTCCCATTTAGTTTTGACAGGACATTAGACAATGATCAATTTAGACTTTCAGAAGAGGCTTAATTTATTTATTTCACCTTAGATGACCTTAAACTATGATGAGTAATTTTGATCCTAGTTTAAATACTTCAAAGACTTGTAGTTGAATGAAGCTTTATTTCAGATCTCACCTAGGTATTAGAATTTCTACCACAACGCTTAATTACTCTCCTCTACGTTACTGCTTGTCATCCTTTACTGTAATAGACATTGCTAGACAATAAAATGCAAATATTAACCTCCAGGACGTTGTGCAGGTTAGGGTCTAATATAAAGTGAAAGGTCTCGTTCCATTTTGGGTTGATGTCATTGTCTATGTGCTTGGTCCTCTTTCTGCTCTCTGGGGCCGTTGGGATGAACAGCTCCACATATGGATCCGGGGTGTCCACTGTGCACACACATTCACCAGTGTTAATGAAATGCAGAATCCTAAAGTCAAAGTACTTTAGGATACTGTGTACTCAGCATAAGCACATAAACAATTCCAGGTAAAATAACATAGACATGTAGCTACTATGGGCATGCAGCATGTTCTGAATAATTTGCAAACAATTTTTTTTGAATGTTAGAATGACATGACGGGGGGGGAGGGGGGGTATTACTCACACAGGTCACCCAGCGCTCCCTTAGTGACGCTCTCGGCTCGAACCACCGTCACTATGAATTTGTGAGAAAACTGCTGATCCACCTGCAATTTGATATTCATTCAGTTAAGTTCATTGTCTCATGTGTGAAAATTCCTCCAACAACAAAGATAAAAATGACAATAATTAGACTCATGCCTGATAGGTAAGTGCATAACCCATACTGAATGGGAAATCTAGTTACAATATAAAATATGATGTAGGCAGGTTCCCTTTAGAGTCATCATTCATCTCTCAATCAGTTAGAACATCTGAGGTTTTTGGCATGTTGACGCTGGCTGGCACATTCGCTGTGAAATTCTCTAGTTTGAAGTTCACTTCCCAGCTGTGTTCACACCGATCAAAAAATACTTTCTCCATGCAAAAGGACAGCAAAATGCTCCTTTTTAAAACATGTGGTAGCACAGCCCGGGATTTACAGTGTAATTGTGTTTTATGAGTCAGGTGGTAATAAAAGACTACCTGCTCCCACTGGTTCTTACATGTAGGCCCAGCGGAAGAAGAATACTATCAGGATTAAGGGATTAACCATTGGACAACACTTTATAATAGCAGTTTTTGTCAGGTGAAAACAAGATTCTCTGTTGGATGAAACCTCAACTGGTAATTGCTGCCGTTTGGTTAGCATTGAAGCTTCACAGCAAGTAGGCACTGCTGAGTACTGGGTTCGATTCCCCAGTAGGGCCTTTCTGTGTGGAGTTTGCATGTTCTCCCTGTGTTTCCATGGGTTTTCCTTCCACCATAAAGACATGCATGCTAAGTGACACCTTCCATTGACCTTGTCATAAGTCAGAACCCCAGGTGTCGGACTATGGCTCCCCATTTCTCCTAATGAGTTAGGATAAGTTAAATGCAGAGGAGACTGTACATTCCTTGTAGGTGTAAATATACTTGGCAAAAAAACAAATACATAAAATATTTAATAAGAACAGCACCTAAACTGTAGTCAATCCAAACAACATAAAATGTACAACAAGTAGCCTATATTGCTGTACACCACAAATGATTGCCAAGTTTCTCATTATTCCAAGAGTTGTATTTCTTTTCTCCAAGCTTCATCATTTTGGGAACATGATCCATATACTTTAAATGTAACCAAGAGATTTCCCCAAAGACCATTTTAGTTGTTTACACTACCCCAACAGTTTTGGTAGCTATATTGGGAGATACGTTAATTACTTATGTGTCTCATTACTGTAACACCATTTTTCCCAAACTGCAGGCTTGTTCCCTATTACTGTACCACAGACATAGACAAAACATAATTTCCTCTAAAATGTTCAATTGTTACTTCCTTGTTCCTCATAGTCAAGTGTTCTTCCACTGTACCTACATTTAAGTACCAGTAGCAACCTTTGTGTTATAAAGCATTACTAAACATAGTATACAGGTATACTTCAAAGTTTGTGCTATTGTCGGCACTCTTTAATATTGAAAAATATGAGATATATAAGTTCAAATACAGCTTCTTTTGGAGGTCATTAATCTCTATCAATGTTCCCTTTGTCCTTCATACATATGCATTACTGAACTCGTGTTGGATTAAGAAGAAGTTGTTTTGTTTTTTGAGTCAGCATCATAGGCAGCCAGAATTATCAGTCTTTGTCAAGAAATCTTAACATATGTTTATATTTATTTTACAGTAGTTTCAACGTGTGACCTTTTCTGACAGAGAATTTGGTTTAACTATCCATTTATAAGTCTTTAAAACAGTGTTGTGAGCCTTCTCACGTATTTAAAAGTGTCAAACAGTGCTGTGAAGGCAGCTATCACACATATTTCTAATATTTGCTGCTGAAAACAACCTACATTAACTTGTTACCTACTGCAGTGTTAATAAAAAATGCCTTGCTGTTGAGCTTTTGCTTCGTAGCATAAGCGTGAAATTCATTCTACTCTACTAAAGCCTGCTATGGAATGATTTGCGCCGTGATTAAAACCACTGGAATCGTTTTGTTTCTGTTTCAACTTGGTTTGGTTTAACTGTACATGTCAATACTCACAACTATATTGGAAGCCATTGTGTGTTGTCAGTTGAGTAATTTTAAGGAACCTTCGTCAAAATGTGAACTTTAACTCAGGACATCTCAGTCCAGACCTGCAGCCTTTGGAACCTGGAAAATTAAACAAAACATTTTAATATCAGTGCAAAGGCAGGAGTGCAGCTTTAAAAGAGAGAGAGAACATTTACATATCACATCACCACAACACAATCAGGCATATTAATTAAACTTTTTAAACTTCTTGTGTTATGTTGTGAATGTGAAAATGAACTGCTACCTCCTCTGTCACCTCTAGCCACTAAAAGAAATAAGTGGCAAAATCAGGCCAATTACCAAAGCTGGACAGTTTGATGTCATGTTGCCTGAGCTCATTACTATTCATGAGCTTGCCCAGTTGCGCTGGGTACAGGATGCTGATAGCCAGGCTCTCATTGAATAGTTGTTAGCCAATCAGAGTCAAGCTGCTTAGCTTGTTGAATATTAATGAGAACTGGCACAAATCAAGCTGAGTCTTCTTGCAGGCTTTCTATACCACGCTAGAATGGCTTGGAACAAGGTAACCAAGGCATTTTTTCCAGAAAAAATGTGTTACAGAGTCCATGGTAGAACTTAAGAAAGGGGAGGTAACCTTGCCCCTTATGACCTCATAAGGAGCAAGCATTCCAGAACGGTCCATCTGAGCTTTCATTTTCTCAAAGGTAGAGCAGGATACCCAGGGCTCGTTTACACCTATCACAATTTTTATCCACTGGGGACCATAGTCAGGCTGGGGGAACACATGTTAATGTTAAAAAACCTCATAAAGTGAAATTTTCATGCCATGGGACCTTTAAAGGAGAATTCTCTCTTATAACAGCCAAAGTTGCTTTAGAAATATCAGTGATGCTTTTTGCATCTTGACAGGGGCATGGGGAAATAGCTGGGCCAATAGCAACCATGTACCAAGCACATACATATACCACATACATATGTAGAGATAATGAGAGAGAAAATGTGTGGATCTCATATGACAGGCAAGGATGGTGTGTGTGTGTGTGTGTGTGTGTGTGTAACATACTGTACAGTCTGCTGTATAGGGGGTAGCATTAAGGCTTTCTCTTTACAATATTTAAACATTTGTTGATAACTTGATAAGTAATTTGCATGTAGTGTGTGTGTGTGTGTGTGTGTGTGTGTGTGTGTGTGTGTTGTGTGTGTGAGATAGCATATCAAGGTCAGCGAGCCTTTTCTCAGCGGTTCACCAAAGCGTATCATTACTGAGGGGACTGAGAGCACGTAGGGAGTCTGTGTTCACAGCACTGGTCACGTAGTTAGCATCGGTGGTCCAACTTTTGTAAGTGCCAGTTCACTCTGCCCTTGTTTTGCAGTGACAATGAGTGCATGCAGGCTGCGGAATCCTGTGTGCCTGCCAAAATAACCCGGACGCTTCACAGCGCTACATTTTCATATGAGGATGCAAAAAGTGAAAGAGGCACACAGCAACCAGCCATGATGATGCAAAACAGCTGCAGGAAATGAAAGTTAATGTCTTACTGTACAAGTATAGTACTACCTGAGACATAAAAGGTAAAAATAAATCTCACTTGATTAAATCACTATGCATTTACCAAAATAATCGAGGATCTCTTATCTGAACAATAGGCGTTCAACAAAACGTGTTAGGGCCACTATAAACAGGTTTTACCTGATTCTTATAGCTGGGGAGAATAGGGTCAGATCTGACAGGTCTGATGGTTTGAGTTTGTAACATGGAATGCTCATCGTTACAGATAATGTAAGACAATGCAGATGATAGTGTAAGCTAGCAATCTGCAATAATGTCAACATGAAACAGGAAATAAAAGTGTTTATTATTTGATATGTAACTAGGCTAATGACATCTGTTCACTCTGATATGTCATATTTAGCGCTTAATACAGTCTGTTGCCAATTTGATTAATATGTTTCCAATTGGATTCACATGTATTATTGCTCTGTAGGTGTTGGCAATAGCACGTTTCCTTGTCCTCTGAGATGCGTTACTGTAAGGGAACTTTCTGACGAAGACCCTCGTTCAACCACCACTAGTAACAGTTGTCCTTCCTCTTCAAACTGCTGTCCTATTTGCGAAAAAGGCATTAGACTACACTCTAAAAGAAAGAAAATTGGAAACGTACCTTGACCGTAGAGCAAATCCCGAAAAATATGTCATGCTGATAGAGAATATCGTTGAACCACTGCAGGACTGGAGAAGGAGGAGGTGCTTATCGGCAGATACTTAGTACGCTAACCCGGCAGTCAGGAGGATCATAGTTTTACGACGCCTAAATACAATTAAAAGACTAACAAGTATTGTAACTTTAAAAATATTGGTTTTCAGGAACTGGAGAGTTACGGAAAACTCTCAACAAGAGTCAGACTTTGACTCAGTGGGGAAATCTGACTAGTGCTCTCCAAACGCGCAATAACGTCCCAACGATGTCCACATGAGGGCGCGTAAAGACTAGACTGTGATGCGAGAATAAACATTTTTTGAAAACTTGACACAGGGGTGACGCTAAAGTTAAGCATCCAAGTAAAATATTCCTTTTGAATCAGTCTGCTGCTGGTCATCTCCAATAGGTTTAAGCCAATTGATTAGAAGACCTTTTGACACAATTGTATTAAATTAGCCTAAGTGTCTCTTTCTGTATACAGTAGTGTTGCAATCAAATGTTCTCAAGAAGCACTGTTATATTATGCTATTCTTTTTTTTTTACATTTTAAGTAGCCTAATAACTAATTCAGACAATAAAAAGAAAGCTCTGCCTGCACTTGATTAATTTTATTGTAGGCTATCATCTCTTAAAGAAAACACATTAGCAGGAAATTACTCATTAATCAAAACGTACTAATACATTATATTTCTTTATTTCCATATTTCCTCCATGATTTAGACAGATTTCGTTTGTTACATGATAATGATGCTTCAATACCTTGAATTAGAGTTATCATCCTGTGGTCTACATAATTAGGATATTCGGGGGAAATGTATAGCCTAGTTTATATCGCAAAAGTGGCCGTTTTTGTAGTAGTTATCATAATAATAATTAAAATGTAAAAAGAAAATACTTTATACTTGCTGTGGAAAGAAATATAGCTTCACATATGAAAGTTAAAACTTGGTAGACAGAAACTGCCAGTAAAATCATCTTGGTGCCAAAAACACACATTAGAAAACCAGAGTCATTGAGAAAGAAAAAAGATTTCGCGCTTAGTTACGTCTCACGTCTGCATCATTCATTACTATATGGACGATGAATGGCTACATGACGTCACCGTTCTCAACCATTTAAAGGTGCTCCCTGAGCAGGTTTCGACATTCATACTTTCAGCGACATCCCAGCGGAGGAGAGAGAAGGAGAGAACGAGATCCGACCAAGTCTTTGGAGTATGAAGACACTCACGTTTGCGGGTTTGCTCTTGGCGCTGGGGTTTCTTGTCTGCGAAGGGGGTAAGTACATTTCTAAAGTTTTAGATGCCATAAGTTTTCTATTATTTTTTTTAAATCTTTTGTGTATCTTTATATTAGACATTATTAGAAACCACTCAATTTGTTAATATGGATTCTAGTAAAGTATAGCCTATGACACTAAGGTAAAAAAACAAAAACATGTTATGTCTTCATTAGCTCAGACGTTTAATAAAACGTAACGAATATTGTAGTGTATTTTGATAATTTATATTTTGAGGCATTTTTAACAGACTTGTGTTTGCATCTAAAGTGAATTGTCAGTAACCGCAAAACATTGTCTAAAACAGGTAATCCATGTTGCTCAGAGCCATGCCAGAACAGGGGCGTTTGCACAGCTCTTGGGTCAGATAATTACGAGTGTGATTGCACACGCACAGGATATCAGGGACACAATTGCACAACACGTAAGTATGAATGGCACACTGGAGGTGAATGTGAAATGTTGATATTGGTTGTGGTCATTTGATCATTAACTGACTTTTTCCCTCCTGGCTTGTACAGCTGAATTCCTCACCTGGGTCAAAATATCCCTGAAGCCATCGCCCAACACTATCCACTACCTTCTCACCCACTTCAAGGGCTTCTGGAACATCATCAACAACATCTCATTTCTCAGGGATGCCATCATGAGATATGTGCTGACATGTAAGCGTCTCTAGCTGAAGGCAAAATGAGAGGATGGATTGCCTTCATATCACATGAAATAATTTGTACAGCACTTCCTAGAGAAGCATTTGTAGCATTTATACTAATACTGAAATGTTTTTTTTCTTGCTCTAGCTCGATCCCACCTGATTGATAGTCCTCCAACTTACAATGCGGATTATGGTTACAAAAGTTGGGAAGCCTATTCCAACCTTTCCTACTATACCCGCACCCTCCCCCCTGTGCCAGAGGATTGCCCAACACCTATGGGAGTAGCAGGTGAGTTATACTCTTCCTGCCGTTGGAGAACCAGTTTTCTCGGATTCTTGAATATTTTTTACAACAAAGGAAGTGCACACATTCAAATGATCCCTTCTGCTGGATTGACTGAGTGAAACTATGCCAAGGGAGCACAGAAAGACCTGCCCCAGCAAGTCAAAACTAAACCACATTGAATTTGTCTCAGGAATTTATAATGACAGTAAACCTTAGTTATAGCTTTTCCTACAAGTAAAAGTAATCAATCACATTTCAATCACTTTAACATGTTTTATCCAAACAAAACTGACTTGTTTCTGTGGTATAGTGTGGTATGCTTACTGTTATGTCCTTAATTGTTTCCCCAGGTAAAAAGGAGCTACCTGATGCTAAGCTGTTGGCTGAGAAGCTTCTAATAAGAAGACAGTTTATCCCGGACCCACAGGGCACCAGCCTGATGTTTGCATTCTTTGCACAGCATTTTACTCACCAGTTCTTCAAATCTGATATGAAGAAAGGACCTGCTTTTACCTCAGCTAAAGGTCATGGGGTAAGCACAGCCGATTTCAAGCCTCATCAGATTTTAGTCAGGAATGAGAGACATAAAGATTTGTGAATAAATAACTTGTATTAATGGTTTTGTTATTGCTTTCAGGTGGACCTCAGCCACATTTATGGAAACGAGCTGGAGAGGCAACACAAGCTCAGACTCTTTAAGGATGGCAAGCTTAAGTATCAGGTATGGGAAGAGACAGAAGTTTAGTTTAAACAGCGACATGCTTCAGACCACACAAGTGTCTAACAGTTGTTTCCGCTCTTGTGTAACTCTGCAGATCCTGGATGGAGAGATGTACCCCCCAACAGTAAAGGAAGTGGGTGCTGACATGCACTACCCTCCTCATGTTCCCGACTCTCACCGCTTTGCTGTGGGCCATGAGGCATTCGGCCTGGTCCCCGGTCTGATGATGTACGCTACCATCTGGCTACGGGAACATAACCGAGTGTGTGATGTTTTGAAGGAGGTCCACCCAGACTGGGACGACGAGAGGATCTTCCAGACCACACGGCTCATTCTAATTGGTGAGTTTATGCACAAACGTTTTAAAGACATTTGCTGTAACATAGCAGGGAAAATAAAGTCAAAACAATATAACTTGTCACAGCATTAGTGTAGTTACCATGGAAGTTCCTGGAAAAGAGGAAGTTGTTCTTTGTTTTGTTAATCATAAACCAGCAACTTTGTTTCAAGCAGTTGAGCATTTGTGCTCTACCGTGAGAAACAGGAAAGATCTGAGATAGAGGAAATGTTTAGTTTTAAACAGTTGTATAAAATACCCTGCTGGAATAATATGGATTTTCCACAAAAAGTACCTAGTTACCTAGTTGCACATTCATAAAACTACAGTTACTTTTTCTCCCACATTGAAAAATACAGGATCTATGAATGTGCATATATTTTTATTCAAAGGTTTAACTGCTGGACCAGGTGTCCTTATTCACTGAAGTCATTTTTAAGTGGAGGGACTTAAACATCTCTAATATCTGCAATTGATAAAATATTAAATCCTCTCTGGTGTAGGTGAGACCATCAAGATTGTGATTGAGGACTACGTGCAGCACCTGAGTGGCTATCACTTCAAGCTCAAGTTTGACCCCGAGCTGTTGTTCAACCAGCGCTTCCAGTACCAGAACCGCATTTCATCCGAGTTCAACACCCTGTACCACTGGCACCCTCTGATGCCTGATTCTTTCCACATTGAGGAGAAAGAATACAGCTATAAACAGTTTGTCTTCAACACCTCCCTTGTGACCGAGCACGGCATCACAAACCTTGTGGAGTCGTTCACCAATCAGATTGCTGGACGGGTAAGAACTGTTTGAGCAGCATTTTGATTCAGATTGTACCACCACTGCTTCAAAGCTGGTTAACTGACTTTCCATTCATTTTTTTTAGGTTGCTGGTGGCCGAAATGTCCCAGGACCTATCATATACGTAGCCATTAAGTCCATTGAAAACAGCAGACAAATGCGCTACCAGTCTCTGAACGCCTACAGAAAACGATTCTCCATGAAGCCCTACAGCTCTTTTGAAGACATGACAGGTGAGACAGAGTCAACAAGCCTAATACTTGCAGATGGAAAGGATGGCGTCAAAAGATTAGTAAAGAAATTATCACTATAAAGTGAAAGAAAACGTTGCCTCAGGCCAAATTATTGCTGAATTGCCATGAACTGATTGCAGGAATTAAATGTACAAAACGCCATGCTACAGATTATATCATAGATTACTTATTATTAAAGAAATGGTGTGGTCTCTGTTTTAGTCCCCATCAGCTTTGGAGGTTAGGAATTTATTTCCGTGACTCTAAGAACCAGATGTCCATTTCTTCTTGAGATAATGTAAGCAGATTGTCATCACAGAGAGCATGACATAAACAGACAAGAGAGGCCTCCTGCTTCAGATGAGATTTAATTTTCACAAGGAAAGAGGATTTAATGTTTTTCTTATTAAAAACAAAGTGTGATGTATGAGGAGAGAAAATATATGTGTATGTGCTTGTATTAGAGACAGATGAAAGAAGTAAAAATGACGAGAGATCATTATTTAGTCAAAATTCTGAGCTCATATTTAGACTAGCAGCCTGCTTTGCAGGTGCTGAGCGAGTGAGAGAAAAGAATCCAGATTAAGTTGCTAACTAAAATTATGTTCTCCTTTGTGTTACTCAGGCGAGAAAGAAATGGCCGCAGTGCTCGAGGAGATGTACGGACATGTCGATGCTGTGGAGCTCTACCCAGGTCTGTTGGTGGAGAAACCCAGGTCTAACGCCATCTTTGGGGAGACCATGGTGGAGATGGGGGCACCTTTCTCCCTGAAGGGCCTAATGGGAAACCCCATCTGTTCCCCGGAGTACTGGAAGCCGAGCACATTCGGAGGCAGCGTGGGCTTTGACATTGTCAACACCGCCTCCCTGCAGAGGCTTGTCTGCAATAATGTCCGGGGCCCCTGTCCCGTGGCATCCTTTCATGTGCCCGACGTTAAAGACACTGGGTCCATGATCATCAACTCAAGCACATCCCACTCACGTGGTAGTGATATCAACCCCACAGTCATTTTGAAAAAAAGGACTACTGAGCTGTAATTTGTTTTATTTTATAAGGTTATTTTTTAATGTATGTATTTATTTATTATTTATTTATATATTTATTGTATTCTATTTATAAAATAACTGAGATTGTTTTTGTAATTTTATCTTTGACTGTGTGACTGGTTTCACAGAACAAAAGTATGTGGCTGTGTTTATTTATTAAAAGATTGTTTTATAAGTTATTTTTACAGTAATGACCTCAGACACTGAAATTTAATACTTAGATCAACTGCTACTCTTCCATTTATGTTCATAAATATGGACTGTTAGGGTTACATATACAGAAAAGAAAAGAAATAAAAACAAAAGAAAATGACTACAACAATATCTGCTTACAAATGTACTGTACATAACCAGATTGTTTTGTTCTCAATGCCTGTTGACTAGTAGTCCTTCTAGTACTAACACTAATAAATGCCACGAGGTAATGAAGCCCATTTCTCAGAAATCAGCTGATATTGTTGTCATTTTCACTTCCGATTGTGCTCTTAACTCTGATGCTACGGGAGCAAACAAGTGCTTAAAGTTGGCCAATTTTCCATGGCGAGAGAGAGAGAGAGAGAGCAAGGGGTTGAGCAAGCTAGAGAGTAAATGAAGAGAGGAAGTGATGAACAAAGCAGTGAATCAGAGGAATACAATGTTATTTTCTAAATGTTTAACAGTGGTGATAGTCTAATCAATCCCTCCAGGATTTTGTGATGTCGCGATCACAGCAATTCAGGCAAATTCAACCAATCACCGTGACTTTGGTATGACTTGCAATTTTGACCAATCAGCGCAACTTTTCCGCAAATTTTACAAATAACCGGAGTTTTCCGTGACTTCAATCAATCCCAGCAGTGTCAGACTGTGTATCAGTATGTGATGCTGAGAACCACTGACCAAACGGGAGTGAGAACGGATTAACATCACACGTTCGTCGCCAAATTAATTTCCTTGTTTCTGAATGAAGACGAGATGTGTGTGACTCAAACATCTCACATTTACCAACAAAAAGTACAGCGAGCAATATATAAATCTAATAATTCAATCACAACAATCTAAAAAAAAGGCAGCGAAATCCTAGAGGGACTGTCTAATGCACAAACAGCTTTTTTTTTAGCTTTTGGGGACATTTTTAGGCCTTTATTTCCACAGGACAGAACCCGCAGCAGCTGACCGGGAGCCGAGGAGTAAACCTTTATATACAGTGGGTACGGAAAGTATTCAGACCCCTTTAAATTTTTCACTCTTTGTTTCATTGCAGCCTTTTTCCAAAAAATCAAAAAAGTTCATTTTATTTCTCAGTAATGTACACTCAGCAACCCATCTTGACATTTAGAAATTTTTTGCATATTTATTAAAAAAAAAAACTGAAATATCACATGGTCATAAGTATTCAGACCCTTTGTGACCCTCATATGTAACTCAGGTGCTGTCTATTTCTTCTGATCATCCTTGAGATGGTTCTACACCTTCATTGGAGTCCAGCTGTGTTTGATTATACTGATTGGACTTGATTAGGAAAGCCACACACCTGTCTATATAAGACCTTACAGCTCACAGTGCATGTCAGAGCAAATGACAATCATGAGGTCAAAGGAACTGCCTGAAGAGCTCAGAGACAGAATTGTGGCAAGGCACAGATCTGGTCAAGGTTACAAAAAAAAAATGTCTGCTGCACTTAAGGTTCCTAAGAGCACAGTGGCCTCCATAATCCTTGGAAGACGTTTGGGGACGACCAGAACCCTTCCTAGAGCTGGCCGTCCGGCCAAACTGAGCTATCGGGGAGAAGAGCATTGGTGAGAGAGGCAAAGAAGAACCCAATGGTCACTGTGGCTAAGCTCCAGAGATGCAGTCGGAGATGGGAGAAAGTTGTAGTAAGTCAACCATCACTGCAGCAATCCACCAGTCGGGGCTTTATGGCAGAGTGGCCCGAAGGAAGCCTCTCCTCAGTGCAAGACACATGAAAGCCCGCATGGAGTTTGCTAAAAAACACCTGAAGGACTCCAAGATGGTGATAAATAAAATCCTCTGGTCTGATGAGACCAAGATAAACCTTAATTCTAAGCGGTATGTGTGAGAAAACCAGGCACTGCTCATCACCTGTCCAATACAGTCTCAACAGTGAAGCATGGTGGTGGCAGCATCATGCTGTGGGGGTGTTTTTCAGCTGCAGGGACAGGACGACTGGTTGCAATCAGGGAAAGATGAATGCTGTTACAGGGATATCCTGGACGAAAACCTTTTCCAGAGTTCTGGACCTCAGACTGGGCCGAAGGTTTACCTTCCAACAAGACAATGACCCTAAGCACACCGCTAAAATAACGAAGGAGTGGCTTCACAACAACTCTGTGGCTGTTCTTGAATGGCCCAGCCAGAGCCCTGACTTAAACCCAATTGAGCATCTCTGGAGAGACCTGAAAATGACTGTCCACCAACGTTTACCATCCAACCTGACAGAACTGGAGAGGATCTGCAAGGAGGAATGGCAGAGGATACCCAAATCCAGATGTGAGAAACTTGTTGCATCTTTCCCAAAACGACTCATGGCTGTATTAGATCAAAAGGTGCTTCTACTAAATACTGAACAAAGGGTCTGAATACTTATGACCATGTGATATTTCAGTTTTTTTTTTAATAAATATGCAAAAATTTCTAAATTTCTGTTTTTTCTGTCAAGATGGGTTGCTGAGTGTACATTACTGAGAAATAAAATGAACTTTTTTGATTTTTGGAAAAAGGCTGCAATGAAACAAAGAGTGAAAAATTTAAAGGGGTCTGAATACTTTCCGTACCCACTGTATGTGCGCCTGCTCTACAACTGAGCTAAACGTGTCATAAGTACTGTTACTTCTTACTGAGTACCGCCACCTCCTCCGGTACGTAGGTATGCACCTATAAACTCCTGCATAACTGTGTCTCATAGCAGCATAATGCTGAGAAAAAGCGCTCAAAATGTCATTGGTTACATGGATAATTGTATTGGATTTTACATATTATGTTTTCTGTTGGGTTAGAGCTTACACTTTATGTAGTCTTGATTTGTGTGGTGGTCATTTAGCTACATTTAAAAGGGTTGCATAAATACTGTACATCCAAGACACATGCGATGATCATGTCATGCTTAATTAGAGTACAGGCAACTTTTTTTGGTCCAATTCAGGCACTGGTCTGAACAACCTGTTTACCGCTACAATCTGCGTCAGGTGAGAAGTTGTCTCACTTTTACAGACCATCCACATCCTGCGGAGCAGAGGAGGGTCTGGCTAGTCCACATAGCATTCTGGGATGGGTAAAAAACTTGCTTTGGTTTATTGGCATTTCTTTAAACCAATCACAATTGTCATGGGCGGCGCAAAGCACCGCACGGAGCTGCTGAAAAAAGCCTCAGGTGGAACGTGTACATTCAAAAGTTGTTTTAGTGTGAGAGAAAACTCAGATTGGACTGTAAGCCCAGCTAGCTGTCTCAATTTACCATGCAGAGATCTGAAGAGCAGTTAACCACAGTCCTCAGAAATCCACCAGAGTTTAAAATTCGAACAAAACGAAGCAAAAGGAAACAGACATCGGCTTGGTTCAAAACAACAATGGCGGATGTGATAGACAGATGGTTTATACACCTGTCATGTCTTTTTTTTAAAAGCCCTTTTCCAGACGGCTTCTCAGATGGTTCTGTGTAACAAACCCTCTGACTTGTGAGGTTATAAAGGTCCCGCATTCAGCAAAATAGGAGAAAATCCAGGCAGAAGGCAGGGATTCTGCAGCGATACGGATTGTTATAAAACAATTCCATCACAATTGTTTTGTGGTTCATATCCTATCATCTACTGGCTTGACCTCTGTGAGTTGATTCTGAAAATTTGACGAGCGCTCTGAGAAGAAAGGGACACAATCATTGTTAAAATTACACTTACAAGGTCTAATGAGACAAAAATAGATACCGTTCCTAACAATTGCTCCATTCACTTGGACGATGTGAGAGTAGATGTAAAGAAAGATATAAAGACGAAGTAAAGGAAGAGGCACCAAAGGAAATGAGGATTGGTTTAGGGTAGGTAAATGCAGTTACATTTTCAGGAAGGGAAACAGTGTAACAATGTATGATACAAATGTATGATACCAATTACTGTAATGGAATGTAACTTTTCTTAGCACGGACTCCACCACACACTTATGGTGGGTCATAAGTGATGAAAGGGATTGTTTTTATATTACTGTAGTCTATATATTGTTTAAACAGTCAAGTAAAATACTGCATATCATACCTTTAATGATCATTGCAATGTAATACTTTGGCACTAAAGTTTAGATTCTCTGCCCTAGCCCAAACTTGACTCGACCTGACTCGCAGGCTGGGTTGGGCCGATATTTCCCGCAATTATCCTCTGGGCCCTTAATCTAGCGTTAATCATCATTTTATTAGCCTAATTGGGTGGGGAAAAAACTTTGCCTCTCCAGCTTCTCTTGAGTGTGAGGTAAACTGTGTTAAATCGTGTCTCCCTCATCTGTAGCACTGTCTTCGATAATTGCACAACCAGGCCCGGTTGTTTCAGATATCTCACAAATCCTTTGGCAGCAGATTTGGTCTCTCCTTTATCCAGTGTTGTCCGCCAGTGCTTCTGTTTTAATACTGTGTTTATTTTAGATTGCTAACATAACACATGCAACACGGTGTGTATCAAAGACAAAATGACTAGATGATGATAGTAGAGGATTTGGTATTATTATACATGCCTAAAACTTTCCATTATTTGATCTACATTCTGCCGGGAAAAAATGCAGAGGGACTGTATTACTGCATATGATGTGTGAAGATTAGCACTCAGTCCAAAAGCTTACAGGAAACCTTGCCTCACAGTATGGCTAGCGGTGCAGTGGAAGATTAAAGTTATTGTTTGAGGATACCCATTCCAAAATAAATAATGGTGGAAGGAATGTTGATGTGACTGGCGACACATAGAGGTGAGTCAGGCCGTCAGGCATCATCCCATCTAAACACAGACAATGACAAGCTAAATTTTCCCATCCATTTACACACTTCTCACAACAGCACATTTACTTTCTCCCGTCACACTGAACAATTTAAGCTTTAAACACAAAACCACACAGAAGCGAGGAAATTACATTAATTAAGTCATGTGCATCAGTTGTCATCTCAACTGAACCTGATGGACAGTTCCTCCTCAATCTAGTAATCTTTGTCCTGTACTTCAAAGGACAAAGGCGTAGGCATGAAAATGACCTAATTGTGTGTCACATTATTTGTTTTCCCCACTGTCAGTTGCCCAAGGGTAGGTATTATTATTTCTTTGAGCATCAATGTGTGGCATGCTCAGAACCCGGTCTATGAGATCGAGCAAGGGAGCATATCTTGCTTTGTGTGGGTGTAATGAGCATGAGCAGGCCGTGGGCCCTGGTGTGGGAGTAGATCAGGAGACTTCTGTGTGTGTATTCCCTCTGACCGCTTCTGAACCTCTCTGGAACCAGACCCAGTGTGAATCCCATGATCCGAGACCGGAGTTACGTGATGCCTTGCAGGTGGCCGGAACTAGGGTCAACTGGGAGCTGGCGCCGGGCACCTCTGCACGTGAGGCACTGGCACTGAGCCACCAGAAGCCAATTGTCACTTAGATAGATTTAAACAAGCAAATCACAAATGTAGATCATCTGAAAAAAAATTAATGATTCTGAAAACAATGTGTTAAATGTTACAATCTTTAATTGTCTGGGGCGGACAGCTCTAATGGTGGAGCTTAGAAGGATTAGATTACATGTTGTTATGTATTTAGATTAACCCTCTAGGGTCTGGGGGTATTTTCAGTCACATAGATGATTTTGGCGTGCTCAAATAAGTGTTCAATAATTTGAACACATGAGCAGTATTTTCCAGGTCACATGACTTTTTTAGTATTCAGCACAAGTTCATCTAACATAATATCTAAGTTGTATGTATTTTAAAATGGTACTTAAAAAAACTGGTGGTAAACAAGCTGTAAAAAGTAGTTTTAGAAGTGGACTGGAATTTGGGAAAAATACATTACCTGTTACACTGTTGTGGGGTTTTAAACCTCCACTTCACCACTAAACTATGCACACTACCCTCTCCAGCTGTTCAAAAGAAGACAGGACTCAAAGGATTTTTTACTTGCTGCAAGGGGAGCGCTGAGTGTCACCTCTGACAATCTCCAACCAACTCCGAACAACTCCAATGCTCACCTTCAAGTGCAGCCTTTTTATTGCATGAACAAGACAAGTTACCCAATGCATGCTGAGACGTGGGCGGCCTATGGCGGCCCCTCGTGACAGGAGCAGTATAATCAAAAGGACATACCCTCACACAATGGAGAAGTGAATAAATGTAATCAATTCCAAATAGCATAGATACACACACAATGGAGAGGTGAGTAAATGTAATCAATTCAAAATGGCATAGATACACAATGGAGAGGTGAGTAAATATCATGATAAGTAAAGTTCACAAATGAAAACACATTTAAATCTGTAAAATAAAAGCAGTATAAAAACCTTGAGCATTATTGGCAGAGTAAAATCTCTAACAACTGTGAAGAACAATTTTGGTTACTTGAGATGAATCTGTTAAGTGTTAGGTATATTAAGGTGTTGTTTTGGGATCAAAGGTTTGATAAGCATGGCATTTTATCTGGTTTACTAAATAATAGGTGTTTTCTAGTGTGACTGAGGTCCTCTATGAAGGTAAATATGGTGCAAAAGGTGAGAGCTTGTAGAATACGATGTGAGAACTTGCAGAACAAAAAATCTGAATTTGTGTGTTCAAATTTGCACTTGTAAAATTAAATTTGAACTTGTAAACATAAACTTTGCTCTTGCAAAAAAATATTTGCACACATGTGATCTGAATTTGAAGTCACACATAGAAAAAACACACGAGAGCTTTAAAAAAAAACAGAACTCGTAAATTTAAATTTGCACTCATATAAAATGTTCACACACCTGTATTCTGAATGTGAAGTCACAGAAAAGAATATTCACAAATGTGTAGATTGATATTTGCATGAACACACTGACAGCTGCAAGCGTGTAGTGCAACATTTACATACTTTTTTTTACATTTTCCATCACAACCACAACTCAGTGATTACAATCTTTTGAATCTGTCACTGCAACTTCACATATGTGCTCTCTCGCATCACACAGTGGCGAGTCTGTGACTTTTGCAAGACTTCTTGCAATACTAAAACTAATTGGCATGTGAATAAATTCAAATATGGGGGGTTGGGTTTGCGCAGTCTTTGTGAAATGACACCATGAAACGTTTGATCTTTTATCTAATTCATGCAATTTTAAAAATCACATATTATTTGGCAAGAAAAATGAGGAAAGTGGTTTGTAGGTCGGAAAGATGGTAACAAGCCAGTCTCGCTAAAGATATCTTTTTGATAATGAACCCCCCTCTGTTCCCATTATGGGGCTGTTGTAGGCCTCCTACCAATCAATAGTGCTGCATTGTTGAATAAAGAGGAAAATGTGCACCAGTTACATGATATATGGCCATATGTTTCTACAAATCTCCAAGTTTTGATGAGAAGAGAGATAATGGGGCCAACGCATAGATGGCACTGTTTAATAGAGATATTGGCAAAGATATTGGAGTGACCAAGGTTCTGTCATAGCACTTTCTAAGGTACGCCAGCAAACAGACATACAGTATCTGGGTTAAGCTAGTTAAGGAGGGGCCTTAACACAAAGGACCAAAAATAATGTTTAAAGTTGGGAACTGAAAGACCACCATCCTCTTTCATCCTCTGTAGAGTAGACATCTTAAGCCGCGGCCATTTACTGTACCATTCCAGATGAAGCTGCTGATTGTTATTTATGCCAATAATGAGAAGGAGGGGAAAGAGGTGGCATAGAGTTTACTAAGTTAATCCTGGGTAAAACATTCATTTTAACCAGAGAGCTACGAGCTTGAATCGCCATGGGGAGACCCATCCATTTCCTTTCAAAACGTTGCTCAGAAAAACAGAATAGTTATGATTAACAATCTGGTTTATGCCAGGGAAAAACTCAACACCTAAATATTTAAACTGTTTAACAATGGGGATGTTAGCAGGGATGATTGACTTGCGAGTAGAGTCATTCAAATGAAGTAATGCAGACTTTGACCAGTTAATTTTAAAGCCTGAAAAGCTTCCACACTCCTTGCATAGGGATAGAAGGTAAGGAAAAGATTGAGAATGGTTTTCTAAAAAGACTATAATGTCATTTGCTAATAGAGAGAGGTGATGCTGTGTATTACAAATGCATATTGGTGACACCATTATCGATTGGCGAATGGCTTGAGCCAGAGGCTCTAAGGAGAGGACAGGAGGAGAGGAGAGGGCAGGACTGAAGTGGCAGCCTTGGCGGGAAGATCTAGAAACTGGAAACAAGGAGGATGAGGTACATTCGGTTAAGGCTGAGGGGTGAGAATACATAACTTTAATCATACCAATGAGTGTTACCAAAGCCCATCACCTCTAAGACTGACCATAAAAATGACACCTCAAGTCTGTCAAAGGCTTTCATTGCGTCAAGAGAAAGAAGTAACATTGGCATCTTATCTTGTCTCCTGCAGCATCCACAATGTTAAAAAACATTATCTGCTGTCATTCTTGTTTTCATGAATCCTGTTAGGTCGGAATTCACTAACTTTGACTTTATATGGGATTCCAAACAGGCCAGGAGCTTTGCAAATATTTTAAAATCAGAGTTTAGCAGGGTCAGGGGTCAATAGCTAGAGCTCTTTGTAGGATCCTTATCCTTTTTTAAGAATAGGGAAATCAAGGCTGTGTTCACATCCCTTCTCATTAGAGAAGTTAATCAAGAAGAAATGGGCCCTGTCTATCAATGCTCAGTGATTTTGCCTTTTGCATATTCTGTACTGCCATCTTAGTTCTTCTATGGTAATTAATTTGTCTAAATCAGCTGATTCCTCTGCTGAGAATTGAGGCAAGTCAAGCTGATTTAACCAGCCGTCACAGTGGGTTTTATCCAAAGTGACTTCTGATACATACAGATGAATAAATATGGAATAAAATGTCTGAAATGATTCATTTATTTCAACAGGGTCAGTTTTAATATTACCTAGGTATCACGCCCTGGAAAAAGTAGCACTGTGTTGTTCTATTTACTTTACTTTATTTTATAAAGGATAACACACATTAATCAACATTTCTGTAAATACGCCAGTGTTAGCCAGTCTGCTAATTTTCAATTGTAGTACAGATGATTTTAGACCATAGCAGCAGGAGACAGCAAAAAACATTAGTACAGGTTAAACAGCCATGCAAAGCAATAACAAGCAGTACTAAAAATATTAATATAAAATAGACTATATCACTCTCTCATAAGGGAGGTATTTATATGGCACAGACTAATGTACCACTAAGATGGTATAATATTTCAAATACAAGAAAATTTTTCATACAATGCCAAGTGGGCTATATTTGAAAGCGGGCAAGACATCAAAACATGTTAGCAACAGATCAGCAGTGATAACAATAAATACTATGTGAAATTATGGTAGGCTATGGTATAAGCTAAACAGGAGAGGTCCTAAGATTGAACCCTGGGGCACACCCATCTCATTGATCATAAGAGGCATTAACTAACATTGTTATTGGCTCAGTTGATGTAATTTTTTAAAAGCATGGCAGCCAACCCAAAAAGATCCTGAGTTTTGGAATATTTAAGAGAGATCAGAGTTGTTTTGACTTTAGATTCAGGGACCTCTGTTAGGGACAAGACTGGTTGAGAGACATCTATAGATGGTAAATCTTGAGGTGCAGGATAATCACCATTTGCTATTCCCTTAACAGAGTTCACAAAGTAAGAGTTTAGGGGATTAGGAATTCAGATTTCTGTTTCAGAATGTTGTTTATTTCTTTCTTGACTAGTGATCATTCTAAAGCTATTTGATCAGTAAAATTATTTTATGAATCAAATCTGGTAAACTCAGCTTCAAGGTTTGAGGTTGAAATGATTTAGCTTTGTGCACATTACAGCAGAATAGTATGGTATTGATCCTATGAATGCGCGCCTTTCCTGATCTTCAGTTGCCAAATAAAGCAGGAAAAATATCCAGACCCTTGATTAGTGCTGAATGCATGGTTTGAGAGAAGGCTTGCCACCGCTTGACTGTAAAGTTGTTGTAATCCGGGTAGAAGCGAATTTTCCGGCCCTCAATGATGAGCAGAGATTTTCCCGTAGCTTGTAGGATTGCCTGCCTGGTTGTGTAGCAAAGCATGTTGAAAATCAACGTGTGATTAGTAGTGGTATTCTTCTTTGGGCTATGACTGTGAATTTGGTGGGCTCTAACCTCAATCTTAACATCTTCTAAATTTGGGAACCACTTAGGCAAGGAGCACGAGAGATACTGGATAGCATTAGCACCTTCTAGCCCCTCTTTCAGCCCACCAATGCTGATGTTGCATCATCGGTTTCTGTCCTCCATTTCTGCTAGCTTCACCTCCATCTCCTGAAAAGCATGGCCATGGCTGTAAAGAATACTTACGTTGCTTTCCATGTTAGTTTTTAGGTTGTTCACATCAGATCTGATAGAGCCAAGGCTTTCAGTCAGAGATGCTAGCTGGGCATGGATAGCGGTTAGCTTACTGTCATTGTCGATCCCCACCTGTTGAATCTGAGACTAAATCTGAGAAAAATGTGGTTCGAGGTAGCTTTTCTGTTCCTCCAGTAATGCCTCTGTAATTGCATCCATATCGTCGCGGTGGGTTTTGTTCATGTTTGCCATTCTACTTTAAGAAACTTTAACAAGCACAAGTGGTAAAATATCAAAGTTGAAACCATATAAAACAACTATTAGACAAAGTTGGGCCAGGAGCTACAATTTAAGCCACCATCTCTGTCCAGCCAATCACGTGATTCCCTCCAGTAGATATTCATGTTTTTTGCTTTCACACAGAATGCTAATGTATGAACATGCATTTAAAAAAGAACCAGGCAGCATGGCCAAAGATATCGTATTTAATTTTACACATTCTTCGTTGTTATCAAAACCTGCGACCTGCATTACCCACAATGCAACTCAATTGCCGACAGTTCAGTCAGAAATTTGGGTGTGTTATACTACCCAGTGGTTGGGTAAAATCATTGGAGTTCTTCCTTAAGGTCTTCACACATCATCAACATCAATGCAATTTTTGTCTCTTAACTGCAACAGTGTTTAAGCATATGTGCTCATGAAATTTATAATAACTGAGAATTATAGCGTAATGGTAGCTGCAATTTAGCTGAACCTGGGTGTTTTATTTAAACGTATAACCTGATATCTAATGCAGAGTCTCTACCATGATGATGTGAGGGGTTTTGCTGCTCTTAGGGATACTCAACCGCCACAGGGAAAATCTTCATTTGTTATTTTAAAAGATGTCATTTTAAAAATTATGAACGTTTCACTTGACTGTTGACACACTTACACTATCAACATTTCTTTCATACCATCATGAGCATGCAATTGTTAAAGTCATAGTGACATTAAGGAAAAGCCTGGGGCCTATGGTTGGGTAAGGTTTGAAAAAAAACACAAGGACAATGAAACATTGTGCAAGTGGGAAGAGAAGGTAATGATTCAACCTTATCTACCTGTGTGTTTACGCCCATTTGCATTGGATTGGTTTTGGTTTGCTTAAGATGACATTTCTGACAATCAGGGGAAAGTGATATCATACGGAATTCTGATCAACAAGAAATAATGGAAATGCACACCTTTTAATCTTGATGAACAGGGGAACATTGATAGTTGAACTGCTTATTTATCAACATTAAATCAGAAATTAATTGATCCACAAGTTGAAAACAAACATTGAAGATAAGGTGTCTGTGTAAAGAAATAAAAACAGAAGAAAAAATAAAGGTAAAATGACAAGAAAAAGAAAACAAAGGACGGAAAGAAATGGTTAAAAGAAACAAAGAGAGAGAAAGGCACATTATACATATTTAAGAAAGCGAGAACAAATCTGCCTCTATTGGCTTTATTCGTACCAAGGTGAGGAGGAATGCCTGGCAACTGATTGCCTCCATTTATAGTCAACCCGTATATTTTGTCTGTGGTGTACAGCACAGGAGCATCCATAAGACAGACACTACCTACAGTATCTCTATGACAGAGCCTTTTAAGGTCAAACAGGGGGGGTAAAAAGCCTTCAACATCTACAACACTGTGTCACAGGATGACAAAACAGCAAAATAAAAACGTAGAAACAGCTGTTAAACTGTCAGGTATCACACATGTTGTCATATCATATCATCGACACATCATAGCACACACTTACTCATCTATCAGACATACAGCACTGACACATTACTGTTATATTGCAAAAGCAGATGTAGTGAATTGCATCACATACCAAAGATATCAGAGATGAACTTTGTTCTATCTGTATCTAAATCCACTCTCACTGAAACCTGAAACACCGGAATTGAAAGTACCTCCAGACCCATTAACAATCTTATATTCTGACATCATACATGACATGTTAAAAAAGGCTAACTGGTTGCTCAAAACATTTAAGTGACGGGGGATTCAATCTTGAGTCATTTTGACATTAAACTTTATCTAGTACAAGGATTCAGCAGTACAGGTAAGACAAATCAAGTAGGTATCTCCCAAAGTTACACTATTTTTAGCTTGAAATTCCCTCTTTTTGCTTCCACAGACTATGTTTCCTTGCTAAACCGGCAGAGTGACAGACATGGCAAAAGTACTCACTACAAGTACAGATACTTGTGTTAAAAAATACTTGGGTAAAAGTAGAAGTACTGATTTAACTAAAACATCACATATATAATTATTGTGACAGATACTGGGACTCCAGGTTAATAAGATTCTGATTGAGTAGCAATATATATTAATTAACATTTAAGGAATCTACATGTATGTGTGTGTGCTTAAATATGGCTTCTGGAAAGAAAATAAAGGATAAAATATGAATTACTAAACAGACATTAATTATGAAGTTCCCCATACGTTTAGAGTTATGCTGCACATTTGCCAGGAATCATTCTTGATGCCTACTGTCTCAAATATCTCTCTTGCCAAGAATAATGTCTTGCTGTCTTGCTCTGGGATCTTTTCTTAATTTTCAATCATGTCGCCATCCATACTACTATGTGCTAATGTTACAGTTATTTGTCTAACTCAGATTGCTAAAAACTATTGGCTACACCTGAATTTTAGAAATAATTTATGTATGGGAAGAGCACTTTAATTTAGTCCCTCACTGAAATTGAAAATGCATCAAGACTGGATCTGTTTGTGGACAGTATGAGGCACCAGGCACAATTACAGCAACTAACAACACTTTTAATGTACAAATAGGCATGGGAGTACTTGCATTAAGATAGAAGTGAAGAGTTTGCCTTGTAGTTATTGTCCTCTTTTACTCGAACAGGCTTTCTGCCTTTAAGAGCAGAAGACAGTTATTACTTCAATGTGGTTCTTGTCTAGTGTTCATATAATACACATAAACACACAGACACACACACACACACTGTATGATACAACTCATGTGATTTACAGATAAGAAAAAGAAAGCAAATCAATCAACTAATCTGGCATAAATCTTTTCTGCTTAAAACATTTGTTATTTTTTTTCATCTTGTTAACCCCTGGGGGTCATCACCAAGACCAGAGTGTATCAAGACTAAGGCAAGACAAAGACTTTGAGTGGCTGTGACCGAGTCAAGACCAGACCAGTGTGAGTCGCACACTGCATGCCATGATAAAATGTGGAAAATACTAACCATAGGCACTCCTCAAATTGATATCAAAGATCCAAATTTCCGTAAAAGAAACACAGAAAACAAAGGTCCCCCTTTATTCAACTATTTTATTGCCATAAGTGTATCATGAGAAATGTCTTGATTAAATAATTAAAAGGCAGTTGTGATCTTGACCTCTTTATCTGAAGCAAGACCAGGTAAAAATGTAGTCGATTCTGAGGCCGAGACCAATCTTGAGTCTACACAAACACACTTCCAATTAGTGTGGGTGTTGCTCAATCGCATCAGCCTAGTGACTAACAGTACATTACTATTGACTTGTAAAATTTCAGTTATTTCATCTGTGTCTTAAAAGCGTTCCCATGTTAGTAATAGGGTGTCTCGAGCTCTCATACCTTGACACACCTTGCATATCTGTCTCATCTTCTCTGCATTCCATGTACAGTGTAATTCTTTGAAAACGTTTTTCTAAAACCTAACAAACAAGTATCATTGGGATGAGTTATGGTTTAGTAATTGAGTTTGGCACCTAGCTGCAGTGGAAATAAATGATACAGGTGCAAGTGGAACTTTAAGTCAAAAAACCTAAATTATTTAAAAATCTACCACACATTGATAACATTAAAATTATAATGACAGCTATGTGATTCACATTTGTAACAATTTTGTAGATTTATTCCTGGCTAGAAAATCTTTCAGTTTTTTTCCCTTTTAAAGAAAAAAACATGTTTCTTATTTTACTCTCTCCCAGGCTATTAAGATGAAATGAAGTGTTTGCATTTGTTGGAAGGCTCTGTGAATCAGACTCCACAGGGATCCAGGACTTGGCAGAACAGACGTAGGACACCCAGAGACTGAGCACATTCAGCAAAGCAATGCTTAATTAGTGTACAGAATCAGCACGTAACTTGTGCGTGTATGTGTGTGTTAGATTTTTGGAAATCTAGCATCCTCTTAACCCCAAAACCCACAGGCGGGTTAAAAAATTTCCCCCAAAAAAACACTTTAAGAAGCTGACAAAAACTAATTGTTTGATTCTTTAGATTCCGACGGTCTCTTAATGCGCCTCTGCTGATTGCACCAACATTATGTTAAAAGCTCTAAAGTTAGGCCAAAAAAACACTAATGTCACAATTGGGGACAGTACTCAGGTGCAGAAACTGGAATTGGTGCAAAAATAATCTGTTTATTGAATAATGAAAGTCAATGGCCCAAGGATCCTGGAGGGAGCCTGGGAGTATGCCCAACTGTTCTACATATGTTTTGTGGATCTGGAGAAGGCATATGACCGGGTCCCCCGGGAGACACTGTGGGAGGTGCTGCGGGAGTATGGGGTGGGGGGGTCCCTGCTCAGGGCCATCCAATCTCTGTATGACCAAAGCGAGAGCTGCGTCTAGATTCTTGGCAGTAAGTTGGATTTGTTTCAGGTGAGGGTTGGCCTGTGACCTTCAGCACTCACTGGATCGTTTCGCAGCCGAGTGTGAAGCGGCTGGGATGAGGATCAGCACCTCTAAATCTGAGGCAATGGTTCTCAGCAGGAAACCGATGGAGTGCCTTCTTCAGGTAGGTAATGAGTCCTTACCCCAAGTGAAGGAGTTTAAATACCTTGGGGTCTTGTTCACGATTGAGGGGACAATGGACAAAGAATCGGCGCAGCGGGTGCAGTATTACATTTAATTTTTTGCAACGAAAAGAGAGCTGAGCCAGAAGGCAAAGCTCTGGATCTACCGGTCAGTTTTTGTTCCTACCCTCACCTATGGTCATGAAGGCTGGCTCGTGAATGAAAGAACGAGATCCAGGGTACAAGCGGCCAAAATGGGTTTCCTTAGGAGGTTGACTGGTGTCTCCCTTAGAGATAGGGTGAGAAGCACAGTCATCTGTGGGGAGCTTGGCAGCCAGTTGAGGTGGTTCTGGTAAGGATGCCTCCAGGACGCCTCCCTAGGGAGGTGGTCCAGGCACGTCCAGCTAGGAGGAGGTCTCAGAGACGACCCAGGACTAGGTGGGGGGATTATATCTCCAACCTGGCCTGGGAATGCCTCTGAAGATACAAACAACCACACCGCAAGCATACAAACTATAGAAATAAAACAAAACACAATCACACACACACCAGACTTCCACTGGGTGTGACAGTACCTCACGCCTCCCAGTGCTCCACCAGGCTTCTCAGGATGAGAGTCATGGAAATCCCTCACCAGGGTAGCATCCAATATCTGCCTCCTGGTTACCCAGCTCCTGTCCTCAGGACCGTAACTCTCCCAGTCACTGAACACCTTTACCCCAGCGACGGGAGTTAAGAATCCGACGAACCGTGTATGCAGGATAGTCGTCAGTCATCCAAGGGGGAGGAGGTGCATGAGGAGGAGGCAGGAGCGGGCTGACCTTGACCGGTTTGAGCTGAGAAACATGAAATAAAGGGTTCACCCTGATAGTGAGAAGTAACTACAACAAGCAAGTACACAAGCAAAGCAAACAACAACAGGGTTAATAATTCTCTCAATCACAAAGAGACCCATGAGCCAAGGAGACAACTTCCTGGAGTCAGTCGTCAAAGGAAGATACCTGGGCGAGAGCCACACCTTGTCCCCAAAAGTGTAGGATGGAGCAGGGATGCGGCGATGATTAGTAGTGGTAGTGGTGGTCAGAATTCTGCAACAAAGTAGCCCGTGCCCCATGCCAGGTCCAAGGACACCTGCGGATGTAATACTGGACAGAAGACACAGAGATCTCCTTTTCCTGGAACGGAAACAGTGGACCTATAGCAGAGGTGGGCAGAGTGTTGTGGGCTTACTGAACCCAGGAGAGTAGAGATGACCAGGTGGAAAGGTCAGTTGAGACCATACAGCGGAGAGCTACCCACAGCTTCTGGTTTGCTTGTGCCGCTTGACCATTGGACTGGGGGTTGAAAACCAGAGGTCAGGCTCACGGTGGTAATGACTCGGCAGAAGGAATGCCAAACAGCAGAGATGAACTGGGGCCCCTCTGTCTAAAACAATGTCCATGGGAAGTCCAAATATCAGGAAGCTCTCCTGAAACAACAGTTCAGCTTGGCCGAAGGTAGTCTAGGCAGAGGCAGAATGGTAGTCATACCTTTCGATAGAGGCAGTCCAGTCACAAAATCCAGGGAAAGAAGGGACCAAGGGTGATGCGGAATCGGCAGCGGAAGCTGGAGACCAGAACCTGGACTGGTTTGACGTCTTCCTCTGAGCATTAACAGGACAGGCAGAAACAAAAGACTTAACATCTGCCTCCATCATCGGCCACCAAAACCATCTCTGGAGAAATGTGAGAGAGTGAGCCACTCCCGAGTGACAGGTAAGTTTAGATTAATGTCCCCACACTAACACAGATGTTCTGACAGAAAGCGGAACAAACAGGTGGTAATGGTCCATGTGGACTACCTGGACCTGGTTCTGCTCACAGTGTTGTGGTCTGCTGCATTTCCCCCAACCTGTGTCGTGTCTTCCCTTTCTTCTGTGTGTCCTGTCTGTCTTGCCGTGTGGGCGTTCCAGGGGTCCTAGAGGCGTGGCTTTCCTTCTATGTTCTGTCATCCACTCAGCTGTTCCTCATCACTCATCACCCACTGCAATACATAAACCCGGGTTGACTGCCTCTTCAGCGCCAGATCATTACATGCACTATTGTGGTAACTTGGCTCCTAGTCATTTGTGCTCGTGTTATTGTTCCTGTTGTATGCTAGTACTAACTCTACCTCTCCTCGTAGATCCATCCGTTGTCCCTCTGAGCTGCCTTCCTCCCTCACGCTGACCAGCCACTTGTCTACACCATTGTTTGAACCCCTCCGCATTCATTAAACTACCTGAACTTTATCCTGTCTGCGTGCCTTTTGTATCTCTGTGGTTCTGGGTCTTACTTCTCCAAGAAACTGCTCCAATAACACAGGTATCTGGTATAATGGTGTCTGGAGCTGAAGAATCACTCTCCTCTTTAACTACTAGGCGGTAAAAGAAATCCGTCTTGATGTTCCAAGAACCGTGTCTGTAAGTTGAAGCAACAAGAAAACAGGGCGTTTTGCAGAACGGATGTATTCAAGGTTTTTATGATCTGTCCAAAGAAAAGGCTGTTCTGTTTCTTCCAGCCAGTGTCTCCATTCCTTGAGTGCCAGTTTAACTGCCATGAGCTCCCGGTTCCCGACATCATAGTTTCTTTCTGTAGGCAGAGACGGAAAGTAACGAATTACAAATACTTTGTTACTGTACTCAAGTAGATTTTTCTGATACTTTTACTTTACTATTTTTTGATGTGGCGACTTTTTACTTTTACTCGGTACAAATATCGGCCCTTTCTACTCCTTACATTTTACAAAATTGGCTCGTTACTTTAGTTTTGTACAAGAAGTTGTCATGTTGGAGAATAGCGCTGACATGTGCGCCACGCAGAGAAAAAAGTGAGAAAAAAGAAAAAGAGACTAGCTGTCCTGTTGGAGGATAATCAGTTGAGAACTTTAAGTCATATAACTTATGTTGTCAGTTCATTTAAGCCTGTTGTATTGGTTTATAGTTCTTGCACATTTAAAGTAAGTTAGCTAGTGACTTTGTTGTTTGTGTTCTTCACCTGTTTGCTAGGTTGCACGTTGCTTAATGAAGCATCATTTTCACCAGTTTTTTTTTTTTTTTTACCGAACTTCAGATGATTCAATTGACAAGTGTATGGAAACTTAACTAGACAGCTAAGACAACTAACATCACTGGCACACATACAACATATAAGATTTTAAAAAATTTTAGAAAATTGTTGCCTCACTTTTACTCACAACATGCTAACTGGCAACATAGGATTCCATTCCCTACGCTAAGCTAACTAGCTTCGCCGCTGCCGGTGTTGCACCTGACTAAAACAATGCATGCACTGAGACAAAAAAATGCCTAAACTAAAGCTGTTACATTCCACCACTGGTGTTACCTTGTAAAAATGTAACTTATTTGTTGTGCGAACGATGTAGAGCCAATGTTCTTTTTTTCTTGCATTGTATATACTTGTGTTTCCTTAGGGAAATGTTGAATTATCTGATTCAACTGTTTCTATTTTTTTTTAAATAAATTATGTGTTATGTTTTTCCTTTTTGATATCTTTATGCCATTATAACTTTGTTATACTGATCAAAAGACATTTAGGAGTTGTTCATACTTCTGGCCATGGCTGTGCAAAACTTGCAGATAAAGTGAAAAATTAGCTCACAGTGAGTAATAATGTGACAGGGGCAAAAAATGCTCAAAAATGGCTTGGGATTCAGAGGGTTAAACAAACATGTGTGGTGGAAGAAGTATTAGATCCTTAAGTAAAGTAGAAATACTACACCATACTGTGAAAATTCACCTTTACAAGTAAAGGTTCTGCATTCAAAACCATACTTAAATTTGCATTTCTTCAGCCTGATTTCTTGCTTATCAGTGTTTATCATCATCAATTGTGAAATTGTGAGATATTAGGGGAAAAAAAGAGGACGTTACCAAGGAAAGCTATCATGATGATGTAATTTACAGTCATAATCCTCTGTTTAGACAAGATTGTGGTTTCTACGAATAGAAAGTCAGTGGCATTTCTTTGTGCTCTCATTGTGGCAATACAGAGACTGTCCTCCTAAACTGAATGACAGCATCATTCATTTCAGCAAGTGCCCCAAAATTACATATTTTTATGATCTAGTGACAAAGCAGGTTGCTCTTGTGCCTAATCTAGGGTGACCATATTTTGATTTTCCAAAAAAGAGGACACTCGGCTGGCCTCTAGACACAAATTCAGACAGGCTTCTCAGAGGTTAATGAACATGCTTTATTATGCCTCACTGGTACAAAATAACATGTCATAAAATAAAATCTGTAACAACCTGTAACAAAATAATAGCTCTCTTTTCAAATAAATAAATCAATATGAAATAATGTTCTAAATATGACCTATTATGTGTCAGCTTCAAAATCCAGTTTCAACTAAATATCTCTTAAAAATCTTTTCAGTGTAGTAAGATAAGGTTTTTCGGTGTATATGTGAGCTTTGAGATCTCCAGCACCTTTATTAGACACTGAAACAAATGTGCTAGCTTTGCATATGGTGCACACCGCCTCCCACTTGTCTCGACCGGGACGGTACGTGGAAAGTTTTTTTGCAATTGTGAAGCTGCACTTACACTTTAGAATTGTCTTTGCAATGCTGCTCCGCTGTCTGATCTGCTCCCTGTATGTGCTCCCTGTCTAATCAGCTCCCTGTATGTGCTCCCTGTCTGATCTGCTCCCTGTCTGTGCTCCCTGTCTAATCAGCTCCCTGTATGTGCTCCCAGTCTGATCTGCTCCCTGTAGGTGCGTCGCAGAGCCACACCCCCCGGACAGTACGTAAAAAGTGGACATGTCCTGGCAAAAGAGGTTGTTTGGTCACCCTAGCCTAAACCCAACCAAACCTTAACATTGTCACTTCATAAAACTTAACAGTCATTTATAACAAAAATAAACAATGTTGTCTTGAATGTTCAAGAATGTTCGTGAACATATACTGTTTAAAGATTGTTTTGCTGCTTGGGGAATTTAAAGTTTAGTTGATGAACTCCACAGACGTTGCACTTGAGCTGGCAGGTTATGACAAAAATGCAATTATAAGACACCTGCTTAGGTTAGCTCTCTTTCTCTCTTTCGTGTGAATTTCACACAAAACAACACTAGCAATACAGGTAACTACCTCATCATCATGTTCATAGTCATCTGGAGACTGGTTGTCAGAACAAAAGCTGCTGCTAAATTTTCCATGTGTAACCTTTGTACTGTGTTGTCACAACATGTCGGGTAACAGGTGACAAGGAACTCAAAGCATGTCATTAGCACCAAAATGTACTTCCTTGAGTTGGGTCACACACTGGGGTTAACAAACAGAAACCTATCAATATGCATGTCAAAGTCAAGAATCCCCTAAGATTAGACTGACAAGAAACTAACATAGAAACATAGTTTCTCCAACTCCAAATACTTTGACTCCCTCACCCTGTTTGTGGCACTCAGCCCCAAGCTCATTGGTTCCTACTGAAGACATACATCTTAAAAACAAACTCACTTATATATTGATGCATCAAAAATAGGCAGGTCATTTTCTAAAACAGCTGGGTACTGTGATTTTTAGCAAACATTGCTCAAACAGTAAAAGTGTGTTTGTGGGGACTATTTTGTGCACATACACACGTAGTGTATTTATGGCAGCAGGATGACTTACATGGGATTTACTCAAAAGCATATCACTCAGTGGAAAGTGTGGCTATTGATGTGTTTTAGTAGTATTTGGACAACATTGGAATTATGTATAGCACAAAGGAATAAACTGTAATTATCTATTTTTTTAATTGCTCTGAGTTTGGTGACACACAAATAACCACTAACCGTATCATATTTAACAACAAACAAATCAAACAAAAAAATCTATAATTTCTCTTAGTTCTTTTGGCATTTGGGTGTAATTTATGAATAGTGTTATTTAAGTTGTGTTTATATTTAGACAACATCTACAGTGATTTCGAAAGGAGTTCCTAATGATTTAGTCAATTACATAATGTCTAAGAAAACATATAGGAATCCCTCAGCAGCTGTTTGCTTGCTTATGTGGATGAGTCATTGTAGGCTAACGTGTTAGTCTGAAGAAGGAATGAAGGCAGAAGCGGAAGGGGAGTGGTGGGCAGTGAAGCATACAGGGAAGAAGTATACCTGAGAAAAGACAACTGGCTTCCGTCCAGAATATGACAAAGTTCAATCAAAAACCATACCACTAAAGATATACCAGTTTTGATGTTTCATCTGGCATTAGGGCTCCCAGACTTGTCTCAAAATTGCAGTCAGAGACGTGTGGACTACTAACACAGCTTGCTGACAGACATCAGTGAACTTGTGGCTGGTTTGATCTGGTCTAAACCACTCTGAGGTGGTTATACAGAAGTACTCATGCTGTCTAATGATCCAAGGGTACAAGAAACCACGGAACCACAATTCTGTATTTATTTATTATAACTTGCCATTTGATCTTTTGATTCAGTTCACAGTAAACTTGTATTTTTTTATGTATTACCTCTACTTAATTTCCATAGCAGACTGGATGTCAGGGGAAAATGAAAATTGCAAATTAAAAGTAAAAAGCTATTTTTGATTAATAGCTTGAGTAAAAAAATATTTTAAAAAACTTTTCCACAACAGGTTAACAGGTTTATCTTATTGTTCAGGAACTTGTGGTAAAATAATGGAGCAGATAAAATCTGTTCCATTATTTTACCTTCATGTTCCATGTAAACAGATTTATTTTTCCAGTTATCTTTTTTATCTTTTTTTTAATCTTGAAATGTTTGAATCTTTATTTGCTCACCTTGATATGTTTTTAATGTATGGGTCTTCAATATCAGCATTTTTTTACTTGCTGATTTATAATATAGCCCACCCTGTCAAGTTCATCAGTAACAGTATGTTGGTGTTTAGATTAGATTAGATCAGGATATTTATAATTTCATTAAATCAAAAGTTTCATGCAGGATTAATGAAAATAGAAAAAAAGTTAAAATCCCTTTATGATGCAGAGAAAATGAATGACTACTGTAGTCCTCCCATTACCACCTCACACCTGCTGCCTTCTGATTGACTGTGATTGCAGCTTTTCTTGTGGTTTGCTATGTGTGTGTGCAGCTCCTCCCAGTGGCAGTTTAGAATAGGCTACATGTATAACACGCTACAGTACAATGTTTTTAAAGTGTGCGTCACTTTTTCCCTCTGAACTTGAAACAGTCATGAGGGGCCTCACAAGTTGAAAACAGAAACAACAACATTACTGTGGGATTACTAATATTTATGAATGGGTTGTGATAGTAGCAACCGTGGCTGACAGAGGAAGTGGGTGACTCCTTCCTCGTCACTCACTCCCTCCCTCTCTTACAAACTACTCACTGAACCAGCTTCAGTGTTGCACAATAGACACATACACTCACACACACACAAACATGCATACACAGTGAATAGGGGTCTTTTTTGGAGATAATTAACCCACTAAACCTCTTTCTCTTAAATAATGACACCCATATCTCATTCAAAATTATTATTTTATAGTCATTATAAATTAATAGAATAAATAAAACAAAGGAATTATCCTCCTTATTAATTGATTGTTTGGTCTAAAAAATGGTGAATAATGTCCATCACACGTTTCCAGAGCACAGAACAAAATCTTTAAATTGCTTGTTTTGTCAGACAAACTGTATAAATCCTAAAAATATGTAGTTTTACCATCATTGTGAGACAAAGAAAATCAACAAAACGTTCAAATAGGAAAATTTGTAACCAGATGGCATTTTTGCTAGAAGATTTAACTCAAGCAAAAGTGTGATTGTCAAACATTTCTGTCAATTGATTAATTGATCAATCAACAAATCACTTGAGAGCTATATCTATAAAAAAGCTATAAAAAATCTCTTTTATCACAAGAGTTATCTTTCAAGTCAAACCAAGTAATATGTAGTGGTATTACAGTATTTTATATTTGGTACTTCTTTTTTTACAGTAACTGTCTATAAAGTTTAGGTGGATAAACATATTGAAGCAAACTGCAACTCTAAAAGACTGCAAATACACAGAGCTAAAAAATTTAATAATTTAGAAATGGATATTGTTGTTCATACCGAAAAAGCTTATTGTGGACATTTTTAATTTTTCTCTTTTTTTTTCTTATTTTAGTGCTGGGGTCTAAACTGTTTTTTAAGCCAAGGAGCCCTTAACTGAGAGAGAAAGAGCAGGGTCCCCCTACTGCATTTATTGTATAAAATGAAGTTGCATATTAAACTGGGCCAACAATAACTTGTAGGACGGCCTTAAACCTTTACAAACCTCTTTTGGCCAAAGAATACCAAGCTATTACAATAATAATTTTATAAATCATGTTTTAATGTTAAACAAATATGTGATGAGTGAATTCTTAGGATGAACTGTATCCGTGGATGACTATCTTAGTACCTATAGGCCAGTTAGCCTATCATCAGTGTATTATTTTCACAAACAGGCTAATTCATTATTGCTAATAACATACTGGATTCATGTTATGTTCTAGTGTGTTTATTGATTTTGACTATAACTCATGCTCAAGCTGATTGGTGTTGGTAAAAAAAAATGGGGATGGAAATGTAAAAGACTTGACATATAAATAACAATAATTACCTCAGATTTTATTATAAAAGCTTTCCTCTAACATGCCTTTAAGACTTAAGTATCTCAACAATTAAATCTGCACATATGGCTTGTACTCTCTTATTTTTGAGAGCAATTTTAATCTAACTTGATTTATAAATTGACTGCAAATGTAATTTATGTACATTTATTCTTATGTATTTAATAATTGTAGGTTACAACATCATTGAAAGTTTTTCCCTTTGAGCACAGAAAAGACTTCACAAACAAAATATGAATTAATTTTATGTGAAAGGACATCTGTTCAAGGTCTGCTCTTCATTTTTCCTCAACTTTGTTTGCAGGACATTCGTGCCATTTCACACGCAATAAGATCATAGGAACAAAAAACCTTTACCCACAATGAGTCACCGAAGAAACAAAGGTTATTTTCTCATTTTCTCTGTAAGATCAGACAAGTGTCTGTGCATTTCCAGTGCTCACATCAGAAACTGGGGCAGATACACACACGCATAGAGACATAACATTTATTTAAAAAAACATCCTTTTCTTTGTGAAACCATATACACTTATAATTTCTGCCTCATTGAACTGGAAGTGAAAACTCCTGAGTCAGAGCAGCAGAAATGTGTTGGCTGTGGGCCGCAAATAAAGCAAGGCTGGACTTTTAGACCGCCTTTCAAAACACTGTAATAACCTACTGCTGTCATAACTTTGGAAGACTCTCAAGGGTGATTCAAATCACAAGTCAGAACAAAAACCATATCTAGGGGTCTGAGCCTGGCCAGCCTGAGGAAAATTTCTGTACATTATTTTCCTTTTTCACAGACCAGAAGACTAGGCACAAACTCATCAGTCTGTCATTGATTCTGGAAAGTTGTGGTGTGTGTGTGTGTGTGTGTGCGAGTGTTAGAGAGAGGGGCCAAGAGAAGGGCAGCTATGGGTAGATGTTTAATAGTTGGACTTAGAGGAATTGTAAAGGGATTACATATTTTTTGTCAGGAGTAAGTGAGAAGGCTACTCAAGAAGTATGTTGTTATAAGAAATGACAGTGGTTTCCTTTTTTGGTTTTAGCATTCTTCACTTTGACAGTTGCAATCATCCCATGGTAGGTTTAAAAAGAAAGAACTTTTTAGAAATGCATCTTTCTTAATAAAGAGAATAAATTATCTGACGTAGAGTGACATTACATCGAGAGCCAAATGACATTGAGCCCGGCCCCACGTGGCGAGCGCCTCATGAGATTAGTTTGGACCGGCCACCTGTGATCTCCTACAGAGTCAATTATTTACTGCTTCAGAGAAAGCTATTGCCTAATTTAGCTGCTCCCAACACCATCACCTCCTCCTTGGTATGCACACATGACTGAGTCATCTGAAGAATATGAGACAAAAAGGACTTTCTTATTATACCAGCAGCATAGCACGTGAGACAAATTAAAGGTATATTACAACACATTGTATCTCATGGTTGTAATTTCAGGCTTTGTGAAATGGTGTAACTCTATACCTCTTAGTTCAACACACAAAGACGTCATGGAGCATATGGTACATTTAAGAAGATCTGTCCTTCTAAGTAAGGAAACTTGATGCACAGTTATTCACACACACTTCATTCACTGTAAGTTTCTCCTGGTACCGTATATCTTTGAACTTTTCCCAACTGACAATCTCTATTTTTAGTTTTAGATACTGTGAGCTAATCAGATTGGTTACCATGGTTTTTTGAGTTTATTGTCTCTGTACATGGAATATTTACTTTTGTGTTGGTGAGTCATAAAGAAAAAGGGAATAAGAAGGTATGAGTTCAACATTTCTTTTCTTTCATTTTCATTTTTTCAAAGTAAAATGTTACACTTCCTGTTTTAAGACATAGAGCGAGAACATGGCAAAAAATATTCTAAATAAAAAAAAAAAATTTTAAAACGGCATGAAAACAAAAAAGGTGCAATTTGTTAAATTGTATCCACTGCAGAATACAGAATAAATAGTAAGTTGTATATTTAAAGGCACAAAACAAATAAGTTAGGATAAGTTATTAACTTAATATAATACGTTAAAGTTGTTAAATGAGTTGATATGGTATTTAATCAGTCTACACATGGGGATGCAAAAAGATATCAAAATCCTTGTGTTAACATGCTATGGTGTATAGAAAATCTACTTTAATATGATATGTATTTAATAGGATTAAACCTATAGGAGTAAATATGTTTAGTTAGATACATACTTTACAAGTAGCTATGCATTGGGTGTTAAGATGTTACAGTCTGAAGTGGATAAGCTGGTATGTCAGCCAGTCGGTGTCCTATATTTTAACTGTAAACCCTGTAAGAGCACAAGCTTAAAAGGTTTCATGAAACTATTTTTACAACAGCGTAATTATTCATAGATCTAAATCACAAAGGCACAAGGCTAACCTCTGGCTTTTAAAGGTGTAAGTCAGAGAGCTGATCTAGTTGCATTCTGTTGTTCAGCCAAGTGATTATGTAACAAAGCAAATCTGAATGGGGCACAGACACACAATCCTCTCTACCCATAGAGATACTGAAATGCATTTCCCATGCAAGGCTTCCTTGAAATGTTTCTTCTTGGAGAGATTGCTCTAGGCCATAGGCTACTGTTGTTGTGACTACAGTGTGTGACTTGTGGCTTAACAAATACATCAGTTCTTTGTACATATTATTACGTGAGTTCAGTTACATACTTAACCAGGCTAATATTGGACTCTAAGCAGTTGCTGAAAGACAACAGAATGTGCTAAATAATCTTCTAAATTTCATTTTAAGCAACATGTGCTTAGTGACAGGCTGACAATAATAAACCCTACCTGACATGCTCTGTGTACCTGAATAAAAAAAAAATCTAGTAATCCTTTAAGCCAATAAATACAGGATGCCGCAACAGAGATGAAGGACAGAAGTCAAACACAGTTGCATGAGCAAACGTGTGGGAGTGGAGAGCATCCTATTTGCACTGCTGCAATTAAGCACTCAGCAAAAGGAAGGTTTCAATGGAGCATGTAGGGAAAGACAAAGAATTAGTAATGACTGATGTATTCATTTTCTTATAGTTTCACACTGCAACTTGTGGAAACAAACAGTATAGCCAAAAATGTATACAATATGTTCTGAAGTTAAACCAAAGCTTGTCTATGGAAAGCCTGTTTAATCCCTATTTAGGGATAGGGGGTGATCCCAGGCGAGTGCAAAATGAATGGGACTCTATGGAGCAAGACGGTTAAATTTGTCTCTTTTGCCTGATTGCCGTTGAAAAATCTCAGATTTGATTGTAGCTTTTGTAAATTGGATTATAGGTCAACAGTTGAATAAACAAGTACTCATGTCCTGTCGATTTCTTACAGGTTGAGTCGTTTATTACCCATAACACGCTAGCATTCTGCTAATGAATGAATTGGTCAGTGAAGGACTGATTACGACCAGATATCCTGCTTGATGGCATCCGAAGCGAAACCAGAATATCAGAGTGAATATTTTGGCATGGTCTTTAAAACAATAGCAAATCTCTTTCTAGCATGCATATTGACAGGGAGAGCTTAATCTGTCAGTTGTGTTGTCCATGCCTCGAGAGAACAAAGGGAGTTACTGAGAGCTTGCTGTAAAGCAGCATCTCTGGCCGTACGATGTGTATGATGTCAGTGACATTTTAAAAGGCTTTTTAAAACAAAAAACGACTTTACAAAAATCTAACACCCAACACTGTGTATTTTCTTAGCCTCCCCTTTCGAATGCAACATTCAAATTACTAGACAAAAAAATGATATCCTGAGAAAAGTGGATTTTGAGCAGCATAGCTCCATAGAACACAATTCATTTTGCACTGAGATCACCCCCAGTGAAATTCTGGTGGAACTGCAACCAGTTCAGAAGCCGGCAGTATCGAGAGAGTGGAAGTTCTTCCCTTATTAGAAATTCTTTGATTTAACCTAAGAGTAAGCAATAACTTCCCACAGGAGATAATGAAGCTATGCTGGTTGTTTACTTTACAGACGGTCTTCCATGATAATAATAGAACTCCAACTTGCAGAAAGATGTCACAGACACCCTTAATTAAAATTAATATAATACACACATTTTTGGGCTAATGGGTTACTTTATTTTCACTATAAAAAAAAAACTGCAGTGTTGATATGTTACTAAGTACATTTACTGAAGTATACTGTATGTAGTTACAATTTGTATGTCACTTGAGTATTTCATTATATGATACATTATACTTCTACTTCACGCATTTCAGAAGGAAAGATATTAATAATAACCCTACTACATTCAACATTACAATTACTCTGCAGATCAGTGTTTTGTATATGTAAAACAGAAAATATACATTTTTATTGATTAAACTACACAACTTGATAACATTAAAATGCGGCTTACATGAATTAGTGACAATACTCCAAACATTTATGATCAATTACACTCTAAAGGGGCCATTTTGCATTGTGAGTAATTTTACCTTTAATACTTCAACACATTCTGCAATTTACCATGTTATGTGCCATGCGCTTGATATTTTTTGTATTTCTAACTTATTCACAACTAACAAGATGCACAGATTCTCCTAATTGTCTACCTTCTTCATTGAAATATATAAATAAAACATATTTGCAAACAAAGAAAAATCTTCTCCTAACTTTAAAGCTATAATTGTAACAAGTACGGAACAAAAATCATAGTTTGAGACGGGAAATGAGACTACAGTGGGATTATTGTGTTGAAAATAAACAAGAAGCACATGATAACCCATCACGAGGCATCCCACTCAGTAGCTACAGTGTTTTTTATTTTGTTTTAAAGATTCCCATCATGTGTTCATTTTCATATGAATCTATATGCCTGGAAGAACTTCTTGACAGTTCAGACAGGGTCACATAGTGCCCTTACTTGAATTAACAATTCAAATAATATTTGTGCTGTTTATTATAGTGAAATGTAACACAAGAGCTCTTGTGTGCTCCTGAATAGAGTAGTACACAAGATTATTGGCTAGTGATTTAGATTATTCTTTGATGTTAAAGTTTGATGTTCTCTCTTTCTCTTTCTCTCTCTCTCTCTCTCCATTGTGTGTAGTCAGGCCTTTATCAAGTAGAGGGTTCTAATTCCTGAAGTGAAATCCTCTTAGGATCTATGCTCTATTTCTGTTTGGTCTTTTAAAATCTCCCTAAGACCAATTTCATTGGCTGGAAGTGACACACGCATACACACAAAAACACACACCATCCAGCAACAGATGAAGTGATTGAGTGTAGACCAGTGCAAGGTTAGCTATTAACACAAAGAGAGGACTTCACTGTGACTGTGGGAGGTAAGAAAAACTGTATTGACATCTCTTATTTTTGAAAAATAATGGACTGGACTCAGCTTAAACTTATGTTTGTAATGTGTAGAAATGGTTTAGTTTTAAAATGGATGTGATAGAAGGTAAGTTATTCTTGTTATCCCTATTATGTCTTTATGTTTTTACTTAGCCTACATTTATTTAGGGACCAGGTTTTTTATGTACACTATTTTACCATTTTAGGTATGATTTATAGAGGTTTGTTACTAATTATTGTTTCTTTTTTGTTTTAAAGTAAAGGCTTCTCTACAGAAAAAGAACAAAAGATTCTTTCTTTCTTTCTGGTACTGAATTTAGTCATGGGTCTGTGTCTAATTGAAAGTCAGCTGTTTACTGTCTATCTCTTACTCACGCATACAGAGTTGAAACACTTACGTGACTTCATTTGCTCATGCTGTAACTAATTACGGAAAATTGCCACTTGATTAAACTGGATTTGAGGGGGTTAAAAAGGTGGCCACAAAGATCATCAGACCAGATCAGCACTGTGACTGCACGCAGGAATAAGGACACTAATTGAAACACTGGATAGGCTATTTATCCAATGAGATACATTGGCTCTGCTTACATCACACACATCAACTGGTCCAAACACTGACCCCATTTCAAAGCAGTGTGAAACCCAGAGTGTATTGAAGAGTGACTATAGAATTACATTTAAATGCATTGTACATTTTCTATATATAAATGCTAAACAATCATGAAATCACACATTAAAGTAAATAACCTAAAATTACATATTCATTGATTTATTTCGGTTTTCCCTAAATAAATGCATATATTGTGTTGTTCTTCATGTTTTTAGTAGCCAACCCCTAAGGGATAACAGCAAGCAGAAGAGGGATCTGTTGCAGATCAGTAATCCTCTTGGACAGCATTAATTTAAAGAAATATCATGGGACTCACTTGGCATAGCCTACAGTAGCTCTGTCACAGTGCATAGCAATCTATAGCAATACATTTACTTTAATGAGAACAAACAAGTGTTACAGGCCATTACCCTTTAACATAGTAAAATAATCAATCATATCATCGAAAGCCTCTGTAACACCCATGTCATTTAAATTACATCCTTGAACTCAGTCTGATGTTCAAGTTTTTATCTTACAGGTAGAAAACAAGAAAAATGTCTGACAGAATGATTGATTTGGAAGAGACTGCAACCCAAACAGGTGAGTAGAAGCAGTGTTCCCAAACATGATACAGGAACTAAACATCTTTACAACTTGGTGATCAGTCTTTTTGCCATCAACAGTGGGTCTGGTCAATCTACTATATCATTGCAAACATACTGTACATCTCAGTTATTAGTCATTAAGAAGCCTTCCATAGAAATTACCTTACAAACAGTAAAATAAAAGCATTTATTACAGAGCAGTCGGCTCTAAACATATAAAAGGAAGACCAAAGCAAAATACAGTAGAGTACAGTCTGTAGAGCTTCAGCAGTTTACCTGGCCCTCTAATCTTCTTTTTGTTTTGCAACAGTGGTGCAATGACTTCATTTCCTAAAGGGTTGAGATTAAGCTTTAATCCCTGAAGTAAAACAGGGCACAATACTTACCACCAACTCATAGCTGCACACTATCATTTTACAAAGGAATAAGCCAGTAATTCAGCTTGAAATCCCACATACAGTGCCTTGCGAAAGTATTCGGCCCCCTTGAAGTTTTCAACTTTTTGACACATTTCAGGCTTCAAACATAAAGATATAACATTTTTATTTTTTGTGAAGAATCACCAACAAGTGGGACACAATTGTGAAGTGGAACGAAATCTATTGGATATTTTAAACTTTTTTAGCAAATAAAAAACTGAAAAGTGGTGCGTGCAAAATGATTCGGCCCCCTTGCGTTAATACTTTGTAGAGCCACCTTTTGCTGCGATTACAGCTGCAAGTCACTTGGGGTATGTCTATCAGTTTTGCACATCGAGAGACTGACATTCTTGCCCATTCTTCCTTGCAAAACAGCTCAAGCTCAGTGAGGTTGGATGGAGAGCGTTTGTGTACAGCAGTTTTCAGCTCTTTCTACAGATTCTCGATTGGATTCAGGTCTGGACTTTGACTTGGCCATTCTAACACCTGGATATGTTTATTTGTGAACCATTCCTTTGTGGATTTTGCTGTATGTTTGGGATCATTGTCTTGTTGGAAGATAAATCCCTGTCCCAGTTTCAGGTCTTTTGCAGACTCACAGGTTTTCATCCAGAATAGTCCTGTATTTGGCTGCATCCATCTTCCCCTCAATTTTAACCATCTTCCCTGTCCCTGCTGAAGAAAAGCAGGCCCAAACCATGATGCTGCCACCACCATGTTTGACAGTGGGGATGGTGTGTTGAGGGTGATGAGCTGTGTTGCTTTTACGCCAAACATATCGTTTTGCATTGTGGCCAAAAAGTTCGATTTTGGTTTCATCTGACCAGAGCACCTTCTTCCACATGTTTGGTGTGTCTCCCACGTGGCTGGTGGCAAACTTTAGAGGAGACTTTTTATGGATATCTTTGAGAAATGGCTTTCTTCTTGCCACTCTTCCATAAAGGCCAGATTTGTGCAGTGTACGACTGATTGTTGTCCTATGGACAGACTCTCCCACCTCAGCTGTAGTTCTCTGCAGTTCGTCCAGAGTGATCATGGGCCTCTTGGCTGCATCTCTGATCAGTCTTCTCCTTGTCTGAGCTGAAAGTTTAGAGGGACGGCCAGGTCTTGGTAGATTTGCAGTGGTCTGATATTCCTTCCATTTCAAAATGATCACTTGCACAGTGCTCCTTGGGATGTTTAAAGCTTGGGACATCGTTTTGTATCCAAATCGCTGCGCTTTCAACAGAACCCTGAGACTATAGAGCAGGTGCATTTATAGAGACTTGATCACACACAGGTGGATTCTATTTATCACCATCAGTCATTTAGGACAACATTGGATCATTCAGAGATCCTCGCTGAACTTCTGGAGTGAGTTTGCTGCACTGAAAGTAAAGGGGCCGAATAATTTTGAACGCACCCCTTTTCAGTTTTTTATTTGCTAAAAAAGTTTAAAATATCCAATAGATTTTGTTCCACTTCACAATTGTGTCCCACTTGTTGGTGATTCTTCACAAAAAATAAAAATGTTATATCTTTATGTTTGAAGCCTGAAATGTGTCAAAAGGTTGAAAGGTTCAAGGGGGCCGAATACTTTCGCAAGGCACTGTATCATTGATTATTTGTAACTCGAAAGTAAAGTCTGAGAATGCTGTTTTTTTAAACCACAACCAAGTTACTCCTACATATAGGATTGAATTGTGTCTGCAAACAAAAATGTCTTCCTTCTTTCTTGTCTCTATCTGCATTGCAGTCTTACAAAAAAGTTATGGATATACACTGATATACGCTGTCATGAAAATACACTCATCGTCGCTACTCTTTAATAACTAAATACAAAATGCTGTTTGCCTTCTCTATAGGTCCAAAAGGAGTCATCAATGACTGGAGGAGGTTTAAGCTGGAAAGTATGGATCAGGAAAACTTGCCACCAGCAAAAAAGGAACTGCTGAGACAAATGTCATCCCCAAGCAAGCCAAAAGATGACACCAGATCAAATCTTAACCGCAAGGTACAACAAAACAGACCACATCATTAGGAATTGCAAATCATGCAATTCTATAGCCAATATAAATTCTAACTTTTGTTTGATATAATTTTTTCAGATGAGTGTCCAAGAGTATGAACTGCTTAAGGAGGAGGATGAGGGATGTCTAAAGAAATACAGAAAGCGGTGCATGCAGGAGATGCATGATAAACTCAGCTTTGGGCCCAGGTTTGAAGGTGTGCATGACCTGGACAGTGGAGAGGCCTTCCTAGAAGTCATAGAGAAGGAACATTACAGCACAGTGGTGGTTGTCCACATATACAAAGTTGGGGTCAAAGGTTGTGAAGAACTCAACAACTGCCTTGACTGCCTGGCCACTGAGTATCCCACTGTAAAGTTCTGCAGGATTGATGCTGTCACGTCCGGTGCTTCCGAGCGGTTCTCAGATGAGGTTTTGCCTACGGTGCTGGTGTACAAGGCTGGAGAACTACTAGGAAACTTCCTGGCCTGCACGCAGCACCTAAACGAGGAGTTCTTTGCCACTGATGTGGAGGCCTTCCTCAACAGCTATGGCCTGCTGCCAGAGAAGGAGCTGGCCAGTATGGAAGATGAAGAGGAAAATGATGTAGAGTAAACAAAGAGTTTGCCTGCTGAGGAAGAAAGGAAGGTGTCTCGGAGGGCTGGATAGAGAGAAATGAAAGACCATTTATGACATCAGACAAGTTGTTCTTTTGTAAAGAATAGTTATATAAAAAACTGTAACATCTCCACTAGTTCACTAGTGTTTGAAGATACATGTTACATCTAAGTTGTAAAGAAACCCTGATGTCCCATATATGGGTGTTCTCAAATATGAGTGTACAGTAAAGTGAGAAGATAGAGCGATGCTTTTTGAATATGTCACAAATTCCCTCTCCACCACCCAAAGAAAAGCCAAACAGCTAACTGTAATTTAAATAATTGCAATATTCTTTTGTAACAATAGACAATATTACATGCTGTATGTACAGTACATGCTGTAAGTGTAATATTAATTCAAATACTTTTTTTTAGTATTAGTTCGGGTTGATCTGTACAAATGTTATTTATAAATCCAGGGTTTGTACAGAGTGAAATCCTCAAATGTATACTGTGTAGGTCTCTGTGGTGTTTTTGCCATGATTTTAAAAAATAAATAATATTTAACGGGCTAAATATGACAGGGATTAGGAAGAAGCAAAAGCATTCTGGATGTGGAAACATTTTTATTTAAACATGTCTTCCATCTGTCCATTGCAACACACGCTTGCGTCTTAAGCCAATGTGGTAGGCGGTGCTTATTGTGTCTGGAAAAAACATTCATGAGACTCTGCTATTTTACCATCAACAGTGTAACATCATCAGTGAGGAGTTCATCCACATCTGTGGATTTTCATTGTGAAAGTGGGAGAAAGTCATGGAAATATACAAAAAAGAAATCAGAGTCTTGGGGTTTGTGACTCAGCATGATGGTCAATATCATCATCATATTTGATTTTGTTAAGGATTTGTTAACTTCGTATTGGAACATGTTGGAAACATAGCCTGGTATTCATGTTGTTAAGAATGTAAAAACAAAGTAATAAAATTACATAAAATAGTAAAGTTTTGCATTTCATTTTATTGATTTACAATTAGGTCTGTTTATTAAACCAAGAAGATACGTGTTCCCTACAGAGCTTTAAAGGTGCTGATAGGTGGTTTTCTTTTACCTTTGGACAGTGACAGGCTAGCTGTCCCCCCCTGTTTCCAGTCTTTGTGCTAAGCTATGCTAACAAGTTGCTGGCTGTACATTCACATTCAGTGAACAAATAGGAGAGTTGTATCAATTTTCCCATCTAACTCTTGCAACAAACTAAATATGCCCCATGAGGAAAATATATGTACAATGACTGTATTCAAAATCAAAATCACCATCATAAGAAACCTGCAAAATGCACACGTGCATGCAAGGTTACATGCCACTGCAGAAGAAGTCTCTTTAATCTAATGTTGAAGCAGGCTGTCACATGTTAAATAGTCTCATCTGTTAGTCTTGTAGCATAGACTTGACTTCACTGTGACCCCAATGATCTGCAGGCATGCCAAAACCACAAAATAAAAGCCAATTAAGATTTTTAAGTAAAGACTTGCAATACTTACCCACAATATTGCTATGTCGTGAAGTAACTTGCCTCATATATTTGTATACTGAAAATGCCACACACACTGACACACATCCACTGCTACTGTAGGACAAAGAGGTTTGTCATGAAGGTAGACCATTGTAAATTCTTATAGAAGGTATGTGTAAATTTCTATTTTATCAATACCAAGCCAGTTAAACTTGATGATAACAATGATGATCTCTTCCCTTGCCCTTGCCTTTTCTCTTAACTGAATTAACAGTGAATACAGTGATGCAGTCTGCCTTTTACCATACAACATAGTCATAATATCAGATAGCAGCATGTAATGCTTCATCAAAGAGTGTTATTTGATGCATAGTGCAGAGATTTATGTTGAGGGAATCAAGCCAATCCTTTTACAGGATTAAAGGACAAATCAGGCGCAAAATGAAGAAGAAGAAGAAGAAGAATAGTTTATTTGTCATTGTTTTACAGACAATGAAAAGCAGTTTAGCAGCTCTACATTGATGGAATAACAATACATTAAAAAACAACAACAGTCATACCAGGATAAAATAAATTAATATATTTAAGTTAAAAAGTTGCATAAGGTATTAGCGCAAATGAAAGTGAACCTAGGGGTTGTACCGCAGGTGTACCAAGTCAACCATTTTCTGGGAATGGTTTTCATGCTAATCAAATGTGTCCAGTTTTAGAGCAAACCGCTAATTACCTTATAAAGATAATTATCCGGGCACAGGTAAAGTAAAAACAAATTGCCATTTCTATACCACTAACAAGGCTCAAAATAGCACCACACTTCCATGGTAGCATAAGGAGTGTCCCTACACGTATACCAAAGCATTGAGAACTTTGTAAGTGTAGAGACAGTTTATTAAAAGATAGTTTAGAAAGATAGGACCGTTCACATATACAAGCAGGCACCATCTTGGGAAAACAGCTATGACCAGAACGACAAACGTCGTGCAACGACTCGTAACACGTGTATTATTAACCCCTAACTTCATTTTGCGCCGGATTTGTCCTTTAAGGTGGTAACTTTGCTAGTAGGTCTAGTGGTATACTAACTGCATTCACATCTGTTTAGGTTCAAAGACAAAAAAGGGTTATAGTCCTCTCAATCCCACTGTTAAATTGAATAATATGAGGTTACACCGAGTATGCCATCTTTATACCTTTGCAAAGCAAATGTATTGTAAGTAAGTTCTATAATCTTGCCTGCAAGGAACTTGATTTCTAATTACTCAAAATGTAAGAGCTAGTGAACTATGACACGCTAACACATATTTCTCTGAGGATATACATGTGTTTTCACAGAACCGTATCTGGCACTAGTATAGCCTCTAGCTAGAAACACCTAAATTTCTCACAGTAGCGTGTCTAAGATTTATCAAAACCTTTTGGATACCACCCACAGGAGCTTTCTGAGGAGTGAGATGATTTCCTGATATGCCCAAACAAGTCAGCCAGACTGGCTGCTGCTGACCTGACTACAGCACTGTATGCAAGAGTGGCAGCCAATTAGCCACTGCCACTTTGTGGGCCAGTGGCCCACAAAGTTCATGTCAACTAAAGGAGATTCTACAGTACCCAAGAATATGCCTCCGAGCTTTAGCCACACTTCACAGAAATGTACAATACTGAAAGGGTTGTATTCTTACAACAGGGATGAGAGTGAGTGCAACACAAGCCACAAAGGTCCAGGCAATTGTGAGAGAAGGTTTACGGCAATACAAGATGACTCATCTGTAAGCTCAGAATAAACAATAAATCATTAAGAAGTGAGAAGGTGTATTTTTGCCTCAATACACTGTAGAACATATAGACTACAAAAAGCATAGGCGTCTTTTAGCAGGTCTATTGAGTTATCTGGATAACTATGACCAAAATTTAGAACAGCTTCTGTGTGTTTCAGATTTTATGTGTGTGAATTGTGTTTGGACCCTTGGAAGGCCGAGCTGCCACGCTCTAGTTCACCCACATAAAAAACAATTTCACTGAGTTGATGTCATGACACGGCAGTGGCGCACATGGCCCCTGTGCCCAAATATGGACAGCGGATGTGGGTGAGATAACATAACCATGGACTGTGCTCACTGGCTGTCATCATAAATGTAAACCTCTTTCAAGTTATCTTTTTTTAGATATTTGTAAACTGATCATGACTCATTGTTTTGAAGGGATGTAAATGTTATCCTTTGACTCATTTACTCCCAATGAGATTTAACTTACAAAGTTAAAAACTGCTTTTTATATGAGTGGAACAAGAAGATACAATGCAACCACTACATCAATCCAGAATACTATCATGCTAAAACAAAGGTGGCGTGAGTAAACAGTTAAAGAGAACAAGATGAAGGATGTAAGAGATAAGAATCAGAGGTATGAGAATGAAAAAACAAAGCTGTAACCACTGCAGAAAATAAATTGCAGTGCACATACCACCCCCACATCACAGTTCACCTTTGGGTTGGTCTTATTGTCATTTCTCACGCTAGGCTGACTGGACAGATAGATACATGGACTAATGCAGGGATGTGGAAAGGGATGGGTGGAGGGATAAAACTGTTGAAATCATTACACATCCAAAATTCTTGTCACTGCTGCATTTGTTTGTCGATGTTGTAAAGGAACTTGTCAGCACAACTCAACTACCTCAAACATCATAGATTGCAGGGTGTCTGTGTCCATGCTTCTAGGCTTTCCTCTCGTGACATGTGCTGACAACAACCAACATGGTTGACTCAGATTAAGTAGTTTGCACAGCAATGTTGCTATAGGTTACTGTACATCTTGGTATCCAGGGGTGACAGCCGAGTGTAATAAAAATAGTTCCGCTGCCTGTTCGTGCCATTAGACGTTTGTACCATAGATGTATCACTTTGGTTATGAACCAATAAACCACTGTGGTATTTGTCAAAACTGGTCCAGACAGCGCTAAATACCCACCAGGTATGTCACCAGGGATGCAGTAAATAAATGACTGAAACTGAGGAAGTAATTAAAGCCCACACAATCCCACTTAAGGCGTATCAATATAACTTAAACTATTAGTTGCTAGTTGCTGTATACATGAAAAGAAAACATGTTTGATGAATTTCAGAGAATCACTCTTCAAAACATATTAGGAATTAAAAAGAAAACACATTCTCTGCTTTAACATTTTTCACAAAAGTACACTTTTTATATTGTAAATCATGTTTGAGTATGAAGCTTTAAAGGGGATGAAGACAAGGTCAATAATTTTGATCCCCTTCAATGGCAAAATTAGCAGTCATTGTGGGAATATATTGGATGTGTTCAAAGCCAGCTGAAGTGAAACTGAGGTCCAATCCCTGGCTGTTGCCACCAAAAACAAAAACAAAGATCATAAAAAAATTACCCTTTATTTATTTAATATTAAATACTAGTTTTGTAAAGTATTTCTATGGTGAAATATTTCAAAGTTTTCACATCACTGCCTGATATGTAACTAAACCCCTTTTCATTTAGGCAGCACAGTGGCTCTGCGTGGTTCATCATCATAATCATCTTCATCATCATCATCATCATCATCATCATCACTATCCTGACCTTCTCAATAACACTGTAGAGAAAGCTGTAGGAATGGAGCATGCGTAGAATCATATCATCCAATCTCAATGTTGTGGATGGTGACAAGTTTGATACTGTGGTTTGTGCTGTGCTGTTTTGTATTATATTGTTTTGCACCTAATTGTAATATAACTGGAATCTGTCAAAGGTCAGTCTGCTTGGTCATCTCTGGACTTCCCAGCTCAACTTAGGTTTATCCAAACAAACATCCTTTGCTGAATGTGAATACATCCTCCTTCTGCTGAGTGACACACACGCAGGCACACACACACACACACACACACACACACACACACACACACACACACACACACATACTGATACTGTATAAATTCACGCCTGCACACACACACAGCTGTCTTTAAGTAGGTGTTGGCGCCATCTGCTGACTATATTCAACTGAGGGAATATTCAGTCAACACCAGATGCGAAGGACAAATAATATTAATACATTTATGGTTTTAATCCATAATGAAACTAGTTATCAAGCTGCAACTGATTTTTTTAAGAACATAGATTGAAAGTGTATGCATGACCTTGGAAACAGTACTTCAACAAAAATATTAATCCAACCTGCTTACACTTTCTTTTAAATAATAAAAGGTAAATCAATCACAAATTTTACATTTAAGTTCGGGGTTGACAACGGAGCTATCTTCAAGACAACTGAACAAACTGGAATATAATTTAGAAAAAAATATATAGAAGGTCCCAATTTAATAATTTGCATGAACTGAACATGTATTGGAGTCTCGCAAAAAAGTCCCTCAGTGAGATATATCAAGGACATATACATTTCAGTTAAGGACAATGCAGGTATTTTGCAAGACTTTTTAAGATTCCAACTGCATATCAATGATGTTTCCCCATCATCTTTAATCATTTTGATTATAAGGATATGCACGCTGCATTGGCTACACATGATTGCTTCTGAAGTTTAAATGTATAAAATACAACTCCCATAATGCTTCAGGAGCATTCAGAACTCAAATCGCAAATGCGCCTGCTCGAATTGTTGTTGTCAGAAAAATGGCGGCACTGCTGCTGCAAGAGTTGGAAGCTTCTGCGATATCTGAGATAGCTAAGCTACCAAAAACAATTCAAAACAAACTTGAGAAGATTTTTTCGGATCAGCAGTATGAAATCGATTATTTGAAAGCACAACATGAACAATTTCGGGTTGACAGCGGTATGATATTTCCTGGTATAATGTTAGTTAGCGATGCTAGTGTGCTAGCTAGGTTAGCTGAATGTTGTACTTTACTCATCATGCAAACATGCCGGTTAACGGAGCACAAGTTATTTGTTTTGCTTTGAACGTACTAACTAACACATTATAATCACACCGTTAATTGTCTTATGTCTCTTGCGGCTTTGCGCATTTGGACCAACGCTAACTCTTGGCAACACTGCAGGTTAAACAGCTAGCTAATGTTAACTACTGAGCTAGCTAACTAGCGTTAGCGTTGACAACGTGACATTGAACATTAGCTGATAGTTACGGTATAAAATATTAATACTAACGTTAGCCAATTAACCACTTATTGTTTGTGTGTTTGCTGACCTTTTTACAGAGCAACACTTCTTTGAAAAAGTTAAACAACTTGCTCAGTGTCAGGAAGAATTTTTGTCCCAGACTCAAGACTATCTTAAACTGAAAGAGGAGTTTACTAAGCAAGGTAAAAGTGAATTTATTTCAATATTATACACGGATTTAACTTAACTTAGCTTCTCTGGTTTGTATTAATTAATGATATCTTCAAATCTCCCCTTTTAGAGGAGGATCTTAAAAGTGTGCTTCAGAAAAACAAAGAATATGAATCCGCACAAGAGAGGCTGTCATCAGAGCAGGTAAGGCGAACAAAATCACCCATCTATTCGGAGTTGGTAATAATTAACATAAACTATGTCACATGTTGCAGGGATACTTACTTGTCAGAAGAAGTAACATTAGTGCTGTTAAAGTCACAGATGTCTAGACTTGACTCAATGAACATCTGCTTATTGCAGCTTTTCTGTATATTCCAGATGTAAGGACTTGCCTTCATTAGTGTGCTATGTTTCCGATTCTAACAAGCCCCTCTCAAAACTTTTTAACAAGCTTTTATATACACAGTGCTTAACCTAAAGTGTCTAGAAACCATGTTCCCTTTACAAGCATGATAACATGTCAAAGGTGTATATTTTGTTTTTTATGTCTTTCTTTGAATTGCCTACATTGCATACATGTAGGGGAGAATATTTTGGAAAATGTTAAATAAACAAACGTGTTAAGTTGGAGAATGCACCAAATTTTTGAATTGGTCAGTTAGTTGAACTAAGGCTCAGGGTTAGAAAAAACAATAATGGAATGGTAATCCTATTTAGTGACTGGTATATTTTGGAAACCAGCCACAGTGGTACGCTGACGGAAAAGTTAATTTACAACTCTTAAGGATTATATTGGTGTCACCAAAATTCCATCTATTATCCACAACGCAAGTAGCTCTGAATTGGTATGCAATACCAGCAATTGGTTAAAATATTGATTCTCTTTTTAGACTCTGCTGTCAAAAGCCAAAGAGGAACTGGAAGCAGAAAAGCGAGAACTTGTGCGAACACTTGAAAGGAGATCCTTGGAAGTGGAGCATTTAAATGGTATGGACAGATAGTCTGGAAACCTTATTGAAAACTTTTTATTTCCGTTCATACATACTAACCGTCACTTCAACATGGCACTTGTGTTTCTGTTGCTCCACTAGATGACTTCCGGCAACTCAATGATAAGTTGGTTGAGGTCAACACCTCTAAGATGGCCCTGCAGATGAAATTGGATGAGCTTGAATCAGCTGAAGTCAACATAAAAGTAAGCTATGTTGATGTTTTAACATTGATTGAATAATATCTTGACATCAGGTTTGTCTTTTGAGGAAGTGACTTTGAAAACAGCTATTAGTTTCTGTTATACTGCACATTTCCTTATAAACAAGTCACTGAATAAAGTTGGGGTGGTTTGCCGTTAACAGTACAAGGAGAAGCGCATGGAACAAGAGAAGGAGCTGCTGAATGGCCAAACATCTTGGCTGAACGAGGAGTTGAAGGCTAAGAGTGAGGAACTACTGTCCTTGTCCCGACAGAAGGGAAACGAGATCCTGGAACTGAGGTGCAACCTGGAGAACAAGGAAGATGAGGCATGTCTCTTCTTTGTTTATATACATGTTTATAAAGCTGTTGTAAATGTTCTTTCTTAAAATACAGGGGGCATAAGTATACATACTCCTATGTTAATTTCCCATCGAGGCAGGCAGATTTTTATTCTTAAAGGCCTATTATTTCATGGATCCAGGATACTGCGCATCCTGATAAAGTTCCCTTGGTCTTTGGAATTAGAATAACCCCCATCATCACATACCCTTCACCCTAGCCTGAGATTTGCTTGGTGTTATTTCAGTTAGCCTAATAGCAGGTTTTATTTTCATTGAGAGATGATTTTATGGAAAGTACCCCATTTTTGTATTCCTCCAGTTATGATTACCATCATCTCCTATGGTCATTATTTAATACGTTTCTTGTGACTTTCAGTTGAACAGACTCCAAGACCAAGTGGCCAGTTTGAAGACTTCAAATGAGCACCTTCAGAAACAGAATGAGGACATGATCAGCAAACTAAAAGAAGTATGTGTTTGATAATTCTTATAGCCTATCCCAAGTTTTCATCCTGTCTTGGTTTACACAGAAACAAGAATTCCATTGTTGTTATGCACTTGATGATCAATATTGTAAACTCTTTGCTCATTCTAGGCCAAGGAACAACAAGCTACCATGGAGGAAAAGTTCAGAAACGAGCTGAATGCCAACATTAAGCTTTCCAATCTATACAAGGTATGTATATTTATGGGAGCAAGCTGATACTGCAGTACTATGTACCACCAAAGCATTTACTCCCAGGGATTAATTTCAGTTTACGTTCATGGAGTATCACTGTTTAACATTTTCAGAATATGGCAGAGCATCTCATGTCTTTTGGCTTATTTGTTTAGATGCGATTTTTAAACATAGCCCAAGACAAAATAAATGCTACGTATTTCCTTCACCTGGGAATTTATATTTGCCATTACTGAAATGATGTACTATGTATTACATAGTTCCTTTTCCATTATTTTGCCAACTCTAATGTTGTGGTGGCAGGGAGCAGCAGCGGATTCTGAGGCAAAAAGTGAAGAGCTGAGTGGGGCAGTGGAGGAGCTACATAAGCTGCTGAAGGATGCTGGAGAAGGTGAGAGGCAATAACAGAATGACCACAAATTCCATTTTTATCATTTAGTACTTGACTTCTTCCTAGAGGGGTAGAGTCTGAATATGCTTAATTTAGTTCCCAGTTGTTGGTATTCTCTAATGTTTGCTCTGTTCACTCTTTCCACCATAGCAAATAAGGTCCTAGAGGAGAAGTTGCAGGAGATGAATGGTGCCACAGACAAAAGTGTTACTGAGTTAAAGGAGAGGATCCAGGGTCTGGAGAAAGAGCTGGACAATGCCAATGAGCTGCTGTCAAGTTCTAAACTTAGAGGTCTGTTGTATTGATTCTGGTACTTTCTTAAATTTAAAATAAGCCATTGTAAAGTCTGGTAGGGATTTTTTTTTTACATGACCTGTGATCTCTACTCTCTGCTACTTTTTGAATATTCAGGCCCTACTGGTACATCTATGCTCACAGAAGAGCAAATGACGACAATGTCTCCAACAGCTGCGGCTGTATCCAAGATAAAGCCTGGGATGAAGCTGACGGAGGTTTGTGCAACTGATTTTTAACACCAAAATTACTTTATTAACAACCTTATTAGGATTTGGAAATAGGTCTAAGGGATTGTCTTGTGAAATTTGGTTTTATGTGGATGAGGTGCAATGGATTGCCACAAAAGATTACCAATATTACTTGATGTAATGCAGTCTATAGACCATAATACGGTTACGCTTATGTTTGGTTTTATTTTAGAAACACCTCATTGTTAAACAAGTGCTGTTAGACTACACCATTATGGGACAGTTTTTTTTTTCACAATGTTTTTTATAGACTTGCTTGTGCTAGTTACTTATTAACCCGTTTGTGCCGGATGCTTCGCGACGACACATCTACCGCCGGTTACTGCGTTGCGCAACTTTGAACCTCCTGCTGGTTGCTGCGTGGCGCAGCATTTTGTATTCGTCAGTCATTTCATGACGCGAGCAGCAGAGAACGCACTGTCATTGGTTCAAATACACATGAGGCGGGTCTTGTTGGCCATTTAAAACCATGTGACCACTAAAATGTACTGTAGTTTGCTGAAAATCATGTCAATCAACCAGACATACATATGCGTTTGTTTATGATTTTTTGAGAGACGAGCGAGAAAATGGTGACGACAGAGGAAGATTTTGACAGCGAGGGCAGTGACAAACGGGACCCATTTGTGTCGGATGCTTTGCGTCTACCGCAGGTTACTGCGTTGCGCAACTCTAAGGATCATCCAGCACTTTCTCATCATCATCTACCACATCCTCCCTCCCAAACTCCTCACTATCTTCCACCTCAATGTCACTGCCCTCGCTGTCAAAATCCTCCTGTCGTAACCATTTTCTCGCTCGTCTCTCAAAAAATCATAAACAAACACATGTATGTCTGGTTGATTGACATGATTTTCAGCAAACTACAGTACATTTTAGTGGTCACATGGTTTTAAATGGCCAACAAGACCCGCCTCATGTGTATTTGAACCAATGACAGTGCGTTCTCTGCTGCACGCGTCATGAAAAGACTGACGAATACAAAATGCTGCGCCACGCAGCAACCGGCAGGAGGTTCAAAGTTGCGCAACGCAACTACTTTCCTTTCTCAACTATTTTACTTTGACACAAGATCTCATCTGTATTTTCAGTTGTATAGTGCATACGTGGAGAGCCAGGAGCAGTTGCAGTTGGAGCGATTGGAGAACAAGCGGGTCAACAAGTACCTGGATGACATTGTGCAGGAAGTGGAAGCAAAAGCCCCTATCCTCAAACGGCAGAGGGACGAACATGAGCGCTTGCAGAAGTCAGTGGCCAGTCTTTCTGCCAAGCTAGAGCAGGCTGTTAAGGTTGGTTATGCAGACAGGTTAAATGTATATTCAGTGCAATGCGATTTTCCATTAGATTACATTGCTGTTTTTCCTCCATTTTGAAATGTTTTGTGTTTCATTTAATTGTGTTCAGGAGGTACACCGTCTGCAAAAGGAGGCTGATGAAGCTAACAAGCGCTCCTCTGTTCTGGAAAGGGAAAACCAGAGGTGTGAACTGCAACTGGGGGACATGGCTCAGCAGGTGGGTGTTCACTCTATTCTTCCAGTTTAAAGGATAATCCTGGTCAGATTTCTCCAAATTCTTATTTTGCATGCCAACCACTGTCTTTTCTGCCAGGTGCGCATACTGCTGATAGAGCTGGAAGAAGCTCGTGGAAACCATGTGGTTCACGAGGAGGATGTGAGCTCAGCCGACGTCAGCAGCACATCAGAGGTGATCAGCCAACACTTAGTGACCTTCCGTGGTGTCGAGGAGCTGCAGAAGCAGAATCAGCGTCTTCTGGTGGCCCTTAGGGACCTCAGTGATGCCCAGGAGAAAGAGGAGTTTGAGGCCACTGGCAACAAGTACGTAGAATGTGTGCTGCTGGGTTCTTTTAGTTTCTTTGTTCTTTTGTTTTCTTGTTTTGTTCAATTTCAGTGATTGGTAACAACATTGGGAGGAAAGAATGCAAAAGAACAAGAGTGCCAAGCTTTAAAAACACCCAAACATGCCATCTCAACTTACATTTATAGTCTTAAATGTATTATTGTAAGTAACTGAAGATCTCAAACTGTCAGTTAGGCTAAAAAAAGATGATCTGTTACAGGCGTGGTGAACTGGAGCAGAGTTTGGAGAAAGCCAAGGTTGAGCTGGAGTCCCTGAAGGAGCAGCGCGGGCAACAGATTAAGATGACTGAGTCCATCGTAAGGCAGAGGGACATGTACCGCATGCTGCTTGCTCAGGCAACCGGAGTCAGCTTCCCTCAACAAGGTAACAGACATGAGATAAACCAAGTTATATACTACTGACACAAGACAAGACATTTGGCTAAACTTTTGAGTGTTTTTACTTAAGGTACACCACCTGAAGAGTTCTCCCTGGCCTCCACCCCCCGGCGCTCACCTGCAGCCATGCCCACCCCGGGAACACCCACCGCACTTGTTTCCATGGCAACAGAGTCTGCTGAAGCCTTGGAGGCCAAGGCAGCTTTGCGACAGGTGAGCAAACCACACGAACCACGGTAAGGTGAGAAATAGGCAGTTTTGTCAGCCTCTGCCTTTGCCTCAGGAAACAGTATGGTGCCCACTTCCTGTTGACAAACACATGAAAATTGTATTTCTCAGACTAAGCTCTCTTGATAAAAAATAAAAATGTCTGGTTGCATCTGCAGTTGCAGGAGGTGTTCTCCACCTATAAGAAGGAGCATATGGAGAGTACCAAGGCACTGACGGAGCAGAACGAGAAGCTCCAGGATCAGATCTCTGACCTTCATTCCCAGAATGCCAAGATATCCACCCAACTAGAGTTTGCCTCAAAGAGGTTAGTTTGAAAAACCTTCTTCTGGTTTACTCAACATTAAATGTGTTTAAAGAATACATATGAGTGTACATAGGGTACTAAAAAGGATGTCTGTTTCAACAATATCAGGTATGAGATGCTGCAGGACAACGTTGAGCGCTACAGGAAAGAGATTGCTTCCCTCAGAGAAAAAGGACAGAATACTTCTGCTGCCTCACAGAAGCATGAGCAGACCATCCACACTTTGAATGAGGATCTGAAAGCTGCCAAAGAGAAACTTACCATGCTTGAGGTTTGTCTTTGTTCCAGCAACCTTTATCTTTTTCATGGTGATATTTGTGCCTGATTTTGTTTTCTTTGCAATTTATCATCATGATTGCAGTGGTGCTTGATATGGTAATGGGACTGCTCGAGGAATAGTAGAGCAATCTAGACTCATCTCCGATTGTCTCTTAGGGCCGTGCTGAGACCCTGCGTAAGGAGAGAGACATGCTGAAGCTGGTGGAGTCCAGGCTGAATCAGGAGAAAGAGTCAATCATGACCCAACAACAGAGCCAAAGCCTGCTGCTGACCAACCTCCAGGCCATTCAGGTAATCTATAAGTATGAAATTCACTTATTGTTTCACAAACACAGTTCAAAATAATAACCACTGAGTTCTTCTAGGCCACTCTTGAGCGTTCAGAGACTGATACACGTCAGCGTCTAAACAGCCAATTGGAGAAGCAGGAACGAGAGATCTCCCAGCTGCAGAAGAGGCTGGAGCACGAGGTGGAACAACGTCACCTGCTCAGCAGAAACCAGGAAGTAAGCATAAAATTGATTTGTCTGCTTTCTGCTTGAATACACAATTGTTTCCCCTCAGTTATGTTTGCCTAAGTTATGTGCAAAGGTCTTGTGGTGTACTGATAAATCGTTACTGTTTACTGGGTTAAAAAAAACAACTTCCAGTTTAATCTTGAACATACCACCTTTACAAATGAAACAAATGCTTTACAATCCAGAACCAGACACCGTAATAACATAATGAAAATAACGTAAACATGCTTACTTCTTGATGGCACTGATTTCTCATGCACAGATCCAATTGCTGGAGACAAAGAGGCAGCTTGAGCTACAGCTACCATTACAACAGAAGACCAAGGAGCTGCTGAATGCTGCCGAGTTGGAGCTTAACACACTCCGGCTGCAGCTAGGCAGCAACGAAGCACGTCACACCCTTAGCTCCCCTACCACGCCAATTATCAGAGGTTAGCACAACAAACCCACACTCAAACCAGCGCATACAGGCAGACGTACATAACACACAGCGCAATACACAGAGGAATCCCTACTTCTACACACCTAAATGTATAGCACTTCCACTAGTTGTTATCAAAATCCCATGACCTAACATAAATGTAAGCAAAATAAATCCTAGGTTAACGTCACTGGAAGTCAATTCGTTTATGGCTTCTCGTAAAGTCCCTTTCTGTGTAATTAGTGTGCACTGCAATCACCATTTACATGCCGGTTTGTATTTTGGGGAATTTTATAAGAACGCAATTAAATTGTTCCGATTTTTCACGTTGTATCTATTTTTGTTGTCAACTTCACCTACTTTTTCAATAGAAATATGCTAAGATGCTATGGGTTCAACTCCTGTTACAACAATTTATATGAGATGGGAGCCACTAAAAGAGTGAAAGCGCCACATTTTTAGATATTATAAAATGTCTGAGCCACACTCTTTCAAATGTTTGTGTTTTAATTACAGACTTCTAACAATGTACTTAGTCCATAATCCACCCTCCCTTCCTAAAAGCATACTATTGTTACTTTTTTCCAATTTCATCACTCACTTCTGCTTTCTGATTTCAGGCCTGCCAGGTTCAGATCAAGATAAAGAAGACCTACAGTGCCGCCTGCGGCTGGCTGAAACCCGGACAGAAGAGCTAGCAGAGAGCCTCAGGGCAGCCACCTCCAGCATGGAGCAGTACAGAGCCATGGCTCAGAGTCTGGAGGAGTCCCTGGATAAAGAAAAACAGGTGCAAAACAAACCTAAACTGCTTGTCAGTTTTCCGCCTCTCATAAAACCATTGAGTATAACCATGAAAACAGTGGTGATTTTCTAATAAAAACACATAAAAACTACTACACCCCAGGTAATGAATGATCTGACAAAAAAACAAGATCATAATTAATTCCATTACACTGTAAGATTTTTGAAAATGCGATGTTGAGAAATGCTGCATTTTTTAAATAAACGTAAAAAAAAACATGCAGAAATGTATTGACACCACTTTCTATTTCATAAGCAGCTGCTTACTATTACCTAAAACCTCGCTGAGTTAGACACACAATTTAGTTTTATTCTTTACCGCAAAGGTCAGGGTATTTTGTGTTTGCTAGAATACAGATTTTCCTAAATCCACACATTTTTTATTTTTTATTTAAAACATGGCAAAAACAAATTGGTACATTTTTAACGATTTCATGAAGGTAGGGGTTGTATAAAATATTTGCAAATACCTAATCACCAGGTAACGGAGCAGGCGCGCTCATCCATTGAAGCTCGTATAAAGGAGGCTGAGAATCAGCACCGTAGGCTGGAGGAGAAGCTTCTGGAAGCAGAGAAAGACAAAAACAATTTAGAGGAGCAGAAGATGAGAGCCCTGGCCACTCTAGAGGAAGAGGTATATTAAATCCCACATTATTAAAATGGGTTTACACATATTGATTCAAAATGCTATAGAATTTCCTTAAGAAATAACAGTTCACTGTTTTATTCTACATTATACAAGTAAGGAACACTGTTAATTAATTTGTTGTGTTGTCTGTTAGATGAACAGTCTACGGAACAGTCTCAGCAGTGCCCAGGCAGATCACCAGGCGGTGCTACAGCAACTGGCAGTAGCTGAAGCCCAGCAGCAGCAAGCTCTACAAGACAGCCAGGAGCAAGTAAGCAGTGATCACTATTACTGATAATCTAATTAAAATCAGCGTACCTTATACTGACTACCTTTTGGTTCCTTTTCTTGTCTATCTTTAGAGAATATTCCCACAGATGAAGCTGTGCATAAGCCACCACAATTTCTTATGTCAACATAATTATATTTAAATAATATGGAAATTATTAAAATATCCCTATGTACAATTAGTTATATATTTAAAAATAATTTGCTATTTTATCAGTAGAAGAGATTAATAACATGTTATATTCTGTCAAATTCTATAAAAATCTGTACATGTCTCCCTTCTTTACATACCTCTCTGAGTGATCACAAAGCAAGTTGAAACATCAAGTAATGTCAAAATCAGCTATTTCTATATCTTTTAGAAATCTAGTAAACCAGACATAATGGTGATCAGGCAGTGAAAGTATGATCAATAGTACTTTAACATGCAATGATTACTTCAAATCTTCTTTCTAATTTCCTAGGCTAAGATGGCAGCCGAAGCACAAGATAAGTATGAGCGGGAGATGATGCTGCATGCAGCAGACGTGGAAGCTCTGCAGGCTGCTAAGGCTCAGGCCTTGCAGGCTGTTGAGCTCAGACACCAGCTGGATGAGAGAGCCCAGAGGGTCAGCGCTGAGCTACTGGAGGCCAGGGTCTCCTGGGGGGAGCAGGAGAAGATCATCAAGGTGATTTGATAGACAGGATTAGATATAATAACATTTAAAATCATTTATTTTGGGTTTGATATAATCATATTTTACTTAAGGTGATAATGATTATTTTCTCCAACAGCTTGTTTTTAATAGGAGTGAGCAATACGTTTTAATCTTAATTTCTTTGCTTGTATTACAGGAGGAGATGTCAAAGATGGAGAGCCGCTATGAGGATTTGCAGAGGCAGAATACCCTCCTGCATGAGCAGATTCAGACGATGAGCAGCAAGATGGCTGACAAGTTGCAACATGCTGCCAGTGAGAGTCCTATGAACATCTCCCTGACTGAGGAGGGCAAATCTCAAGACCAAATCCTTGAAATTCTCAGGTAATGCATGTTTAACTCAAATTGCATTTTGCTTTTGTGTACTCCAGGAACCTTGCCAATATAATTTGTTGTATGTTTATGCTGTTTTATGTCATTTGAAAAAAAACCTCAAAGAAACTTTAAGCGGAGGTTGGACGCCGCAATTGTTACTAGTATGCCTTCCCATGGTCTTGTTCCTGTCCTTTCATGTTATTCATCATTTTTAATATCCTTATCTGTTTTCCGTCACAGGTTTGTGCGACGGGAGAAGGAGATTGCAGAGTCTCGTTTTGAGATTGCCCAAGGGGAGAGTTTGCGTTATCGTTTGAGGGTGGAGCACCTCGAACGCGAACTGAAGGAGATGCAGGACAGCTTGAGTGCTGCAAAGGAGAGGATGCAGGTAAGTTTTTATACTTTTATTTTTTCTCTTGTCAACTAAAAAAATTCCTTTTTGTGGATCAGTCAATTGAGTTGATTGTCAATAGGAAGATTGAGAATTGCTTTTCCTGCAAGTTTCATTGTTTTGTGTAAAGAAATGCTCTATTTGTTCACTTTCCTCTATGGAGGTCCAAGTGGGGTCAAGGACATTTTACTTAATGAAATACACGAGACATGAGTCTAACCTGGCCGCTAGAACTCAAACCTAAAGAGATACCATATGTGTCTAATAGCCCAATGCTAATCCTACTCAGGTGACAGCAAAGACCTTGTCTCAGCATGATGAGCTGATGAAGAAGACAGAAACTATGAGCATCCTGATGGAGACCAACAAGATGCTGAGAGAGGAGAAAGACAAGATGGCGCAAGAACTGCAGCAAACCCAAGCTAAGGTATCCCTTTTTTGTTTTATAGAAAAAATGTAGGTATTGTATTTTATGTGCCCCCCTTTAAAATGCTATGCGCCAATGATATAATCTATTTTGCCAAATTAAGTAAAAGGACATAGTCCTGTTTCTTGTTAACTTTTAGCCACTTCACTCCATTATTCTGGGATTATAAACTTACATTTTTGTGAAGTATTGCAGAGTATGCCTCCCAAATTAAGACGTTTCACCGTATCTTCTTTGTGTTTCAGGTACAAAAGCTGGAGTCAGACATCATGCCACTGCAGCAGGCCAACACTGAGCTGAGTGAAAAGAGCGGCATGCTGCAAGCGGAGAAGAAGTTATTGGAAGAAGAGATCAAGCGCTGGAAAGCTCGGACCCAGGTAAGGAAAAAGACTACAAAGAAAGAAAATACATAATGCTGTTTGTAACTGTATGTATACATCTGTCACGCAAAACCTTTTCTCATGTACTTTTAGCATTTGGTGACCCAGCAAAAAGATTCGGATCCGGAGAAGGAGGCCCATCTCAAACGCATTCTGCAGCTCACAGAGGACAGCACCAGACTTAAAGCAGAGGTTCTCAGGTGAGGGATTACAAATTAACTATTGAATTTAATTGACCAGGATAAGTGTCTTATCTAATCCCATTAGTTCCTTTTCTGCAATTTTAGTATCATTTTCACAACCTCTTAATTTCCCTCTATAGGAGCAATAATCTAACGACCTCTCTGCAAAGCCAGATACAGAACTTGCGTGACAATGTAAGTAAGATAACTGATGAGAGGAATAGTCTGAAAAAGGAAGTAGAGATCAAGAACCAAGAACTCCAGGAGAAGGGGCGAACTATTACCCAGGTCAAAAAGATTGGACGCCGCTACAAGACTCAGTATGATGAACTCAAGGTGGAACACGACAAGGTAAGAGCTCAGTAGCTCTTAGTCACACTGCTTTAGTCTTTAATCCAAAGTTTAAAACAAAAAGGGCATGGTTGTATTAATCATTTTAATCCATTTTGAATAATTGCCTAAAGCCACTCCTGTTGTGCTTGTTTGAGCATAATTAACCTTTCATACTGTGTATCCTCCAGTTGGTAGCCGAGGCTGCAGCAGGTCCATCCCAAGAGGAGGAGGCTCGTCAAGCCTCGGTTCAAGAGCTGCAGAGCCTCAAAGATTCTCTGAACCAGGCCGAAGCCAAGACCAGAGAGTTGGAAGGACAGCTGGAGAACATCAACAAGGTTAAACAACATGTCACAAGTTACAGCCAACACCTTCAAATGTACTGCCCATTTTGCAGTTAGACTAGCATTCTTCTTTGCCTGCTGTCAGGAAGGCAGGAATGCTTGTCGTACACTGAGCGGGTTGCAAGATCATATAGCCTGCGTAGTTAACCTTTACCATCACTACAAAAATGTTCTTGAAAAAAGTCTTATATAGGCAGTGCTCCCCCAAATATGCTTGTTTTTTTATATATGCGTAGATTCTTTAGTATCATGTCTTCCTGGCCTGTGACAGGTTGTTACAGAGCGCGAGACTGAAGGGCGTAATGCCCAGGAACAGTCCTCCAGGCTGCAGGCAGAGCTGACAAGGCTAAGGCAGGAGCTGCAAGATAAAGCTTCTCAGGAGGACACGCTGAGACAGCAGATGACTGAGAAGGAGGAGAAGACCAGGAAGGCCATTGTTTATGCTAAGCAGAAGATCAACCAGCTCATGAGTAAGAGGCTGTCCTTCATATTACAATCAAATCCCATAATACATGCCTCTTCTATTTGCCTCTATTGTAGTGTTGCATGTTTTTGTTTTTTTTTCTGACCTAAGTGATTTATGTCCAGGCACCAAAGACCAGCTGCAGAAGGAAAATGAGGAGCTAAAACAGCAGCGTGAGGAGCTGGAGGTGCGGGTGAGCGCTCTCAAGTCTCAATACGAGGGCCGCCTGAGTCGACAGGAGAGAGAACTGCGAGACCTGCGAGGCCAACAAGAGAGACAAGAGCAGAGAGACGAGCCACCTGAAGCAGGTCCCAGCAAGGTGAGAGAGTCTGCTTTAAAGTTTTCACAAGCCACACATTTACATTTTTGTTTTAATTTTACAGAAAATACACAGCTGAAGTTTAACACATGCAATGGGTAATTTGCTAAACATGGGACGTCAAGAAAAGAGTTGGAACGTTCTTAACAGCAGTGTTATGTTTACAAAAAAAATCTTCTTCTTCTTTTAAATGTTTTATTTTGTCTGTACCTTCCCATAAACTCCTAGAAACAACATAAACTTTTTAGCACTGTAAAATGTAACTTCAATTTTCAGATTTGTTTATGGAGTCAAAGAGCATTTGTAAAGAGTTAGTTACCTCTACATCATATGAAACGACTAGGAGAATCGTCCATGGGAAATGTCTTGAATACATAATTGATAAGTTAATTAGGTTGTATCAAAGAATGGCAACTTCCTGATGTCTAAAAAAGCATCTCAAGTTGCATTGTTACAACTTTGGTAAAATTGAGAGTCAAGATGTTTTCACTCTCAGCATCTTGTGAATTCCCATCATGACTTTTGTCTTTCTGTCCTGATTTTCAGACCCAAGAACAGCAGAGGAGCACAGAACAGAGACAGATCAGTCTGAAGACGACCCCAGCGGCAGACAGGGGCAGGTATGATACACAACCACTAGAAAACGTTTCCACTGTAGTTCAACATTGGTGTATAGAAGCGAAAACATCATAATTTTTCCTGCAGTTCTGGGATGCTTTTTAGTACACTTGCTGTGATTTGTTCAAGATTTCTTTAAATTAAATGTACATTAGTAGCGTCATTTTCATGTCCTGATCTTTGTCTCTCTCAGTGCCAGCACATCTGAGCCTCCAACTGCCAACATTAAGCCAACACCTGTGGCTACAGGCAGCAAGCAACCTGTCAATCCGGGAAACAAACCCACTCCAAGAGCAAGCATCAGGCCAATGATTACCCCAGCTACTGTACCCACCCCAACACCCACAGCTACTGTCATGCCCACCACCCAGGTGGAGACCCAGGAAGGTAAGTCTAGCTTCAAACATAAGCTTCCAATGTAGGAAACAAGCCTCAGGACTATTGCCCCTAAAGATGAGTATTAAAAGTTTTTCTAGTAAAGTACTTTTCCTGTGCATGCGTTAAGTGCTATTAATGCAGCTACAAGCTCAATGGAAAGCTAAATCTGTTTTCCACTAATTTAAAATCCACTACAGCCATGCAGTCTACTGAAGGCCCTCCAGTGGAGCATGTCACTGTGTACGGCAGTGCCAGCGGTTCGGTGCGCTCCGCCAGCCCCAATGTCCAGACCACTTTAGCAAGCCCCATGCTGACTGTGCAGCAGACGCAGACGCAGACACAGGCAACAGCATTTGTCCAACCCACTCAGCAACAGAGCATGACCCATGCAGAGCCAGCTAATCAGGAGCCATCACCTGTGGTCATTGAGGCAACCCCTAGCTCGCAGGTGGAATGGCCTTCAACGTCCTCCACTTCCTCTGTGTTTGGGACTGGTGAGAAACTACACTTAAATATTATTATTAAATATTAAGATAATTGTGGGGGTTTTATATGGAATAGCAATAGACATTTATATTGGTGCTCTATTTTGGGAAGATATTAGTATATGAGATGTACAGGAGATACATCAGAGGTGTGTATATATGCATATTATAATACATTTATCTTTGATGGTTTGATTTAACACCTAGGCTCCTGTTTTTATCAATTTTGGGGTGAAAAAAAATTCAATGTTGTGGTGATGTTTATGCTAATTTTTAAAATTGTGTCTTACACGTTGAGAAACTAATACAGTCAAGTCTATTCATGCTGCTAAAGATTAAACAATGATAGACATGAGTGCAGGCCCACATTGCTGGTACAGCTATCCAGTGTAAGCCACACTGAGTTCCCCTTTAATTTAAGTTTTTAATTTAGACATGGGGTGGTTTTCCAAGTATCATTTCAGAAGGGAGAATTCTAAACAATATCCATGCCTTATCTCTAGTTTCAGCAACGCCAGGTACCTCTTCCATGTCCAAAAGGCCTCGAGAGGAGGAGGAAAGCTCCACCATGGTCACTGACACAGAGTCCACCCAGGAGGATAACTCCAGGGCTCCTATACCTAAGAAGCTGCGCATCATCCAAAGAGTGGGTCCAGAGGTGAGGAAGGGGTTCCATAGAACTCTTAATGTCTTTTCATTGTTTTAAATGATCTTCCAATTTGTACAGTTATGTCATGGCCATCATGTAGGTGTTGTGTGTTCTCCTCAGGAGGAGGTGCTGGTGGAGGACAGTGCTGAGGCTGAGGGGGGTTGTACCAACAGACAGTCAAGACGGTGCAGAAGCAAGCCAGGTAGGCCATAACCTAATATAAATAATAATAAATCCCAAAGACTTGATTGCAGTAACAACTTTATTAGCATTTCTCAACATCATCTTCACTTTTGCGGTTAACCACATTGTTTTGTAATACATAGAGTATCTTCAGTCGGAGTTAGCAGTTCTTTTGCTTTTTAGAAAGGATAAATATGCTGCAATTGTTTTAAATTCTTTTGATGCTGGAGATGGCCCGCTGCATGATTTTTATCAAGACATCTTGAGTCTAGCTATAGACTCACCATTAAATCTTATCTCCTTTGAAAGAATGGAACATTATACAGTGTAACAGGCAGGAGTAGTGAAAAGCCAAACTCATGTGATAATTACTTGTATGAACTACATGTATCAAACCTTTTTGTGGAAGATGTTACCTTTTCAAAAAGGGTGTAAATGAGCAGACTGCATGTTTTTAATTGTGTCCATTGTTCTGCCCTGCAGACAGAGGAGTTTCCAGTACTGGAGGAAGGAGATGATGGTGCAGCCTCCCAGTCCGTTACAATGGACCAAGAGGTTACCCTGACCCAAAGTGACACACCTGAACAGCTGCAGCACGAAGTGATTGTCATAGTAACAGATACAGAGAGTGAGGAGGACCAGGAAGAGGAGGATGAAGAGGAAGAAGATCAGGTATGGAGTTTCTGTCGAGAAATTTAAAAGAAACGACAGTTTTAAACACCAGCCGCAGAATTTGTTTTTCTTTTAAAAAAACACTTGGTTTCCTGCCATTAATGATGTGACCACTGCTCAATGTAGGACTACGATGAGGAGGAGGAGGAGGAGGAAGAGGAAGATGAGGAGGAAGATGAAGAGGATGAGGAGGAAGACGACGGAGAGATGGGGGAGGAAGGAGAGGACAGTAACGAGGGGAGCGGAGACGGCAACGAGGCTTACGAAGGAGACGACCCAGAGGTTTATTTAGTTTAATGACCTTTTCAGCATTATCACAGGTTCAGACAATTGTAATTAAAAAACATTGAATCATTTTGCGTTTACAATATGACGCCAAAATAAATAGCACACATACATACACCACAACATAATTACCTTAAAAATAGACCTAAACATAAAATAGCAGTTATCTAAGGTAAAACTGATATCTCTTATCTAAAAATCGTGTCTGAAATCTAAACTACGCTGTCATCTCCTATATCTATCGGTTTGTTTGTGATTTACAGCAAGAAGAAAAAGGGCCATACCAGCTGTATTACCAAGCAATTGAAATGTGAGACATTTTAGAAGCATTAGAGTGGTCATCCTGAACCGTTTCCAAGTTGTTTGTAGTTGTTTATGATTCCCTGAATCCTGTAAACGTGAGTGGAAAGTAAAAAAAAATCTATAAAATCAGAAATAATAACTATGACAAAAGCATTTAACATATTCAATTATGCTAACATAATACACAAATGATTGGGCCAAATTTAAATCTAACAGACATGCTCTTTCTATTTTTCCATGTGTTGATCTTTTTGGGTGGATTTTATTTATCAATAGGCTGCCAAATCTACTGATTTGTTGCATGTATTCTTCACCATACCATGCATGACAACAGTGTGCTCTCTTTTTAAAGGACGCATCATATTGTTTCCTCATGGTGATCATGTTTGGTGGCCCTATGTTTTACTTTTGGTATCCATGTTGGCTTCATGAGTAGATGGTACTCTGTTTTATAATTTTATTTCCTCATCTCTGCAGTCAGGTCGGAAAATGAATTTACAATATTGAGAAAGAAGTTAGAATAGTGTTTTGAATACAAATCAAATACATGTCTTTGTGGTTTACAGTTAATGATTCCCAGTACCGGGTGTGTCTGTGTGCTGCTTTTAGAGGCAGCAGCACAAAGCAGAACACAGAGTCCCGAGTTTAATAAAATGCTTGTAAGATGTAATTAAACAGTCAAAGCATTAGAATATGATAAAATGATTTCAGATGTAATAAATAAAATGATTGAATAAATAGAATGACAAAGTAATGGTTTTGTTCAATTTTAAAAAAAAAAAAAAAAAAAAAAAGTGTATTTTCCCTGCTGTCTGTGGGTTCTGTATGGGTCCTCAACATTTTAAACTAATGCACATATGGAAGTATACAAGTGTGTTTAATCTTTGGCCTTTTCTAAAGGGCACCCTTGTTCCGTATAGGGAGAAAATGAATCATAACCTGTATCCTGTGCTCTGCCAGTATATCCTGGCATTTATAGTATCCGGGAACCATCCATAACCTGCTGTTCTACCCAAGTCCTGTTTTTCTTTTCTACTTATCTTCACATTTCCTCTTTTATCCTCACTATACATTTTAACTTTTTAAATTCTTCTTGTGGTTTTTCTTTTTCTCTTTATTTCCTTTTGTTCTTCACTTTCTCAGGGAGCTGATGTAACCGACCCGGGCACAGAGACAGAGGAGAGTTTGGGGGCGTCTGACTCCACCCAGAGGCCAGCAGATTCCCAGACACATAGCTGTAAGATCCAGGAAACCCTGTCAAACGCACATACGTAGATCCACCTCAGTCTCTCCACATGCGCTCACAAACTGTCCCGCCATCTAATTATTATTATTATTATTATTATTTGACACTTGATGATGACTGAGAAAGCTGTAATATGTTGTCTGTCTGAACGGAAGTGTTGTACATTTGTTAGCCAAAACAAAAAGGTCTTTTAACAAGGGCACATAAAGGTGGCTTTACTTTTAAAAATGAATCTAATGATTATTATTGTAAGACCCTATGTAGCTGGGGGTCAATGTTAAACTTGAGTACATTAGACCAGTCAGGGGCTCATAATTATACAAAAAAAAACATAATACTATTTCCATTAGGAAGCAGCTAGATTCTCAAATGTAATTTTTTTTTTTTTGGAAACACAATGTTTAAAACCTATGTTCCTCTCAAATCATGACTTTCTCTCATTTTTAGTAACTTGCTTGCTTTCAAGTAATTTTCTATTTGTGCTGTTTAAAAAAATCTTCCAAAAATCTGAATTTTAGAGCCTATAAATAAAGTGTGGATTGCTTGGGTTTTTATAATTTCTTTTGTTCACAATTCTTATAGTTCTGAACCAATGTATTTATTTCAAATGAAATGGACCTCTGCTTATTTAAGCATTTCTACTGTTTTAGTTGAGGGCAGTACAATGGAGACATACTCTACAGAACAACCTATCACAAGCTCTGGTACACGGATGCCCCAGTCACCACGGAGACCAACACATCAGCTGGCCCCTCGCCTGAACATTGCCCCGACATCAGAACTGGGACCACCTGCTCAGGTATAATGGGAGAGTAATTTGTCTTCCATAAGGGAAAGCAGAATGTAAATTTAATGTGTGTGTGGATCACAAGCTCTGACAATCAATTTTGTAAAATGTAACTCCACAGCGTTTGCCTGTTCGTCGTCAGTCAGTGGGCAGAGTCCCTCAGCTCACTTCCGGGGTGCCGGGCAGTTCTGTAAGTCCTCTATAACATCAGATTTTACAGTCATTATCTTTTTGTTTGTTCGTATTCACCACTTTTCTACCATCTCTCTTTGCAGCAGCACTTCTTTGATGATGATGACAGAATGGTTCCCAGCACTCCCACTCTGGTGGTGCCACACCGCTCAGATGGTTTTGACCAGGCCATTCAGTAAGTCTCACACACAATGGACACAGACCAGGAAGTAGGAGTGGCGCGGAAACATTTGAAATGTTGTTTAATACTAACAAAACCACTGGTGCATGATCCGTTTTCACTGACCTTGTTTTTTAATTTATTTCTATAAAAATATTTATTTTTAGAGTCATAGATTTAACTTACTTTACTTATATACTTGTAGTGTTGGTTGCTTCTTTTAATGAAGTACTTTTAGCTTCTGTTTTGACACTCAAATCACTCAAACTTCTTTCAATCTTTTAGATTACTTTAAAATGTTTATACAGATCGCTATGTTAAGGTCTTGGACTTTTATCCCCCTATACGTACATGTACCTTTTTTTTTAATTTTATAACCAGAGGTTAATAGGTAAATATTTAGATATTTATATTAAACAGTAAAAAGTGTGGGAGATAGGACCTAAAACCTTGGACTGCCGTCACTCTGTTTTATGCCACTGAATGACTGTTTGTTTGTTTTTTGTTTGTCAGTTCTCCCCAAGTGGCCGGTGTACCTCGCTTCAGGTCTGGTCCCTCAGACGACACGCCACAGCCTTGTTCCTCCTCGCACTCTGACCTGGGACAGCTTGCGTCACAAGGAGGTACTCCGCCGCCACATGTTGTGCAGTCTACGTAAAACGGCATTAAACACCCCACCAGCTAAATGCAACAGAAAGATTGTTTTTCTCTTCTTCACAGAAACGTGAAAACTTCTTTTTTTGTTTTTTACTTGTCTTAAGGTCTTGGGATGTATGAAAGCCCCTTGTTCCTAGCAACTCACGAAGAGGAGTCTGGTGGACGCAACGTTCCTACCACACCGTCACAAGTTACAACACCAGGTAGGCGTCTCTGTTTGTCTCAGTTAGTCTGATATAAAGCAATCTGTTCTGTTTATCTGTAGACCGACCCTTTTCATCAACATACTTCAGTTTACAGTTTCTAAATCAAATTTGGGAGTGCTATCAGGTGCTTCAAGATCAGTGAGTGGAATTTGTTTCTGTCTTCCAGTAACAATCTTCTCAGAGGTGGCACAGTCTGACACCGCTGAGCACTCCTCCCAGTCAGTTCCCACAGTGAGCACGTCCACACCAGGCCTGCAAGCAGCAGCCGCTACAGGGGAGGATAGAGACGACGTCTTCCTGGAGCCAGACACTGATGGGTAAGGCTCACTCTTCTCTGCTGTTTGTCAATCTTTTCATGTCTTTTTTTTCGGCTGTTGGAATTCAGATGTCTGGCAATCAGCAAGCCCTGCCCTTTAACTGCAACATTGATTATTTGTTTCCATTCAGGCTTTATATGACCTTTTTCTGTATTCACTGATATGTTGCTCTCTCCACTGTTTTGATAGCTGAATCAAATATCAAACTCTACTGACTGTAAAAGTTAGCAGATTTTTATTTTATTTCCTTGCATTCATGTTTTCACAGGTGTTTTTAAGACTGCTTGTTTATTTTCATCAGATCCCAAGCATGTTGTGTGTGGGTCTGTTTTTTCCAGGTCCAGTGGAGAAGTGTCAGTAGATCCTGTGGTCTTGCAGGGAGATATAGAGGAGCCAGGCCAGCAATCTGCCAAGGCCAGCCTTCCCTCCACCAGCCAGGAGCCCTCCTCTAGCTCTGCAGGTACAGTGTAGCCACATGACATGTGCAGATCACTACTGTGAATGACAATTATGCCCTTTATGTATCTTAACACACTCCAATTGTGTGCATACTGCATGCAACAGTATGTACTTTGTATGGGCAGTTGCAGTACGTACTAAAAGCACTGCATGGATTTGCTCCCTTTTTGAGGCGGCAATAGCTCACTCTGGGGGGCTCTGGGTTGTCGGTTCAAGTCTCCACATGGACCAAGTACAGAGTGTGCACTGGTAGCTGTAGAGGTGCCTTCTTGAGCAAGGCACCAAACCGCTAACTGCTCGGGGTACCTGTCCATGGGCAACCCCCAGCTCTAACATCTCGTGTGCGTGTGTAATAAAAATAAGTGAAGAAATGGAAATTCCCCAAGAGGGATAAATTAAAGTATACATTATATGTTAATAATACCTATCTGACCTTTTAATTCCCTATACCCCCCTAGGTCACTTAGGTCCTCTGACCAGTCACTTCTGGTCGTCCCTTAGGCTCGGCAGAAGCTTGGGGGCCCCGGTCTGCGGAACAAACTGCCCCATCACATCAGATCTGCCCCCTCTACTGAGTTGTTCAAAGCACAGCTCAAGGCCCTCCTCTTTTCTTTGGCATTTGAATGTACTTAAAGTGCCACTACCATTTTACATGTTATAATTACTCTTAATTTGTTTTAGCATTACTCATCAATTTTATCTGGATCTCTGCCTTAATATATGTAAAGTGTGTGTAAAAAAAATATATATATATATATATATATATATATATATATCTATCTCTTCTATATTTGACCTGCTTTATTCTGCCTGTTTGTTAAACACTTTGGTCAGCTTAAATGTGCTACAAAAATACATTTGACTTTACTTGACATAATTAGTGCTCAGTTCTGATTGCTGTGTTTTTTTATTTTTTTCTAGATACAAGCAGTGCTCCACCTAGACCCTCTAGACTCGGACACAGCAGGCAGCTGCAGCGCTGGCCAGAACACCGCGGCGGCCGTATGAAGAGAGGAGGTAACATGAAAGCACACATACAAATTGGGAGGCTAACATTGCTCATGAGCTTGAAACTGTTCCAGGGTCACAGTGACTTGTGTATTTAGTCCATGGCTCATTTTCAAGGTGCTCGAGTTTGGCAACATAAGCATTCATAAAAACCTTTCTCCAATGAAAGGATTATTAACATTTGCTAGAAGTGTGACCAGATCTCTTGAGATAAAAATGTGACAAGACTTCTCGTTGAGGTAATAATTGTCTTGTGATATCAATCACAAGTGCAGAGCAGCAGCCAGTAGATGGAGTCTAACCTCTTATAATACATCCGGCTTTGAAGATGAGGCTGGCTTGGACCTCTGAATTAGCATAAAATATCCCCTGCCCCTTTGCAAAGTTGACTATTAGTTCACTTTTGCAGAGAGGCAACTCTGCAGTAGTAAAAAGCAGCCTGTAAAACACAGCGTTGGAATGAAGAGGGTACGGCCACTCTCTCAATCACGCCTGACTCATGGACTGCAGCGTGCAGTTCAGTGTGGCGCTGACTGGCACAGATCCCTCTCTTTGTCTTTTTTTTTTTTAATGAGTCAGAAAGCAAAAGCTAACTTTACTTTTAATGATATTAAACAGAGAAATGCTCTCCCCTCGTCTTAAAATGGTCTTAAATCAATACAAGAGCAGCCTACTTCCTTGTTACGTTGTAACCTTGGTTGTCCGAGTCTATTTCTTAATTGACATTTTCTTTAAAATAGTGTCTTGTTCTTGTGAATAGTGTCTTGTCACACCCATAACATTTGCTCATTATATAATGTGATTTAAGCAGGAATAGTTTAACAAAAGGATGCCCAAAACTTGTGGATTACAAGACAATGACGTCTCATTTAACATATGTCTGTAGAGATAGATCTATAGATATATCTCAAATTTCTGTTTCATTTGAATTACCAGTCATAGCATTTAATATATTTTGGTGTAATTCAGTTTATTGTTGATGAGAATAGCAGAGGAAACAATTGTTTGACATTTCATACACGTCATACAGCCAATGTATAAAATCTTTACATCAGTATGCAGGATTTGTTTAAACAAAAAACATTTTAAATCCCAACAGGTCAGGGATTTCCTTCTCGAGGTGTGCATGGGAGACGATTTGCGAGATGAAGCATTTGTCTTGACAACGATGACTTGTTATTCCCATCAGAAACACATTTTCCAATCAGCGTGTGCAGATTCTGTGTTCAACCTTGATAATGTTCACTTGTTCTAAAGCCTGTTGATTTTAGTTTTTTTTTTTTTAATATACGTTTTTGTAATGAGTCCATGCTGAAGCGATGTGTTTTATGAAGAATGTAATAAACTTTAAAACTACGAGAGAAAAAAAAATGCATTTGAGACAACTTTCTTTCATCAGACTGTCTTTTGGCATTTGAAAATGTTGTTGCTCTGAGGTGACGCGTTGGCTGCAGGAGTCGCTATGAGTTCACTATCCAGCCTCACGTTGTAGGATTTGACTGCAAAAGAAACGTAATGGTTGATTAAGCATTTTAATTAATACATGGTATTTAGGATGTAGTTTTTATGCTGTTAATGCCAGTTTCCATTTTAGTAAAACATGAAAGTGGCATACAACAGAATCTCTTGCCTCGTCCAACGGTTAGCGAGGTAGTTATCAGGATGTTAACTTAGCTTTTGGCTACAGCAGGACAACAGAGCGAAATATTTTACTCACAGGAATCACAGTATTCTTCAAACTGTATCTAAAATAATTCAAGTGGAATCTTTTACTGTGGTTATTCCATTTGAGCTATAGGTGAATGCACACCACCCCTTTATGACCTTAACATCTGCCTAATACCCCACCGCACCCTACACATGGTCCTTGTTAGGCATGTCAGACGTGATGTGAATGATGCCAACAAGTCTCACTGCAGACAATTGCGGATGTTCTTTTGAAGATTAGCAATTCAATATTGTAAAGGAAGACATCTTTATAGACCAGTTTAACTTATTTAACTATTTCAGTAACCAGTAAGATTTGTGGGGAGCTAATCCAAAATAAGGCAAGGAGTTTTTGTTCTTCTTTAATGACTACATTTTGCCCTTGATGTGTAGAAGATAGAGCTTGAAAACTTTATTTTTCAACACATTTCTTTAATACTAGACTGATTTTATAAAATAAAACTAAGTCCACTCCCAAAATCTGTTCTAAAGAGATATGACTGCAGTGTGGGTGTGTATGGGTGACTTACATCTTGAGAAGACATAGTATTTGTATCCCTCTGGCTCTCTGTTGCTCGGGATGGACACAGCAGCTGTGATGGTGGAGGGGAAACCTTTCCAAGATTTCCTGATGTTAACAGCTTGCCCTAGATAAGACACTGGAAACAAAAGAGTAAAATGAAGGAATTCACTTAATAGTTATTTATAGAATATTTTATCTTTTGACATTTTGTTAAATATCAGATAAATAACAGCCCTTCAACAGTAACTGTACAGAGGCAACTTATTTCTACTTCTGTTATTTACAAGATGGACCTTAATGACCCTTTCACTTCCACAAAAGCATGACTCACATTTTCAGAGAACTGCATGTGCTGTAACTCAAATAAAACATGTTTACGTAAGTTAGAGTAAATCTGTTAAAATGCTCAGCAAACACCCGCTCATTAGAGATACATTTATACAGGACCACACAAATGAGAAAATGAAATGCAATCCATGTCATTGTTGAGATGAATTTACAAAATACATGTTACAATAGTTCTTGTCCTGTACAAAGTTTTAATTATAGGATTACCTGCTTGTCTGACCATTCGGTTTGGGGCTGTGTAAACAGCATGCTTGACTTTCCTGCCACATGTTGGACTGGTGCCAAACTGGTATGAATATTTCTGAACAAACCCTCCTGGAAGCAACAGTCAAGAACATTTGCATGATATACACAGTATTTAAATACTAGTATAAAAAATACATTAAGACAAATGCAATAAAGAAACTAAAAAGATTATAATTAGCTTGACTCTGTAACGGCAGTTTATCACCTCTCTTGAAGAAGTAAACTGATTCTCTCCTGCTACGGTACTGAGGCACAGACAGAGCAGCTGTGACATGGCCACGAAGCCCATCAAAGCCTGTTTCAATGACCTTTGGATAGTAGGGGTCCAAAGCATCATTTTCAAATCTCCAGTACTTGGATCCCTGCAAAGATCAGAACCCAAAAGATTAAAACCTTAGAAAATAAGCGGGCTCAAGAGGAAACGTGGTATCAAAGAAGAGCCAAGACTGTATTTAACAGAAAAAAATGCACCGCTACTGTCTCAGTAATAAAATCCCTCTAATTCAGATTTATCAAATACACTCATTGGTTTGGATGAGATGATTAAATGTACCTTGAAAATGTACGTTTTGCCTTGGCAGTTGCAGCGGGTGAACACAGTGTCGATGGGGGAAGGGACGCCCCACACTTGTGTGATGCCGCGAGCCGGACCAGGCACCATGTGTCTGTCCAGAATCCAAAAGTAGTGTCCTAAAAAATAATATTTCTACATAAGTGTGGTCCGCTGTACAATATTACTTATAGGATTACCATCAGAGCAACAGAGTTTGTTGTATTATTTATTATGTGTGCCAAGAATTAGGTATTCTATTGTCATGGTGATATACATAGTTTATTCAGATTTTTAGATACTTCAGGTCATTACTTTTTGTACTTTTTATACTCTTGCAGTGGTGGAAGTATTCAAATCCTTTACTTAAAACTGCCAATACAATAATGTAAGAATACTCCATCATAGGTAAAAGTCCTATATTCAAAATAGTATAAGTACAGAAGTGTTATCAGCTTCATGTACTTAAAGTATCAAAAGTAAAAGTACTCTTGATGTAAAACAATGATCCTTGCATTTCACTGTTTTAGCTGGGCCAGTTGCAGCTAATTTCAACTACTTATCATCGACTTTAAATAATTGTCCAGTGGTATCCAACCAGAGGCCGGGACCCCAAGAAAAGATTGCAAGGTAAATCTGAGGGGTCGTGAGATAATTGGGTAGATTTTTTTATTTTATCTCTTCAACTCTTCAAATGAAAATCACTTTTTGATGAAACTCCTAACAACTTGTACACAATGTATTGTATTTTAAAAATTCATCATAGTTTTTTAATGTAATTTCTTTTGCGATAAATGTAAAAAAAATAAAGTGCAAGATTTCCCTATGAAATGTGGTATCGTAAAAAAAACAACAACCTCAAAACAGTTATGTTGAGTTATACAGTATATATACATACTTATATATACACTTTCACTGCTCTCTTGTATGTTAATTAACTGGTATTTGGTGATACCATTCTTGGATCAGCTGCCCGGCTGGCACTAACCTCTGAAAACCACGATTGTGCCGTTCCTCAGCGTAGTGACTGCACTGACTGGCCGCCCACTACACAGATTTGTATCGTTACTGTCATCTGAGGAAAAAAAGACATTTTGTGAGAAAAAACATCTGTTTGGAAAAACATAAGACAAAGAAACCATGCTACCCCCTCTGAGTTACTGGGTGTTATGACATGTTGTGTTCCAAGAGCTTTAAGGACTTGTTTCCATTCAGTATTTTAGCTTTATTTAAATTTTAATGGAGTGTTTAATTCATTTAGAGTGGGAAAATAGCCACCATTGTCATTTAATATATTGTAGCTACGCTTTGAAGGAAGCTCTGTTCACCCAGAGGCATAATGAAAAAACAACTAAGCTCATAAAGCAGGCTGAGAGCAGTAATAAATATGTCCCAGAAACTAGAGGCCTCCATTTTTTTCAATAGTGTTAGACTCATGTAAAATAAATGAGATATCAACAGAATACAGGAATAGAATTCCAATATTCACACTGCAATTTCCCATTTCAGAGTCACAGAATTAATCCTTCAGGCTATTTGTTTTCACTGGATGTTGTGTTTAGAAGCCAGACCAACGGTTAAGAACATATCTTACCTGCTTGGTAGTTCCCGGAATTATCTATGTTGAGAGTTTGTGCCGTATCCAGGGGCTTAGTCTCCGGTTTGGAGATGGGTTTAGCCGGAGTCAGTTCAGCTGGAGTTGGTTTAACTGGCAGTGAGCTGTATGGGCCAGGTTTGTCCTGGGGTTTTAAGGTGGACTCAGGTGTTGTGGGTTTGGTTGGGTCTGGAATGACATTTAGTGGTTTAGTGGTTACTCCTGCTGTTACTTTATCTGTCATGTCATCGTGCACTGATTCCGTGGATGAAGGAATGTGGGTTGTCAGGGCTTCAAGCTCTGGCAAGTCCCCGGGCCCTGCAGGAGAAACACTGGTGGAAGGATCTTCAAGGTCTGCCAGAGAAGATGAAGGGCCTGTTGTGACATTGTCTGTGTTTTTCTCAGTATCATCTGGCCTGGCAGTTGAAATGGTTGCCTCTGGGTTGGGTGTCAGGTCCAACGTTGAGGCAGAGATGGTGACCTGAGAGTTTTCCAGGACTGTGAAAGAGCCCTGTGTGGCTCCTGCAGATACTGGGGCCACAGGTGTGTAGGAGGTTGTGTTGAAAGGTAGGGTTGAAACATCTGGCTCATCAGAGAAGGCTACAGTCGCATTATCAGGAAGAATGTCATCCTCAGACTGTACCTCTGCCTTCCCCACTGTCTGGAGCTCTGGGGTGTTGGCTGTGGGAGGATACTCAGTTTGGGGTCCTGAGGTTGGACTAGGCTGGCGGGAGACATGATCAGCTGCTGTTGTGGGCTGAGGGAGAGTTGTTCCTGTCTCGGATGAGATGGTAGGATCACTTGCATCTGGAGGAAGACAAACGTGATTAGGAATTCAACGGTGTTAAGCATTTTAATAAATTGTTGAACTAATGACAACTGTAAAGGTGTATAAGTAAAGGAAAAATGTTTAAAAAATGAGTAGATAAACATGTAACAAACGCAGATCCTTTTATACACTGAATGGTTTTATAAGCATGTAAATGACATTTCTCCTTCAAAATGCAATTATTTAAACCTGTCGTAAAATATCACTATACAGTGGAAATATGAATTGCACAAACCAAAGACAAGTATAAGACATTAGCCACTGAAAAAACTTCTTGTGGCTAATGTGGCTATTTTTAAGTTTATTTAGAATAGGAGTAGTGAGAGGAAGAAAAGGGATTTATTTTAAACAATGATTTTAATAAAGAATTAAGGAATTTTAATGTAGTATGGCCCTTGTAGTCACTAGAATTGGATTGTGGATTGAGATGTAAGACAGCGCTCTGCCACCATCATCAAAACATGAGGGAATGAGGGGAATATCTTTTGGAACAATGGTGTTTATCTTCTGGTATAGGTAATAGTATTTGAGATGCAGAGGAGCTTTGAAGCTATTTTGGCAGTTTGTGTTGTAACAATATTTTTCTTAGGTTCTTTGTGTTTTTCCCTTAATTTGCCACTCATCTATTTGTGCCTGCCAGGTAATCCCTGCACATCACATACCTGGGTTCTCAGTGGGGGCTTCCTTGATGATGGGGTAATGGGTGGGGCTGTCATTGGCCTGTGTTGTTTCAGTATCTGAGAGAGTCGTTGGTTTCTGAGAGAAGACCGTCAATGACTCTGTACTGAACTCCACAGTATCTGGATTTTGGGTGGGTTCAGTAGAAATTTGATGTGGTAGGTCAGCTGTAGACCCGTTGATGCTCTCTTGGATAGGACTTGCCGCCGGGTCTTCCACTTTATTGTTGGAAACGTCATCATTGGGAAAAATCTGGCTGTACATATCTAGAGGAAAAGGTGCACACCTGGTTGTCACACTCATGAAACTTTACTAGGGGAAAAACGTTAAGCTAGATTTATTATCCATGCACATTGTTGCTCACCATCACTGGGATCATCTGTGAACAAATAAGGAAAAATCAAATATAAATGTTAAGAATTGATATTGTTGTTTTTTTTAATTAATACTATCTCTATTTTTTCCTGCATTTGTTTTCTTGAGCATGTACAGTGGGTACGGAAAGTATTCAGACCCCTTTAAATTTTTCACTCTTTGTTTCATTGCAGCCTTTTTCCAAAAATCAAAAAAGTTCATTTTATTTCTCAGTAATGTACACTCAGCAACCCATCTTGACAGAAAAAAACTGAAATTTAGAAATTTTTGCATATTTATTAAAAAACAAAAACTGAAATATCACATGGTCATAAGTATTCAGACCCTTTGCCGTGACCCTCATATGTAACTCAGGTGCTGTCTATTTCTTCTGATCATCCTTGAGATGGTTCTACACCTTCATTGGAGTCCAGCTGTGTTTGATTATACTGATTGGACTTGATTAGGAAAGCCACACACCTGTCTATATAAGACCTTACAGCTCACAGTGCATGTCAGAGCAAATGACAATCATGAGGTCAAAGGAACTGCCTGAAGAGCTCAGAGACAGAATTGTGGCAAGGCACAGATCTGGTCAAGGTTACAAAAAAATTTCTGCTGCACTTAAGGTTCCTAAGAGCACAGTGGCCTCCATAATCCTCAAATGGAAGACGTTTGGGACGACCAGAACCCTTCCTAGAGCTGGCCGTCCGGCCAAACTGAGCTATCGGGGGAGAAGAGCCTTGGTGAGAGAGGCAAAGAAGAACCCAATGGTCACTGTGGCTAAGCTCCAGAGATGCAGTCGGGAGATGGGAGAAAGTTGTAAGTCAACCATCACTGCAGCAATCCACCAGTCGGGGCTTTATGGCAGAGTGGCCCGAAGGAAGCCTCTCCTCAGTGCAAGACACATGAAAGCCCGCATGGAGTTTGCTAAAAAACACCTGAAGGACTCCAAGATGGTGATAAATAAAATCCTCTGGTCTGATGAGACCAAGATAGAACTTTTTGGCCTTAATTCTAAGCGGTATGTGTGGAGAAAACCAGGCACTGCTCATCACCTGTCCAATACAGTCTCAACAGTGAAGCATGGTGGTGGCAGCATCATGCTGTGGGGGTGTTTTTCAGCTGCAGGGACAGGACGACTGGTTGCAATCGAGGGAAAGATGAATGCGGCCAAGTACAGGGATATCCTGGACGAAAACCTTTTCCAGAGTGCTCTGGACCTCAGACTGGGCCGAAGGTTTACCTTCCAACAAGACAATGACCCTAAGCACACCGCTAAAATAACGAAGGAGTGGCTTCACAACAACTCTGTGGCTGTTCTTGAATGGCCCAGCCAGAGCCCTGACTTAAACCCAATTGAGCATCTCTGGAGAGACCTGAAAATGACTGTCCACCAACGTTTACCATCCAACCTGACAGAACTGGAGAGGATCTGCAAGGAGGAATGGCAGAGGATACCCAAATCCAGATGTGAGAAACTTGTTGCCTCTTTCCCAAAACGACTCATGGCTGTATTAGATCAAAAGGGTGCTTCTACTAAATACTGAACAAAGGGTCTGAATACTTATGACCATGTGATATTTCAGTTTTTGTTTTTTAATAAATATGCAAAAATTTCTAAATTTCAGTTTTTTTCTGTCAAGATGGGTTGCTGAGTGTACATTACTGAGAAATAAAATGAACTTTTTTGATTTTTGGAAAAAGGCTGCAATGAAACAAAGAGTGAAAAATTTAAAGGGGTCTGAATACTTTCCGTACCCACTGTACATCACTGACTCTGAATGTCTTGACATTCCAGACAGAAATGTCACGACATGTCTTCCTCCTGAGATAGATGCAAGAGAATCTCCACCCACAAAACTATTCCAAGCCAACTAGCATATTAAAACACAGAATAAAATGTTGTGTCATCCTTTCTTGGCTTTATTTTGTGCTTTCCTCACTTGTGACTGAGCCTGTGCCCGTAACCCTCCTACACACTCATGGCAACACTGTTTCCTTGTGTTTCTTTTGGCCAGTGCGGCTTGTGCTCTTGGATTGGCCGCCAAAGCAAACCACAGCAACAGAGCCACAGTGTGGTAGTCAACCGTAAACATTTGTGTCGTCTTCCTGACATATGCCTTATTAAATCCACTGAGTTCACCTTATGTGGATCACTTAGGTAATGAGCATTAGTTTCTGTCATTGGAGTAGCAGTTAGCAATAAAGTTTTGAAGCGTTCTTGAGTATACTTCAAAACGCATAGTCACCTGCATTGTTTCCCTCGCTGAATGTAGAAGGCTCTGTTTCTTCATTCAGTGTTGGCTCTGTGGAAATATTATTCACGAATAAAGGTTTGAGAGTTAACCCTTTACAAAAAACTGTTTGCCTCAAATCCTATATTACTCAAAATGTGGAGAGAAATCAACCTAAATGCCAATTTAAATATACCTTTTGGTTTGTTATCATTTACATTATTGCATGTCTTCACTGGTGCTGTTGCACTGGCTGCTCCACTGAGTTCTTCTGTGGTAATTAACCAAGACAGAAAATAATGTCAAATTTAACCCAATGCATTTGTGCAGATTACTGCATGCATTGCATGCTACTCTGCATGCTGGTGGCCATGCCATGTCAGATTAATCCTGGCTTCACACACCATGCGTGTACAAATACTAATCTTTGGGTCCTTGAAAAGCGCTATACAAATTCAGTTTATTATTATTATTAATCTGATATGATAATTGTTGCATAACAGTGCAACTGAGAAAGGTGGGGGGGCTGACTTTAACATGCAGTCATGCTGTCACACGGCCATCACTGTATTTGCTGCTCATGTATGACCATCATGACCACCAAATATCCAAAGAAGACTCCAAAGATGTTTGACCACTTTAAACTTAATCAGGACAGCAAATATCATGGTAATGCTACTGAGGGTGAAACTGTGAATGGCATCTGTTGAGGCTAACATGCAGAAAAACAACAAACAACATCATGCTGACTTTGTCGGACAAGGCTTACCTTCATCACAGTGCAGCTTGTGATCTGGACAACAATGTTTGTACTTAGCACAGTCAGAGTCACAGCTACACAGCCGGCCTCTTTTAAAGCCTTCTCCACACCGTCCTTTACATGAGTTTTCTGTTGCACACGGACACAACAGACTCTTACAATAAGACTAAACAGGGATATAATTATATTGTTATTCATATGGCACATTCAAGCAGTATATGAAAGGTAGCTCCCTTCAAGGATGGGGATTAGGAACATTTATAATAAATAAAAACATAACACATAAAAACAACATTCTATGATTATAAAACTCTCACTTGTGGTGCATTGGGATTCAAAGTCTTTGCAGCACTCTTCATAAGACAGGCAGTTATAATCACACTGGCACGTGTAACCCCTGTAGTACTCAACACCACATCGACCTTTACAGCTCGCTGTTGTATGAGAAATAGCACATGGAAACAGAAAAAAAAAGTATCAGAGAGGGATATAATGGCATCTGTGTGCTTACATTTTGCATCATGTTCTGTTCCAAAACATTGTCTACTTGAGAACATGTGTGAGTGTGTAAATAAAACCACTGTGCCAGAAATTGATTTCTGAAGTAGTGACACATACAGAGACATACCTCTCATATTAATTATTAACAGAGTAAACATGAACAAGTACAAGAACTGAAAACACATTCCAGGAAAGCCCTTCATTAAAAAACAAATTTCTGGCAGTCAGAATACTGAAAATTGCATTAAAGTTAAATGTTTTTCAATGCAGTAAAAATATCACCCAGGTAATACTTACTTTGAGATGCACTAAATGTGAAGACACACGCCAGCAAAATAACAGCACAAAGTACAGTGGAAGACATCCTTCTGTAAATTTGAAACTAAACATGAGACACTCAACAATAAAATCAGAGGGCATTCATGATCAGGACTGAAAATCCTAAGAGAGAAAATAAAAAAATAAAAGGTAACCTACCTTGTCTTGAGCCTCTGTCAGAATCCTGTTGAAGGTTTGCCTCGGCTGCTTTTAAAAGGCTGAGAGAGACCGGCTGACTTCCCGTTAATTGGCGGATCCGGTCTAATTACAATTGTGATGATCTCACAGGCTGTAGGGAGGATCCTCCAGACCAGACCAGACCAGACCAGACCATAGGTCCAGACATCTAGAAGCACATCAACACAATCTGTGCCAGACAGACGGCTGACTTCACATACTTCTGAGCAACAGGAAAAACTAAATTAGTTGACTTGCTATTCAGTCACAAAATAAGTGGAGACCTTCACATCCCCACAGACTTGGTTTGTCAAATCAATACCACATGGACAGTCGGTCAGCAGTCGGTTTTTGAGAGAAAAAGGATCCAAAAAGAAAGATAATGAAGAATGATTTTCTTAAGTAAAAGTAATAACACACTATAAAGATACTAAATTACAAGTAAAAGTATTAATGTATATTATATTTTCAGCAAAATACTTTAAGTATCAACAGTAAAAGTATTCAGTAGGCAGAATAAGCCCTGCCAGTTTTATTGTATATTACTGTATCATATTATTGATGCATGAACATGACAGCAGTACTTTTGTTATGTCTAATAAAGTGGAGCTAATTCCTGCTGCTTCATATACTTTTGATCAGATTAATCAATTATAATAATTATAATCTTTTTTGTATGTAAAAAAAATATATGTCTGAAAAATATTACTATTATATTAATGTAGTGGAGTAAAAACATTGTCCCTGAAATGTGTCAGACTAGAAGCTTAAAGTAGCATAAAAAGGAAATACTCAAGTAATAATAATAATAATAATAATAATAATAATAATAATAATAATAATAATGACTTTATTCCGACACAAATGGAAGGTCCATAGTACATTAAGGATGACAACATTTATGAACATAGCAATAAATATACAAATTAAAAAAGGTCACAAACAGGAACGCCAATGTCTCCACAGTATAGATGTATACCTGACAGAGCTAAAATCATTGTGGGCTAAAGCTTGTATAATTCTGTTTTCTGAGACAGACATTCTTCACATGTATTGATAAATAAGGTTTCTTATTAAGGCAGAACAGGTAGGCACACCAACACTTACAAGGATTTGACTAGCACTACACCATCTTGGTTGTTTTAGAAGCAGTCTCATGACATCATTATACGTTACATTACATCTATGCATGTTCTTTTTCCTATAAGACCGCCACAGATGGGCGTGGATAGTGGTGTACAGAATGTTTTGAATAAAGCAACCTTAACATTAGCAGAACGCATGCCAAATTATGTGCATACATGAGCCTGAGATATATCTTGCGACACTGTCTGTTAATCACATACTTTAAGGCCAGTACCTGATAAAAAGTCAGGAAACACTAATTTACTTCTAACTAAAAAACGTCTTTACTTCTAACAATCATAATATTGCTCTTATTTGCATTATATTTCATATCAAAATCCACACCGTAATGTGAACAAACCTTTAAAAGGTTGTTGTAACCCAGCACTATGTGGGCAAATGATTACCAAATCATCTGCATACATAAGGTGATTAATGAGAGTATAGCCTATCATACATCCTGTATTGAATTTATTTAATTGAGCGCTTTATAGAAATGCCTACTGGCAAGGTTAAGTGATTACACAATTGATTCATATAGAACACATAAATCTTTACTATGTTGTGAATTCTTACAATTAATATCACAACATCTTATGGCATCTTTGGGTAGTGCAATGTTTCCCAGCAATCCATCAGTCTTAATATGATACCTCTGGAAATCTTCCATGGTTAATTTAGTCCAGTCTAATCTTCCTGTGTTAATGTTGTTAGCCACAGTAAATAAAATTGCTAGAAGTACCTCAAGATTGTACTTAAGCACAGTACTTGAGTAAATGCACTTTTTACTGCTGAGAAAGGCGTTGTAACGGGCTATTGATTGTTACTATATTCATGGTTTCGGTCATGAACAAATATGCTCTGTTATGGTATATAGTTAATGAGTTTACGTGCACTTAAGTAACCTGGTTACTGTTGGCTATATGCACTAACCCTTCAGTACAGTGTGACCTTATGGCAACCTGTTTATTGACCTTGTTTGTTCCTGAATATATTCACCATTGCAGAAATTATAGATATCGTGTGAGTTTTAGTGTGGCATAGGCCTGTTTTATTCTGTTCTAAGAATATGGAGGTATCTGTCTGTGTGTCTATTACTTAACAGTACTAGAAGATTTATTTACTAATAGATTAACTACATTTAGCTGTGATTTGTTCTAAAGTTTATAGAATTACAGTAGGGCTTGTTTCCTTATAGGGGGACAACAGGCAGAATCCCTTTTCACTATACAAGACTGAACACTGTGTTTATGTACCTTTATAATTGAGGGCTGGACTGCACTGTGGGTGTTTTGTGGTTGGAAGTGCTGATGAACCATATCATGCCTGTGGTATTTTCCTATCATGTCATGGTCCAGTTACAGGAAAAGCGCTCATTAGCGCACTTGTGTCAATGCAATAATGATAACAGGATCTGGTTGAAATGACTGGGCCTACCAAACAGAAGCATTAAGGGTCAGCAACTCCCCCACTACAGCACCATGAAAAGAGGAATTATCAAGCCCTTGGCAGTTTAAAATAAAGAACACTGACCAAGAAATACATGCCATGCTGAGAAGTTGACTGGGTCAAGTTGAAACTTTAGTCAATAGAGTGGAGTGAGTGCGCCCCCTAGATGTCTGCTTTACAATAGTTTGACATCTACAGTGAGGAAAATAAGTATTTGAACACCCTGTTATTTTGCAAGTTCTCCCACTTAGAAATCATGGAGGGGTCTGAAATTGTCAACGTAGGTGCATGTCCACTGTGAGAGACCTAATATAAAAAAAAGAAATCTCAAGAATCAAGAAATGTATGATTTTTTAAACTATTTATTTGTATGATACAGCTGCAAATATAAGTATTTGAACACCTGAGAAAATCAATGTTAATATTTGGTACAGTAGCCTTTGTTTGCAATACCAGAGGTCAAACGTTTCCTGTAGTTTTTCACCAGGTTTGCACACACTGCAGAAGAGATTTTGGCCCAGTCCTCCACACAGATCTTCTCTAGATCAGTCAGGTTTCTGGGCTGTCGCTAAGAAACACGGAGTTTGATCTCCCTCCAAAGATTCTCTATTGGGTTTAGGTCTGGAGACTGGCTAGGCCACGCCAGAACCTTGATATGCTTCTTACAGAGCCACTCCTTGGTTATCCTGGCTGTGTGCTTCGGGTCATTGTCTTGTTGGAAGACCCAGCCTCGACCCATCTTTAATGCTCTAACTGAGGGAAGGAGGTTGTTCCCCAAAATCTCACAATACATGGCCCCGGTCATCCTCTCCTTAATACAGTGCAGTCGCCCTGTCACATGTGCAGAAAAACACCCCCAAAGCATGATGCTACCACCCCCATGCTTCACAGTAGGGATGGTGTTCTTGGGATGGTACTCATCATTCTTCTTCCTCCAAACACAGTTAGTGGAATTATGACCAAAAAGTTTTATTTTGGTCTTATCTGACCACATGACTTTCTCCCATGACTCCTCTGGATCATCCAAATGGTCATTGGCAAACTTAAGACGGGCCCTGACATGTGCTGGTTTAAGCAGGGGAACCTTCCGTGCCATGCATGATTTCAAACCATGACGTCTTAGTGTATTATCAACAGTAACCTTGGAAACGGTGGTCCCAGCTCTTTTCAGGTCATTGACCAGCTCCTCCCGTGTAGTTCTGGGCTGATTTCTCACCTTTCTTAGGATCATTGAGACCCCACGAGGTGAGATCTTGCATGGAGCCCCAGTCCGAGGGAGATTGACAGCCATGTTTAGCTTCTTCCATTTTCTAATGATTGCTCCAACAGTGGACCTTTTTTCACCAAGCTGCTTGGCAATTTCCCCATAGCCCTTTCCAGCCTTGTGGAGGTGTACAATTTTGTCTCTAGTGTCTTTGGACAACTCTTTGGTCTTGGCCATGTTAGTAGTTGGATTCTTACTGATTGTATGGGGTGGACAGGTGTCTTTATGCAGCTAACGACCTCAAACAGGTACATCTAATTTTGGATCATAAATGGAGTGGAGGTGGACATTTGAAGGCAGACTAACAGGTCTCTGAGGGTCAGAATTGTAGCTGATAGACAGGTGTTCAAATACTTATTTGCAGCTGTATCATACAAATAAATTGTTAAAAATAACCATACATAGTGATTTCTGGATTTCTTTTTTAGATTATGTCTCTCACAGTGGACATGCACCTATGATGACAATTTCAGACCCCTCCATGATTTCTAAGATGGAGAACTTGCAAAATAGCAGGGTGTTCAAATACTTATTTTCCTCACTGTATGTAGTATTTAGGCATGTAATTAGAGTGTCAGTTGCAGTGGTCCCATCAAGTGAAGTATGTTTGCTCAAAGATATGTCTGCATCTATATTTTTTAAGACGACTTAGAGTTCATGGAGTGGACAAAGATATCATGCTACTGTTTCACAAGGCAACCATACATAGACTCTAGACATAAACTCTATTTGTCATTATGGCATTATGACTTGGTTCGGTAACCTGTCCATAAAACCACAGCTCCAAAACTTGATAAAAAGGGCTGGAAAAATAATTGTCCAAATGATACCAACTCCTCTTCAGGAGCTCTTTGAGGAGGCGGTGAGGAAACAGGGTCTCAAAATCACCCATGACCCAAATAACATCCTGTATAGTGAGTTTGAGCTGATGCTTCCAGGCAGAAGGTACAGGTTACCAAACAGGTACAAATCCTCATTTGTGCCGCCTTCAAATTAAATTAATGAATAATAACAGATAAGGGGTGTGTGTGTGTTGCAGTAATGTACTGTATACTAGTACTTGTGTGGTACACACACACACACACACACAGTATATGCTATGAAATTTGATATGGTAGTATGCAGTTGGGCATTGTGCAATACAGAAGTTATTGACTACAGCATAAATTAAAGGGAAATGTGCAATCATTATCAATATTAAGTGCAATAGGAGGGGGAGGATGTGCTGTGGGTTCTCTTCTGTTCTTCTGTGAATGTGAGGGAAGGTGGGGGTTTGTGGTTATTAGATGTTCATTGTAACATTGGATGACATAATGTCTGATTAGGTTCTGTGTAGGTTATCTGTATGCTTATTGTGTGTGTATGCGTGGTGTCTCCATTTGTCTCTCTTGAATGCCAGAAAGACAAATTTCTCCTATAGGAGACAATAAAGGCTTATCTTATGTTTAGTGATTTCTTGGTGATACTTGAAAAAGAATCCTGATGGTTCACAGATATAAGCAATAAGCAGTATCCCTGATCATGTCCCTGCAGGCCAAAAAGCACACAGAGGGACAGCCAACAAAACACAGTTATATCACTGAGACAAGTCACAAAACTCTTATTACCACAGATGGATGTTGTACACACTGGATCATCCGAGGAGATGAGAGGACCCCTGAGGGGAAAGTCAGCTTCTTTTTCTTGATCCAAAACTGTGTCTGTGCTTTGTCAGCAGTAAAGGCCATTTTCTGTCTTGGCAGCTTTAATCAGCTAGCCTGCAGGGAGCCTGATGAGAGGCAGAAACACACAGACACACAGGAGGAAGGCTGATTCAGAGTATGTGGGTGCACACATTGGGCCTCATTCAGTAGATACATTTTGATCTTGCCATCTTCCAAGTTGAATAGAGGCTCAGTAACCTCTGCAAAAATGAACATGAATTTGAGTTCAAAACAGGAAACAAGACAACAATCATCAGAGGACAAGCACAACACTCTTTTTCAGTTTAATTTCTGTTCAGTTTTCTATAAATTTGTTTTTTAACATGCTTAATTAGACAATCAAAAGAAGGCTCACACAGCTGTGAAATGACCCAGCCATGGAAGCCCTTAATCTGGCATCTGCTAAATTTAGATAAAATAATGGAAGTCTTTCTCACAAATATATTCGCAAGCGGTGATTTGCGGGTTCAAACCTTTTTTTCTCAATAGCGACTTCAAAGTAATTTCACACATGTGGTCCAATGTCGTTATAAAACACATCCTGCAAGCTTTGTAACGATTGGACAAACAGTGCACTTTGTTTAAAATGCCTAAAACTGATTTGTCAAAAACATTTAATTTCGATTCAGTGTGATGTGTAGCTTAGTCCAGCTCACGGCAATTTGAAAAAAGAAGATAACACAAAAACAATTACTAATAAAGCTGCAAGCTGCGATTCCAAGCTCAAATCTTGATTTGCCTCATTCCACCAGTCCAGTTATTGTGCATTTAAAGCGTCCCCTAGTGGTCAACTTGAATGAGCCCTACAGTGTATATGAGAAGTCATTATATAGACATTTTCTGGAAGTTTTGTGTTGATTGCACAAACATTTAGTCATTTATAGCCTTATTTGCCTATATCACCTGCAGTTTGTTTTCATTAATAGCGCCCCCTGGTGTTCAATTTGAATAAAACTTTCAAGGCGTGGTTCAGGTATTTATGACATATCCTGAGAGGTTTGTGAGGATTGGACAATGAATATGTGATTTATAGTAAAATGTGTGTAATGCCACTCACCTATCTTGCGCTTGTAGCGCCCCCTAGTGGCGTATGTAAATCAAACTGTATATCTGGGGCACTTGTCTGAACATTCCCTTTGAGTTTTGGGATGATTGGCCTTACGATTGCTGATTTGAGTTAAACTATGTCCAGAGCCAAGCCCCTTTCTTTTGTCAAGTTTATTGGTCAGTAACTTGAAAAGTAATTTAGATATGGACATGCTTTATACAACTTATAATAAGCTTGATCCATTGATGATTCACTGAAAATGTGGTGGCAATCATAGGTACGGTGTTGGAGATCTCAAAAAATGTGTTTTTAAAAAATTCAAAATTTTTGTACAGCACATTAAGCTGCACCTGTGTGAGAAATTTCAAGTCCTTGGACTTACGGTGTGGGGGGCGTGGCGTTTCAAAGTTTGCATTTTGAAGCCTTAATTACAGCGCCACCATGTGGCTGATTGGGTTCATATTTCTATAGAAGCAAACGCACACCATTTCCAGTTATTACCCCAGGTTTCATGTTTCTAGCTCATTCCAGTTTACGGGAATTTGAGCCGGTGCGGCAGACAACAAGTAATAATAGGCCTAATAACTAAAACATAAAAACATAGAAGGGTTCTACAGCTTCACGGTTTGAACCTTAATAAATAGTTTACAGTGTATTAATAGGATAAATGAAACGTGATCACAAAGGCCCTTAAGAGGGAGACAAATGAGAGCGTATCTGCTAATATATAAAACAACACTCCAACAGGATTAGGAACACCAACAGGCGACAGACACTGATGATATTCGACAGCTCATTTCATTTTACTTGGAAGATTTTTTTGCCATGGATTAAGGCTCATTCTCCGTTTCATTTGAGCAGATGGAAGGGACGGACACTGCCAACAGGCTGTTTACAGAAAGATAGAGTTTGTATATACAGACCCAGCTTGCATTTCACCCTCCTGTATGCCATTTTGCCCTTTGGAAAAGTAATACGTAATGTAATAATAATTACATTACGTTATAATAGTACTGATATAAATCTTGTTTGTTTCACGTCTTGTGTTTATTCAAACACTCATATATAACTCATATATATATATCTTGCCAGACTGTGGTAAAATGTTATCCTGTTTGCAGGTCGATGCAAGTCTGTAGGTGGAAGTTGATAATCTAACCATCTCAATTACTTTACAGGAAATGTATTATAACTATAACCTTGTGCTATGATACCGCACTGTCTTTGACATTTTCTTCTGCTGTGCTGTCTTGGTTTTAATATTGCATCACATCAAGCATCGACACCTCCAGCAGAGGTCTCTCACTGCTCACGTCTTTGATGTGCAAGAGCATCTGAAACTGCATGTGAAGCCGGAAGCAGTGAGTCATAACAGCTGTGCTTGTGTCAGGGCTCTCTGCGCCAAAACCAAGACACCAGTTGCATGTACCCACATAGATAGAAAATGCCCACAATTATACATTTCAAATATTAGTCTTTTGTCTAAAAAAAAATAATCTGTAAGTTTTTGCAGATATTCAGCACAAACTACTTCATCTAAATCCACTACATGGTTGCTGTTGAACCAAATACAACTAAATGTCCATACCTTTGCACAAAATCAGGCTACTGTATTTTCCTTTATTTATGCCAAATAGCATTAAACAAAGCAGATCAGTTTTTGAGCCTTGTCTTTATTAACAAGTCTTTATTCAATGTTGTTGGTCTTTTACAGTTCTTGCAAGGATGTTAAAATAACTTGTGACCAGTTTCCTAATTCATAATCAATCTTATTGTTTTCTTTTGTTACAAAGTCATTATGTAAGGGCTCCATGTGTGAAGCACAGCACTGAGAGAGATCTGCAGTAGGGCGTAAGGGATAGACCTTGGGATGTTCTGTCTGCTGAGACATTTAGACAGACTCAGCTGTTGATGCAAAGGCGATGACGCTCTGCACTGCACCATATGTTTGTTACAGGCTTCATTGAAGGACTGATAGAGAAAACAGATTAATTTCTCGCTATTAACATGCACCTCACCAGTACTGCTGCCCTAGCTTTCTCCAAGACTACTACTCTGATACGGATAAGGAGGTTGGCCTGGAGGTACATATTTCCCTGTCACTCACCCCCTGAAATGTATTCTGTACACGTATGGACATGCTGTCTTATTATCCTTCAAGCTGCAATTCTATCATATGCATGGATTTGGTGAATTGCAGGTTACCTTTTTAACATACATGTGCTACTGCACTTTAAAAACACTGCAGTCCCCTTTTTTAAATGTTTCTGGTTTTATTTATTATAGTCTATGTATTCTTACGTACATCTGTATGATTGTCTGTTTCTAATGCACTGAAAGTCGCTGGTGAAGTTTTATTTTTCATTTTCTTTATGTATGCAAGTACACATGGAACTATTACAAATAAATTATCTGAAATCTATTTTGACAGCATTAAATTACTATATTTCATTTTGTAGGTCCTACTATGACCTGCAACTCACACTATTGATGGTAACCTGGATGTGTGTAAATTACTTGTTTCCTTACTGATTAAGTGGTCATTTATACATTTCTTTATAGCCAGCAAGGAGGATTTTCTTAATCAGAAATATCACCCCCCCACAAATCATTAACTATTACTCAGAATGTGGCTTTATAAAAGAAAGCAATACTGCAGCTATGCTTAACTTTTAAGGGCGAAGTACCATTAGGAGGCGTAAAGAGTAGCTAAAAGACAAGTCTTTCGCAAAGACACAAAAACAAACAAGATATGGTGTTGTGGTTATAAATTACAGCTGTTGTAACTGCATGCAAAAGGTATATGCATGTCTTTCAGTGTGGTAAATAACAGGGTCTATTTAGTGCCCCAAGAGGCCTGACTGCTTGGATATAGAGAAGTGAATATGATAGATGTGATTGAGAAGCTTTGTTCCTTATAGTCTCTGCCTTTTTAACCTCTAAAACCTCAGTGAACCACCAGGTTAGTCATACAAACATGATATGCAGCCAAACATTGCTCACACACAACTTTATTTTAAATTCTCTAAGTAGTTCTATTTGATGGTGCAGCCATAAAAAACATTCACAGTCTAGAGTTTGAATCACTGTACGGTTTATGTATGTAAGTTTATTTAACGAGGATTGTTACGATTGCAACAGATGGCACACGGTTATCCCGGCTAACAATTTGATAAACAGTGTCAGGATAAAAACAACAACAACAAAACTGTCTGCATGTAGCGTACGTGACTGTATTTGCATTGACATAAAGGTCTTTGAGCAAGCTTAAACGCTCTGAACACCCACACGGGCGTTTCAGTTAACCTGGCTGATTAGACCTCTTCCCAGGACTGTGTGGACGAGTATGGACTGTGATTAATTGACATCTTCCGGAGTCTCTGTTTGCTTTGTTGCACCTGTGACGGTAGGTCAGAACAAGTGACACCTTTATCGTGATTGGTAACGTTAGATGAAGATTTGTAACCTAATAAATTCTCATCAAAACTCTGACCCACCTTCAAGCTGGGCAGCGGGCTAATCAGCCAGAATAACTGAAAACACCTGTCTGGATGTTAAAAGCTTTAAGTAATTATCACAAATAGCTTCACTGATAAGTTGAAACAAGCAGATACATAATGTTACCCTAAGACAGAGAGAGAAGCAAAACAATGGGTTACAGAAGTTAAATATATTACTAAACGTTTCTTACCCTTTGTATCTTTTCCCAGAAAGACAGAATAATACAGAAGCCACGTCCTTTAGGTCCCTTACATTTTACTTATACGTTCTGTATTTTGTGGGCGTCGTCTTGGAAACACATATCCAATAGACTGCTGGTATTCTAGTTAAGACCCGCCTTTTTATGGTTGCTATGCCTACTACGCGTTTCTTTCTGATGGACGGACTGATTAGCCAATCAGCGTAGAGCTGGGCGGGAGTTTGTGCGCACACGAAACTGCCTAGTGAAATTTCTACTACTATGTTCAAACCGCTCAGGGTGCATTCAAGTGTCGGGCTGTAGCTGCCGAAAGGACTGGGGATGGAAAATGTACAATAAACGCTATTGGAAAAGTCTATACAGGTAATGCATTATACCTTGTCTTCTTTTTACCTAATACTGTTAATGTAATTCAGAAATTGGCTCGAAAGACTGAGCTAATGCTAGGCTATTAAAAATATCGAGTTGTTCATGCATGGCTGTGACATTGTTGAAATGAAACTGGCAGCAGTAACGTTAGTAGGCACGTTTGTTTGACATATGAACGGAAGGAAATTGTGCTTACATTGAACGAGATAAGTAAATGCACGAGTTTAAAATATAACGTAAATCCAGAATTTAAACTTTAGTAAAACAGTGTTTACTTTCACAAGCCAACATAGATGTCCATAGATGGATTCAGAATTAGCATCATCTGCCATTTGGATTTTGAGATTAGTCCTACTGACATACATTAATTTGACAACGGCTCCCACTCAGTCAGGGGATATTTCTGTCATCTGATGCTAACTTAGAGTCATTTTTGGAGCTGGATGGTGGATTGTTGGTCCGTCAGTTCTTGTGCGACTAAGTAACACTGGTCAAATGGTCACCCTGCATCCTAAGATAGATTGTCTTTTTGTAATGTGGATATTTACTAGAGAAGTTTGTAAAATCACGTGATCATATGACTTGAGCCCTGCCAATACATGGTTTCTGAGGCTTATATCCATACTAAAATTTGAGAGTTTAAAACCCTTGCTGATGTATTGGACTAGACATTTTACTTTTTGCCTTCCTGTGGACTGTTTAGAAATGATCTCAAATATATCTTTGGCATTTCTGTACTGCAAGGTTTTGTTACTTAATGCTGAGCTAAGCTAAGCTGAAAGTAGCTAATACCTCATGAAATTGGCTGATACCTAAATATACCTTGAAAACAATGACTTTTCTGCAAACCTAAAAACTGAATCAGAACCAGTTATAGATTTACTGCTGGAGATCACAGATCAGAGACCCATGATAAATGAAATATTAAACTGGTCTATCCTAGATATCCCATGTGAATTCTTTGAGGTATGGCAGGTATTTGTTTGCCTCTACTGGAGAATAGTTAACAAATTTGAGACACCCTGTTCCAAGTCTTGTAAACAAACCTATTGCCAGGAGGGATCAGATTAAACAGAGCTTTTGATAAGAAGTTTATCTCTCTGGGTTTGTAATATGATGACTCAGTTTTATACTATCTTGAATTGAAATGTAGTATCTTGCTGTAGTGTTTTTAATTGACAACACTGCAGTGGTGCTTTATTAACCGTGCAGTATCATAACGAGCATATCTTTACCATATCTTTAAGTTTTTTAACTTAAATAGAAGACACAACCTGGAAAACAAAAGGGTAGACTGACTCCTGACAATTAAATACAGGAGTGGAGCATGCCAACACTCAAATTAACTGAAAGGTCTTTTAATATAACCCTTAACAACAACCTAAATTGTTAATGTTTCACATATTAGCAATATATGTTAACAATGGAGTAAAACATGTTTATATTTTGAAGAACACTCAATACGCAGATATTCAATTACGAATGTGAATATGCCTCAAACCTGTAAGGTAAAAATACATATTGGGTGTTTCACTATGGCCTACTTGTCCAGGAAAACGATATCCCTTATTTTCTTTCTCTCAGCATTTCCTGTCACTCTACTGTATGCTATCAAATGCAGTAGAATTTGATAGAAATAATCTTTGAAAAAATACAGATTGTATATCATTTGTCAGCTAGTAGTATGATTCCACTTTGCTTGATATTACCAATATTTTATTGGGTAAAATATTTTCTAAAACAAAATGTAGGAACAATAATTTTGGTGAGTTTAGGGTTTTGAGGTTGGCACATGCTTTAATGCATCACTTTTAGGAGGTGCAAACTGTCTGGTTGCACCAAAGCAACCGGACTGGATTTCCCCTTTTAACTGTCTGATAGACGTTTAATGTCCAAACAGTTATAACATTAGCCACAGTATTTGCATCTTCACACTGCACCACAGCTGTCTTCATTTGCTACAATGGCCTGTCTGCTGGTGTTGTCTTTCTCTCTCTGCATGCCTCAATAGAAGGAGTTGAGTTCTCTCTCTGGTGCCTTGTCGTCTACAGGAGATGGACCTTTTCCTTGCTGAACGCTCAGAAAGTGAATCAGGATGAGTGGGATGGAGCTAAAAGGGGGGGCGGGGGGGGCAATATCATTAAACAAAGAGAAGTGCACCAGAGTTGGAAAGAACAGTTGTTTTTTCCTCACCTCTCCTTGATTAACAGGCTCAATCTTGGCAAGTCATATTTGCTGCTGGATAGTTCTTGATGATTGATAGTTATTCACTGACCAAAGGCTGTTTTCCAGTGTCTGTCTGTCGAGGCTCATTTGTAATGCATATCCAAAGGTATGATTATACTCGGACTGCAAGTTAGATCTCAAACTAGAAGAACATTTTGGCTTGAATAAAGATGCTCTGCTCCAATTTTGTGAATTTCTGTAAGCTTTTTGCTTTATTGATTATGCCTTAATGCTGCAGAGATGAAGAAATGTGTTTTTTTTACCTATCATAGTTGTGTGGCTCTATAAATGGTAATTTAGTTATGTGTTTCAACAAATATTACATTAATTGCCATAAAATTGTCTTGGAGATGCAAGCATTCTATACCAACGATTATGATAAATAAATAAAAAAGCTCAAGAGTAATGCCAAACTGTGTGACATATTTACTGGATTCACAGCAAATACATTAGTGACAATGTGATAATGTAGATGGAGAGTTGGACAGTCTGTACGAAGCACTTAACAACTAATGTAAAGCTTGGCTATTTTCAGATGCCAGTGTTAACATGTATTTTGGATGTGCTAAGAGGAGGTCATTTTGAATTTCAAACCCAGGATTTTACAGCCAGTGAATATTTATGCTGTTTCCCTGGTTGCTTTTTATTGTTTTTGTCATAGTTAAATAGCAAAATTTTTGATTGATGCTATCACAGCAAAACAAATAGAAATACTGTCTGAAACCATAAGGAGGGAAACTTGGAAATACTCCAGTTTAGTGTGTGACAGTTTGTCATTATGGTAGTAACAGGAAAATGAGGAGGCTGGCCACATGAGAACATGGTTAAAAAATGCCCAAACCTCTGGTGACACCAGCTTTCATTGACAGAGTGCTTCCTCACATCCATGCAGCACGCAACCAATTACTAACCACAAACAAACTGTAAAGCCATGTTTTTTGAGCCTGTTGTACTTTACCTCTCCAGACATCAGTAATAGCAGCTGACCAAAAGACAGAAGTTGGGTTGTTGAGGAGCGAAAAAGACACAGGTGAATAAGAAGAGCTCATAGTTTTGCATTTATATTTATTTAAATGGAGCAAAAGCATTCATGTGTGCACGTTTGCAGCCATAGTTAATCAGCCAGACTTCACCTTACCTGATGACTCCTCTTTCCCTCTCTTTGACCAGATCTTTTTACTATTACTTACTCCTGCCTCCCTCCTCCCCCTATTGGCTGTCCTACAGCACATTATTTGGTGCCAATGACAGATATTAATTATACATGTGTAGCCTCTCATATGTAGGCTGGAGTGCTGCAAGGCCTTCTCTCTGCTTTGCCAAGCAGGGCAAAACCCAAAGGCAGGAAATATGAGGCAGGAAACAGTAAAGCTACGCTCTTACATAATGAAAACAAACAAAACTCTTAATGCTTTCAGTTCAAACCTCTTGATTTACAGTACATTCATTTTCAAATGCAGTTAAGATTATGTGTCTAAAAGTTGAGATGACAGCAGGCCTGCTGTGAAATTGTGTACCTTGTGTAAACCGGGACCTGTGCCTGAGGTTGTGAATGATCCCAGCCAATATCTCCTCATGACAGATGGGAGGATGCTGGGGCAGAATGGTCTGTGATCTGTTTCTGGGTTACTGGTTCTTGTTATGCTCTGCTCTGCTCAAAGGCCAAGCATGATAAGGATAGGTGAATGAAAATTGTTTTGTTGACTTGCTTAATATCAGCATTGAGGTTGATTTCAATTTGAGATTACTTTAATTAAAAAAGGAATCGGCCACAGCCATGAGGAGGGAAACCTTGAATAGAATAGAAAAGTTTAAACGTGTATTCATTTACAGTTTGACTACATAATGATGTTCATAATCTTTTGGTTAAACGGTTCTTTTTCCTACATTAGTCATAGAACAGATATCCGATAACCAAAAATGAAAAGATTAGTAAATTAACCAGTTGACAGCAAAGTAATCTGCAACAATTTTAATAATAGATTAGATTTGCTTCTCAAATGGGAGGATTTGCTGCTTTTCTCTTTTTTTACATCACCCTGAACTGAATATCTTTTGGTTTTGGAAAGTTGGTTGGACAAAACAAGCAATTTGAATATGTCAACTTTTACTCTGAAAATCATAATCTGTATTTTTCACTATTTTGGGACATTTTATTGATCGATTAATCGGTTAATCGAGAAAACAATAAAAATACCGTCTGATCGTTTTTTTCCCCTTATATTAGTCATATTACAGATATCAGATAAGTAGAGCTGAATTAATTAGTCATTAAAGAAAACTAATCCCCAACAGTTTTGATAATCATCAAATCATTTATCAAACTAAAATGCGTAATATTTTATTTGAGCATTTGCTGTTTGTCTTTGTTTTACATCATTTAAATGAAAGATTTTTGTTTTTTGTGGAATGTTGGTCAAAACCAGCGACAATTTGAACTGGCTTTCCAAAGCCCGGCCAACTAGCCCAGGCTCTATCGACTTTTGACTTTGAGTACCTAGAAAAGGGCTATATAAATTTGATGTATTATTAGGTTACTTTTCAAGCAAAAATGGCAACCTCATCCCAGCTTCTTCTGTGTATGTGATAGTAAACTGAAAGTGTAAAAATGAGAGGGAACATTTGTCCTCCGTCTCTCTTTAGAGAAAATAAATTCACTGCACTGCTGCATACATGCTCATCTCTAGTGTGTCAATCTCTATCTGTGTACGGACGTTGACGTGTATTGTGAGAGTGTTTGCGGCCATGCTGTGTGCACTCTCACACAGCTGGTCATGCCAGGGCTTGGAAGTGATGCCCGCCTGGCACGTTGTCCTAGAGTGGACTGGACTGTGGCTGTATGCTGCAGTCACAAAAGCTCATTCAGGCCAGGACAATGGGGAGCTGACAGCCTGGGTTGTGTTCATCACTCTCTCTCTCTCTCTCTCTCTCACACTCACACACACACACTGCCCTCCTGTCTATTGTGTTTGCAGTCTCATTATTTCTCTCGTTCTGTCTCATTCACTGAAGGCTCGAGCACGCGCTCACCCAGCAACCTGTTTATCACTTTAAGAGAATAAACTCTGCATAGTGTTGTTTCTGAAGCTGCTTTAGTCATTAAATACAGGGTGTAATTCTGTCATCAAGTTGGCGGTGGTGTGATTGTTGGTTTCCGTGTGCCATCACTAAAGTGCAGGCTCTGGTTTTGGTGCTTCAGTGTTTTTGTTGACGCATTTGGCTTTGTGGGCTTTGCCGACAATTTGGGGGTGCTGGATTTGTCATTCATGATTGTAGCACTCTTTCTCTTCATAATAGACACACAATGAATCACCACTAGGATACTGCATATCGAGTAAGATCAGGGTCTGATGCAGACAGTTGATCTGTATTTCATCTTTATACATATGCTTATTGACTGAGTTCTGTTTTTTTGATGATTTTTTTTCATTCATAAGATGGCAGAAATGTTCCAGTTTCCAAGCCGATTTGTTCAAATTGCAGTCAAACAGTCCAAAAGCCAAACATATTGACTTATATGTAAACCCAGAAAAGCAACAAATCCTCACATTTTACTAGCTGGATCCAGATAATGTTTGGCATTTCTGCTTAAAAAATGACTTGAATTATTAACCGATTATTAAAATAGTTTGGGACTGAACAATTTAGTTGATCGACAGAAGACTTTTCTCTGATAGTCAAATAATTGTTCCAGTCATTTTTCAGGCTAAAAATTCTGTTTTCAGGTTCTCAAATGTGAATATTTGCTCATGTTCTTGCCACCTTGTGCACTGGGAGATTACAATGGGATTTGTTCTTTATTTCCTGACTTTTTATAGACTAGAAAAAGAATAAACTGCAAAAAATAAAACATTGTTACTGGGAACCCTTCAGCCAACTCTGTTTGCTGAATGAAGACTATGAGATGCATCAAAAGCTGTGAATTATTTGTAAGTTGACCTTTTGAACTTCACCATATGTTGTCCGCAAAGTGCAAAGGTGAATTGAGTCGTTGAGAGAGGTGAATTGAGTCGTTGACAGAGAAGTACCGTTATAGAGAATAAGTGTGCAGAAATAAGCTTTTAGTTGTGCTTCTTTTGTGTCAAAAGTCTGTTCTGACAAATGGAAGGAGAAACTCAATTGAATGAATCCAGATGAATTGAAACACCATATTGGAGATCGACTGATCATATCAACTCACGTAGGTTTTGTATTCATGAAAGAAACTAAGCATCCACAGTGAAGTCTTGCTATAAAATTACCAGCTACAGCGGTGAGTCATCGCACACTGGTAGATGTGGCAGAGGAGTGCAGAAAGCTGTCTGGTGGCAGTGAAGGGGAAATTAGGCCTGACACAAAATGATCTCTCCTCCACGCTTCGCTAAATCAGGTTTAAAACTAATACTGAGGGACAGAAGAGTCGATCTGCAGTGCAGTAGACTTTTCTGTAAGCCTCCAGCTGCTCCATAAGTCCTGTCTGTTTGTCCTTGTCCAACCCCTCTCACATCTGCACTTGAGAAGTAGAAATTTGACTGCATTGCTGGTATTTTAAATAGTATTGACTTCAAGAACCAAACCCACGGCTGCTGCGGAGAGGACAGCCTCACCAGGCGAGCTTCCCAGGCTCCCAAAATCCTTGTAATTTAGAATTGAGTGAATATTAATCACTTTGTTGATGTTTTCATTGAGCTCCTTTATCGGATAATTTATTTTTATTTGTCACATACTTTATGACCAAAAAACTGACACTCCCAACATGTCTGGGGTGAATCTGCCGCATGTTTTAGAGAACACATTTTATCCATCTTACTTATGCCACAGCCACTATGTAGCTTCACTTTTTGTCTCATTTCTTCATGTTGTCCATCATCTTTTTGGAGGATTGTTTATGTTTACCTGTCTGATTCTTCAAGACGGCTGTTTGTTTTGTCATTCACCCACCTCATCTCACTCCTCTATTTGTCAGCTCTACCTGTCCTTTTCCTTTTTTGCTTAATTCCTTTGTGTCCTTTCTGTCTCCCTTCCACTGTGCTCTCTGAAGCTGTGACAAAATGTGCCCGTGCAGAGGTTAGGGAAGCATCTTTATTCCACATTTGGCTGTGTTGGTACATTTAACCCAGGTCCATTTTTATTTTGCTCTTTGAGCCAGAGGATGCTGTTCCTTGGTGCTTTCACCAACAGCGTTTGCAATTCCTGTCCAGCCTCTGTCACCTTTTCTCCCACTCAAAGGAGAGAGACAGGCAGGTGGAGGTGGTGAGGAGGCGGGAGTTTGTGTTGACCTACCCTCCTTCCCTTCCTCCAAAAAGGCATATGTTGGTAGATTGCTTTCTGGCAAAAGAAAGAGGAAAGGGAAATAAAAATAAAAATGCTCTATTTGGACAGAGGATGCACTATAATTTCCTGCAGGAATTAAATGGGATGTGGTTAGGGTTTGTCTGTTAAAGACTGTCTTTCACTCCTCCATATGCTTTTACTAAGTCCTAATTTTTCATGGCAGCCATCTGTGTGTTGTCAGGCAGTGTGAGGGTGGCAGAGAGCAGGAGAAGAGGTTAGTGTGTCTCCATTGATAAGGCTGATTGCCTTGTATCTCTAACTGACCCTACTGTCTGTTGATGATATGTTCCTTACCTTAAACCTGGTGTTTCTTTTGTTTCTTCAAAGAAAGTAATATTTCCCAAAACATTATTTTTTTTTTACCCATGCTAGTGGCCTGGTTGTAGGGATGGCAATGTTGTTCTGTTATTCTGTTTTGTTCCAGATTGAAATATCTAAAGAACTACTGGATGGATTGCTATGAAATTTTGCTATGAATTCTACAACAACAATCCTCACCTTTTTATGTTTTTATAAAATATCTATTAAATCTATTAAAATATTCAAAGATTACAAAAATTGCTAGATTATAATGAGAAAATCAACTTGGATCGACTATTTAAGTTGGAGATCTCTGTGTTTAGGAGTCTGTTCCTCACTGGTCCCTGTTTACTTCTGAAGTCTGTAAAGTACTAAGTTTAGATTTTACCAGTTTGTTTTTCCACTCTTAGTACAATTTTGGTAACAATTTGTAGTTAACAGAACAGTCTTTTTTTCCTGACATTATCTTTTTCTTTTTAAAATTGCTTACACACAGCATTGAAACTAATATGAATGTATCTGTCTGTGCCCTGATTACATTTGCAATGTTCATTTGCACTCACAGAATACCTGCTGCTATTGTAAGAATAAGCTCCATGTTATTGGGCTTAATTATTGTCTGAAATTCCAATATTGTAACAATTTAATTTTCTCATTTATCTGATGATAATAATACAGTGGGGCCAAAAAGTATTTAGTCATCCACTGACTGTGACTGCAAGTTCTCCTACTTAGAAAGATGAGGTCTGTAATTTTCATCATAGGTACACTTCTATCACTACTATGAGAAAATAACGTCCAGGAAATCACATTGTAGGATTTTCAAATAATTTATTTGTAAATTATGGTGGAAAATAAGTATTTGGTCAATAATAAAAGTTCAGCTCAATACTTTGTAACATAACCTTTGTTGGCAATGACAGAGGTCAAATGTTTCCTGTAAGTCTTCACCAGGTTTGCACACACTGTAGCTGGTATTTTGGCCCATTCCTCCAGGCAGATCTCCTCTAGAGCATTGATGTTTTGGGGCTGTCGCTGGGCAACACAGGCTTTCAACTCCCTCCACAAATGTTCTATGGGGTTGAGGTCTGGAGACTGGCAAGGCCACTCCAGTACCTTGAAATGCTTTTACAGAACCACTCCTTCGTTGCCCGAGCGGTGCGTTTGGGATCATTGTCACGCTGGAAGACCCAGCCGCGTTCCATTTTCAAGGCTTTCACTGATGGAAGGAGGTTTAGGCTTAAAATCTCACGAAACATGGCCCCATTCATTCTTCTGTTAACATGGATCAGTTTTCCTGTCCTCTTTGCAGAAAAACAGCCCCAAAGCATGATGTTTCCTCCCCCATGCTTCACAGTAGTTATGGCGTTCTTGGGATGCAACTCCGCATACTTCGTCTTCTAAACACGACGAGTTGAGTTTTTACCAAAAAGTTCCATTTTGGTTTCATCTGACCACATGATTTTCTCCCAATCCTCTTCTGGATCATCCATATGCTCTCTGGCACGGGTCTGGACATGTACTGGCTTAAGCAGGGGGACATGCCTGGTACTGCAGGATTTGAGTCCCTCTCGGTGTAGCGTGTTACTGATGGTAGCCTTTAGGGCTGCACGATTATGGCCAAAATGATAATCACGATTATTTTGATCAATATTGTGATCACGGTTATTCTCACGATTATTTGTTGATTTTAACCAAAACAAATTTTATTGTCACATAGGCTCAGAGAGATGGCTGACTCATTATGAACGGGTCCAGCACGGGTCGAACGGCGGATACACACGTCGTGTGTAGGAAATGTCTGTATCGTCACTGCGCTGCATTTTATGAACTATGATATTCTGGCCATGGGTCACATCTCTGGCCCAGGTCCAGCAGCTCCGTCTCACACATCCTCCGTCTTTACCAACTGAAGTTAGTTGCATTCAATAACTTCTTCTGTGTTCTTCGCCATGGCCACCGCGATAGCAGAGTTACCAGCGGAAACACTGGTACAAATACAGGTTTGCCCCTCATATTTAACAATATACAGCTGTGTTAATAACAATTAAAACTGTAGACAAATGTCAGAAGTGTGGACCGGCGCCGCTGTGTGGCAGGGCTGCGCGGAGAGTAAGAGGAGAGAGAGCAGAGGAGAGATCCAAACACAGGCACGGCTTTACAGAAGAAAACCATATCCATATAACAACATTGCAGCGGACGCAAGGACATTATGTGCACCGGTGCGTCCTAGAGGAAAAATATTACTCGCGCCCTAGAGCCTGTGAGCTAACAGAAGCTAACTAGCACTGACACCGACTAGCACTGCGGTGGCATGCTCACTGCTGTTGTCTGAATAGCACAGACGGGACAAAATGTTGCGTTTACTGGTAAACTGGTAAACCTTGAGACCGATGTATAAACGACTGCTATCTGTTGAATTTTCCTCCCGTTACTCTGTCCTCTGTGACTGTCTACATCTTGAAACTAAACTGCGCGATGCAGAGAACAACTGACTGCCACATGAGCAGACAGGGGTTTACGGAGCGGTAGATGCGCTATGCAAAAAACCCGGAGTGTTCTATGAAATGATACATTTAAAAAAAAATCGCTCGATCACGCAAATTTGATCGTGGAAAGTCAAAATCGTGATTAAAATTTGATTAATTGTGCAGCCCTAGTAGCCTTTGTTACTTTGGTCCCAGCTCTCTGCAGGTCATTCATTAGGTCCCTCCGTGTAGTTCTGTGATTTTTGCTCACCGTTCTCATGATCATTTTGAGATCTTGCTTGGAGCCCCAAATCGCGGGAGATTATCAGTGGTCTTGTATGTCTTCCATTTTCTTACAATTTCTCCCAAAGTTGATTTATTCACACCAATCTGCTTGCCTATTGTAGATTCACTCTACCCAGCCTGGTGCAGGTCTACAATTTTCTTCCTGGTGTCCTTCGGCAGCTCTTTGGTCTTGGCCATGGTTGAGTTTGGAGTCTGACTGTTTGAGGCAATGGACAGGTGTCTTTTATATAGATAACCAGTTCAAACAAGTGCCATTAATACAGGTAAAGAGTGGAGGATAGAAGAGCTTCTTAAAGAAGAAATTACAGGTCTGTGAGAGCCAGAAATCTTGTTTGTTTGTGGGTGACCAACTACTTATTTTCCACCATAATTTACAAATAAATTCTTTAAAAATCTTACAATGTCATTTCCTGGATTTTTTTTCTTCTTATTTTGTCACTCATAGTTGAAGCGTACCCATGATGAAAATTACAGACCTCTCATTTTTCACCTGTCAGAAGAAGAAAACAAGAGGCTTCTGTCATCCCTCACCATAGTGTGTCTGTTTTTTGCCAAATTATTGTTGAGATATTGTGTAAATATTACAGTTGGGCAACAAATTTAATTTATTGACATTTTACATCTTACAGATTCACTAAATAATTTGTCTGAATCCCATATCATTTTACTAAGAATATTAGCTACAATAACCAGTGATATATAACCAACCATTCAATCAGCCCATAGTCCAGTCCAGTGATTAAGAATCTATTATTGGCAACACTATTAATCAGGACAAAAACAATCTGACATGAGCCAGCACTAACAATGATATATCTACACTGGTATAATATCATTACCTATAATTTCCTAATATGTTCTCTTTTGGGCAAAGATGTGAAGAATATATATAATTTTGATTATTTTGACTGATATTGTAATTGCGATTACGATATTGAAGGGAATGATAATTTTGGTAATTTTTGCAACGATCTGTACCAAAATTAAGATTTTTTTTTTTTTCTTTAGTCTGTAGGATACAATTTCTAGGCCGGGACATCTCTGCAGCACCACAATACTTAATTAAGAATGGTTTCCTTTTTAACAAATTTGGATATTGCACTAGTCCATATTGCGATTTCGATGAAATTGTAATTAAAATACCTGTTAAAATACCTCATGTTAACAAGATTGTCCTCGTAAAACATCTTGTGGTGCACAGAAATGTATCCATAAAATAAAACAATCAATATCAAACTTATGCATTACATCAGACAAACCTTTTCACACATTTAAAAAACTTAAATCGCTAATTTTGTTAATTTTTTCTTACATTGTGCTTTGAATAATTAATTTGGAAGACTATCACAGGATAGGATTAATATTTCATTAAAAATCAGTTAATTGGGATATATTATCAGCAAGATCTGCTCAATTATATTTCAGTCTTTTTGTATATTTCTCCTGTGTCGAGCTAAGCTGCTCTGCCAAACAGAATTCTTTCTGCAGGGGCCTCCAGTCCCACCACTGAGCTAATTAAGTGTGTGTGTGTGTGTGTGTGTGTGTGTTGTTTGTTTCTGTGGGTTGCGGCCTAATGCCAGGTCACCCGGACTGAGCTCAGTCTGTGCCAATGCAGCGAAACGGCTGTTGTCAACACACAGTCAGCAAAATAACAACAAATCCTGTATGAGGGCAGCCCTGGGGAAACACTTACATTATGGATTCTCTTGGAAGTGGCAGGACAAAATTTTTGTGTGTGTGTTTTGAGTAAGGGGTCAAAAGGTGCATGCTCAGCTGTTGCTACAGTGTAGCAGTAGTCCCTCCTGAACATCAGCCAACTAAAAAGTGTTTCAGTCCTGAAAACGCTGCTACTAAACTTGACAACTCAGGCTCCAAAAGTTAAAGAAGCTGTACGTGAATAAAAAAAGAAAGTGGTTTGGATTTGCCTTCTCACGGCACTCACAGACTGTTCCCCAACTCAGGAAATACCGATGATCGTCAGGTACCGACGCACGTGCTAAGCTAAACTAGCCGACTGCTGATGGTAGCATCAACATGTCAAACTTTTTCTTTGATAACTATTAATACAACATCAAAAATAAAAAATATTTTAGTAGTTTAAATTTATATACATAATGTGGGTCCTTGTTTTTGTTGTTGTTGGTGTTATGCATTTTGCTGCTGTGATGTTTTTGCGGTCTAATATAATACATAAATAATAAGATGATACATAAATGCTAAGTTTTCCTTAAACCAAGTATTATTACTCAGTCAGGCAATATGAAAAATGTTACAGATGATGAGCTGATCAACAGCAGCATGGGACAGAAGGTGACTCAGCCAATCAGAGCAGAGTGCTGCAGCCTCCAGTTTCACAAACTGTAATCAGCTCCTCAGTGGCTACCTCCGCCTCTTCTGCCACGCTCCTCCATCGATTTATCTCTTCTCTCCTGTATTCCCTCACCTTCCTCCCCCATCTCCCCTGTCACTCCTCCTCCCTGCTGCCTTTCTCCTTTCCCTCCATCCTGTGAGTTCATCCTTTTGAAGTCATTTATTAAGCTCTCCTCTGTTCTCCCTCTGGGGCTCCCTTCCTGTGCTATAGGTGTTTCCAGGGAGTTATTATAAAGTCAGGATTCTCTGGAAGCTTGTTTATGTGTACTTTATTGATGCAGTTCCTTATCGGAGGGCAGAAAAAAGGCTGAGCATAAACATTTGACCACTTGTTACAAGGAACCCAATAGGCATCCTTCCAGGTTATTATCCCACGCACTTAGACTGTGATGTAGAGAAAATTGAAGTCAGGCAGATTAAAAATAATTATAAGTATTAATGTCACCTCCTGCTCTCTAATACTTCTTTTTCCTCTTTTTACAGATTGCTGTGAATCTGAGTGAAGATGGCCTTCTTTAGGAACAACTTCTGGGTAAGTGTAAATTGAAAACACATGGGATAAAATCAATATAATTATGGAGATTATGTAAAAAGACAGATGCCTATGGTGGCTGCATTGATCATGTTTTTACACCTTGAGACACTCATAACATATTCACATGTTCTAGCTGAATCACAAACATGAGTCACTGAAGTTTTCATTTAAATTCTCAGTCAAGCAGCCAAACCTCTGGCTCCCTGCTGCTCCTCAGGTAGGCACAGGAAGCACTGGCCGTGTCTCTCCTCTGCTCACTTGCAAATAGAGATTGATCTTCTGTTCAGCATTCTGCTTATTTTCTACCACATGGAGAGCAGTGTCATTCAGATAATTATTGTAGGCAGAGGTGATGTCACACTCTCCAGTGTTATTAAAAGGAATTGTGTCTGTAGTAGTTTCAAATGCTTTTCACTTGCTATTACTTATTTCAGGGAAATTCTTGAAGCTTTATACTTGTCCTTCATACTTCACTGACCATTCTTCACTGACTTCATGCTTGATTCATATAACTCTGTGGTCCCTCATATGTATGACATTGGTTTGTGATTAGGGTCATAATGAATTGAGTTTCAGTACCAATACCATAACAGTACTTTTTTTGATTAGATTAGATAATACATGCATTGATTGATCAAAATAATCGTGATTATCATTTTGGCCATAATCGTGCAGCCCTAAAGGCTACCATCAGTAACACGCTACACCGAGAGGGACTCAAATCCTGCAGTACCAGGCATGTCCCCCTGCTTAAGCCAATACATGTCCAGACCCGTCTGAAGTTTGCCAGAGAGTGCATTTATTCATGCCAGTATTATCTATATTGAAATCTTAATTTGGTCAAATACAATTTTTATTTATTTTTTATTTTTTTAACATGCAAAGGTTATTTGGTGATGAAGGCTATGCGATGCAGTTGAGAGTTGTGTAAAAGCCAATAAGTAGACTGTAACGATTTTTCTTTCCTCAATCTGTCAGGCAGGGCTAAACAAAGCACTTTACCAAAACAAAATATCATCTTAAGTTAGAAAAGTTTCTTAATTTATTTCAGGAAATTTCTGATCAAAGAAAATGTTAACAACCCTAAATGTGTGTTCAGACAGCAATTTTATACCACTGGATTGTTCATCCCAAACAGCCAGTGTAACTGTAAGCTACAGTAACTAGAAATGGATGTGATGTATGTGGGGGGAGTTTACCCGGGCAAATTCCCATCATATCCTTCCATTTACTTTGTATGCCGCCTTTAAAATTTGCTTCACCTTCTGTCTGAACACACAGTATGAGTCTGACAATGCATTCAATGTCAACTTACCAATACGTGACACTTTTTCAATAGTCAATACTAAGAAGATATTTTCATCAGTACTCAGAAAGTTGTCAGGTTTGAAACCCAGCTCTGTTTGTCTGTGGGAAGTCACAATTTTGTAAACTGCTAAAACCTAATTTGAAAGGAAGATGATACTGGCACCAGGTGTTCCCATGTGTCCCCCCCAGATTTCATATGTTTTAATATTCTAACTGTATAGTAAACAATGATAGAGATGAATTAACCTTTCTTATGTAGTATCAACACATAGCTGTTCATAACGAGACTTACAAAGTTAGGATTTATATTATTGTGTTAGAATGCTTAATATTTTACAAGTATGCCTAATAATAAACTGGTAACTCATACTACGCGATACCAGTTAATTATGGCATTATTTAGATTAATTTGTGCAGTAATTGATTTCCCCATTAGCAGCTTTCCTCAGATTTAAGGAAATCTGCACCCCCCCTCCTTCTTCTCGCCATCATGGACGACCAAACTGACTGCAAAACAATTGTAAACTAATTACATTTAAAGCCTTTTAAAGATAGACAAGTGTCTGGCAAAGACATGTGTTACCTTGGTTTAAAATATAGGTGAGCATTGATTCCACAAGGACATTCCAGTTACATGAATCACAAAAATCCATTACAGCTAAGTTGAAATCTTACTCAGTCTTTCAGTCCTGCAGGGCCCGGACTCCTTTCCCTTATTTTCTTCTCCATCCTCATTTTCTCCTCTCTCTGTCCCCACACATCTGGTACATCTATTTCAGGTGTGCCCTATTTCTTCTACCTTGTCTCATGACACTTACAGCAGTACAGCAGTAGAACTAAAATTCAGACACAGAAAAGGGATTCAGATAGGACAATGAGCACATTTAACCGGTAAGGTATTAAAACATGTAAGGTTGTTGTATAAAAAAAAACTGAAATGTTTTTCCTTATTGATCCAATATCTAGGTTTTTGTACCTGGGGAAAAGATCAGTAGGAGTGGTTGCCTATTGATCATTCTCTGTCCATCCGTCAATGTCAGCATCCAACATCTTAAAATTAAGCTGATTAGATAAGTGGAGGTAATTATAATTAAAGGACAAAACCTCAAACAAGACAATGCTACTCAAATCTGTTTGTTTGTAGATATGCATGAGTGTTTTAAATGGAAGAATAATATTGTGTCTGTTGGTGTACTTGTTCACTGTGTGTTTTTTTGCCTGCTAAACATCCATCTATGATCCATGGATATTGCAGTCTTTTTGCTGTGGGCAGAGAAGCAGGTCTGCAGGCAGAGAGGCAAGTGGTAAAAGCAAGAAAATGAGAGCAAACTGGCAGTGAGGGAAGGAAGCTGACAAGGAGTCAATGCAGCAGAATTTTAGCCAGGCAGGAGGATTAGTTCGGAGAACAGCTATGCTTCTGTATCAAATTTTAGGCTTCGTCACAGTCCCTACACCTTTTGAAATAAAGCTACATTTTTTTGATCGTTTAAGCTAATATGTGTTATTTGTGTGCCTTCATGTTTTAATATTCATAACTGTGTTTCCCACCCAGCCTGACTAGCTGTGTAATTCAAATCAACCCTTCAGTTAATTAGACAACGCAGCCGCTTGGGAACAAGAAACACACACACACACACACGTCTTGTTTGGCTCAAGAACTTTCACAGCCGCTCACAAAGCCTCCTCATAGCACGCTGTCCTTTCCCTTTAACTACAGTACATATGAGCTGTGGTCACGGCCCACAGGGGGACTATCAGCTATAATTAAGTACATCATTAGTAATTTAAGGCACGGCTAAGTCTTAGGAATAGATTTCTTAATGTGATGTGTGCTGCTTAGTTGTTCATGGACTTTAAATTTTTCATTTCCAAAAAGATTTTATGCAACACAACAGAATTTCCTCATTAGATTTTTTTTTCCAAGAATGGATAACCAACCAGTATAGCAAGCGAATGCCCAGGGCAGTGGACTCTTGTGGGCTCCAAGCCCCATGTTTACTGTGATGTAAATTAGTTTGGAGTCATTTGATTGTATATGGGAGATGCTGTAAGCCTAGTTTCATACCTTTCATACCTCATTGGACTATCCGCTGTCAGCACATGCTACTCTGGGAAAATCAACTAAAAACAATGTCCCAACCATTTGTACACTTTCTGGTGCAGAAACTGAAGAAGTGTCACATTACAAATACTTGGGTATTACTATTGGCCAATCACTGTCTTTTACATTGCATGTCAAACATTTGGTTAAAAAACTGAAATTGAAGTTAGATTTTTTCTTTAGAATCAAGTCCTGTTTATCATTTGAAGCAAAAAAACAACTTGTAAATGCAACATTCTTGTCTGTCTTGGACTATGGGGATATTTTATAAATGCATTCAACCTCCCAGTGTCTTCATGCTTTGGACACTGTGTTTCATGGAGGCTTGAGATTTATCTTGAGATTTAACTTAAAATCTCTCACTCATCACTGTTTGCTGTATTCTCGGGTCTGGTGGTTTTCCCTCTCCTTCGGTGTTGGATGCACTGGCATCTTTTTCTTTATAAGGCAATATTAGGACTTCTTCCTCCTTATCTGAACACTTCCATCCTCGCGAGGTCTGCAGGGACATATCACCTGCGCTCACAGGATCTGTTTTTATTGACAGTCCCTAAAGCCCGTACTGACTTTGGCAAAAAAGCTTTTAATTTTACAGCACCATCTGCATGGAATCTGCTTCAGAATGAACTGCAGTTGAAGGAGTTGGTCTCACTTTATTCTTTTAAAGGCTTTTTAAAGGACCTTGCAGAAAGGCAGTCTGTATGTCACTGTTTTTAAATTGATTTAGGACCCAGGTTTTTTATGATGACATTGTTGTTTGAATATGAGTGAAAGTGTGTTTATGTATTTACCTGTAAGTGTCTGTGTCTATTTGAAACCGTGCTGCTGCCACTTGCCAGAACACTCTTGTAAAAGAGATTTTTAACTTCAAGAAGTTTTTTATCCTGGTTACATAAGGATTGAATGAATGAAAATACCTCTGATCTGGTCCCTCCCCTTTTCCGCTTTGTAGTCCAGATGGCACTCGTTTACTGCGAGAAGAGTCCATTGTTCCACTCTGAACTTTTTGGCAATTTTTAGGGGATCATCCATGTACTTTCAGTGAACTGACTTTTTGAGTTATCTACACTGTATACTTAAAACAAAGTGTTTAAAGTGTACAAGTAGGCGGTTTGAGACACAGCCTAAGTTCTAAGCTTTTTTTTAAAAACTAGTTTTTGCGGTTTAGTACAAAATAATTCAAGATACTTAACATTTTACACTAACAGGAAATTATACAATACGTTCAGGGACAGGGATGCACCGAATCTAGGATTGAGCATCAGATTTGTCTAAATATTGGGCTTTTTGAGGGGGTTCGGTTTCTGCTGAACCTTAGAATTTTTTTCTACCAAAACAAACCCTATGCTTGCACTATGCACGCTATGCTGGTTGACGTAATGACGCCACCATTGATTACAGGAAACTGTTTACGTAGTTGGACCGTTCAATGCAGTAGGCTGTGAGAAAGTGAAAATGGAACTCGTCAGCAGAAAGTGTTGTTTGGCACTACTTTCAGTCAAAAGGCAATTCAAGTCGAGCTACATGTTCAATTTGCAATGCCTAACTGTCTCATGGTGGCAAGGACCTTAAAAAATACACAACCTTGCTGCTGTTAAAATATTTGTGTATGAAACATCTGAAAGAATACGAGTTGTGCATGAAGGAATCTACAGACCAAAATGCAGCAACTTCCGGTACGGCAAAGGAAGGGCAGTCATAGCACAGGATGTTGTTTACTTCATTAATGTGTTTACTGTGTTAATGGACTGAGGATGGGAGTTGGTTTCGGATTTGGCAGAACCTTAACCAGTACATTCGGTATTCAATAGTTTGGATTTATTATTAAGATGACCTGTAGAAGGCTCTTTGATAATAATCTTTCCTCTCAGTACAGACTGTATTCTCTCTCTGCAAGGGTGTGTAGACCATAACATGTCCTTGGTGTGAGTCTGCAGGATATCCAAGGGGATCTAAATGAACTATTTCCAAGAATAACCCTAAAGATCAGGAAGCTGTTCTGTTTTTAAGCTATACAGTATACAGTATTGTTTTCTATTTTCATTTCTTAGAATCTGCTCCTTCTTTGCCCACAGATACAAAAGTGTGTAAATAGAAAACACACAAACAACGCCCAGTAGGTTTTTATTACTGCCTGCTTCTCAGTTTAATGATGCCATCGTTGTTGCCCTCCCAACACTTTGAGTCATGGGGTTTTTCTCTCGGGTGAAGAACAGTAAACACACAGTGTGGACCTTTTTTTCCTCCCCATGTGTCCCTCTTTCTCTTGCCTCTTCACTAATTTTATCTCTTCCACCCTCCTTCTCTGTTCTTTACATCTGCGCTTTTTTGAAAGAGACTGAGTAGTTTCTATATTTGTGTGTGTGTGTGTGTGTGGGTGTGTGTGTGTGTGGGGGTGTGGGTGTGTGTGTGTGTAAAAAAGTAAGAGGGAGTATAACGAATGAAATAGCACACTTTCACAATGAAATGATTCTGGACACCTTTGTCACATACAATGTAGTGAAATTCAATCTTTGCATTTAACCCATAAGCATTAGGAGCAGTGCACAGCCACACACATCAGGGGAGCAACAAAAATGTGTCAACTATCAGATATTTTGCTACATGTGATGGTTTACCTTTTTAAAGTACTTTATTCACTGGATCAGTCAAAAACTGACATTCTCGTGAGGTCATTTGTTCTATACACCGTTTCGTGATATACTATATCATTATCATTCAAATGGCGCTAATGGCATTCATTGCATGCTTAAAAAGTAACAATTTCGATTTATCAGTGGCGCACAGATTGATTTTGTGCAACTGCAGGTGGACACTCAGGCTGTCACTTCCCCCAACCCAAAATCCTCTGGACAGCATGCATTCGCAGGACACAGAGAGGGAGAGAGAAATGGCATGTGTGTGAGAAAGTGAGAGCTAATGGTACAACACACTTATGTTTACGGTCTATGAAACACAATAATTTCGAGCGAAAGAATATAATGATTGATAAGATGACCGACATCCTTTAATTTTTAATGGGGGTGGATATAGCTCATGTAGCAGGTTTTGTGCCCATAATATTTCAGTTTCAGGGTGGAAGACTTGGTTAGCCCACATCTGCAGTCTGAGTGCTCAGCACTCAGTCAGGAGCACAGCAAGACAGATAGACGGACAGATAAGACGGGCCGATACAGACGTGCAGCGAGAGCATACTAGGAGCAATATACCTGAATATTAATTACTGTGGAAATCGTCATATGCCAATTTGGTAGACATATTCCTCCCTCCGAGAGGTGAATTTGTCAGACAGGCACACACAGCAAATAAGTTTTTCATTGAGCTATCAATGATGCCAGGCTGCTGCTATACCTGCTCCTGATGTTATTGACACCTCTCTGCTGTGGGACTGTTTAGTCTGCTCGACCTGCCCAGTCAGCAGAAAAAGTTTCTGTGAGTCAGCGAAACTCACTGCAGCACTGACAGACCAGTCATTTGACTGGCTGGAAGGCTCGATGATATACTGTCTGAAGCAGGGGTGGATTGTTTTTAGCTTTACTTTTGACAGCTTCCTGATTTATGGTAGCTACATTGTGTAGCATATTGAGCTGGATCATATGCAATATGTATTTTGATAAATTTACTGCAGTATTTTTTTTCTCTTGAAATACCGTTTACAACAGTGTCAAGATTTAAAACAATGCTTTCAAACAAAACTGTTAGAATACAGGATAAATAACATGCTATGGATTAGATAATAAAATAGAAATACAATGCATTATGAAATAAAAACAAATTAATAAACCAGGTAAAATTAGTGCATAGTTAAAAGCATTTACAATCAAAAAATGTTTTGAAATAAAGCCTTTGAACAGTCGTAGTGGCAGCAAGTCCAAATTTAAAGCCTTTTGCAGGTAATTCCATGTATAATTTACACTGTAGGAGAATTCATTTTTTCCTAGTTCAGTTCTGAGTAATGGAATGTGGAGAAATAACCTATTCTGTGAGTTAAAAGGAATGAAATATAGTGTGGGAGCATCTGTATTTAAGCTTTATAGATGAATATAAACCAATGTTGGCCCCACCTCACAGCCAGTAAAAATGGCAGTGGTTGGTGCTGTAAGGCTCACCACTTAGGCAGCAGCTTTTCCATAAGTAACATCCCCATAATCCAAAACGGATTAAACTATTGATTAGACAATTATTTCTCTATTGTGAAAGGGGAAGCAATTCTTGTTTTTGTACAGAAGTATTGTTATTATTATTTTTGTACCAAGTATTGTTCTCAATTTAGTAATCAGAGCGTTATTATGATGCTTGAAGTTAAGATTATTGTCCAGCCAGATGCCAATGTATTTATACTGTGGCACTCTATATGCCATTTGCCAAATAATTGTTAAAAGATTGTGTATGAGTAGCCTTGGTGAACAGCAGCATCATTTGGTTTTACCTTGAGTTAAGAGTTAACCTGAAGAAGCTAAATGCATGCAACGTTAACTCCCAAAAATCTTCTTATCTTGGGCAGTTATTCAAATGTCTTATGTGCAGTTAGATCTGAACTTCTACAACAGTCCTCTTAATCAAATTAAACACAGTATAGAGTATAAAGCCCTGTGCTGTGAATGTGTCCTTTCATACTTCATACTAGTTAAAAGACTGTTGCTGCCTTTTACATGTTGTGTAAATTCAATCGGTTTGTTTTTACAAATATTCCGATTTATCTTTGCTAATAATATGTTGGATTCACCTTAATGTATATTTTCAGACATTAAAAAATTAAATCTTACTTTCAAAACATTAGCAAACAATAATTTGGAGGCCCCCTTGCAGTAACTCTGGGGACCCCCTACAGGTCGCAGACCCCCTTGAAAACTCGCAGTGAAGCAGACTCACAACTCCCCAACTTATTGTATGGACCTATGGGTCAAGCAGGTTGACTCAACTCTGTTTGGGAGGGAGCAGGTTTGAAACAGAGACAAAGCAACAACAAAAAAGTAATCGTCACGCAAGTTATACATGCAAGTATAAAAGAAATGTGGACATCTCAGAGTGACCACCGTGCTCATATGCCCTCATTTGTGAAGCCAAGAGAAGTATAATTCCAGCTTTGTCTTTTCTCTTTTGTTATGCTCAGTTCTGCTCTGCTCTGCTCAGTACCTTAGTTTCATATGTCTGAAGGGCTGTATTACAGAGCAGGAATGTCCTCAGACACTGGATCCAGTCTCAGTCTGTAAGGGCAGATTTGACAAATAGCCAGAACTAAAGGCACCGCTAGACTTTGCCAGAGAATGAAGCACTGTATCATAAATCCTGAGCCAAAATCGGCAACACTTCACTTTCCTGGTCACACATATGTTGAAATTGGAAGAATTTCTAAATCAGAAGTAAACAAACCACTGACAGCTTAGTGAGTAATGTGTTCATCCAGTCAGGTGTGGAAAGGGGTTTATGCTGATCAAAAAGAGACAGCTGTCAATCCTCTATAATTTAGAGCGCAAATACCCATTATATTCATAGCACAATTAGGAAAGCAAAACTTGTGATGTTGATGTCAGAAGTTCCTTGGTTCTTGACTTTGAGGTTTAACAGACCCACTTTTGCTCCCCTAAAGCCTGTCATTATGGATAAAATGTTGGCAACAGTGCATTTAGTTAATGAGGAACCTTAAGCTCCTTGAGATCCCTTGTTGCCTTCTAGGCCCTCACTCCTCCTGTCTGTAGTCGACCGCACAACTCAGTTTAGCTCAGCCCAGGTTTCTCACCGTCTGTAATAAGTTTTATACAAGCCTAAGGGGAAGTTGGAAGATGCATCTAATTCAAATCAAGTGAGAGCAGTTAGATAAGCAAACCTCTGGAGAGGCAGCACACACACACACACACGTAATACAATGATTGAGGTGGAAAATTGTGGCAGTTGGCTCAGATGATATTGTATAAGAAGCTTTTTCGATCAGTTATCTAAAATACTGCATGCCGAAGATACTGTATAGTAGCAGAATCAATCTTAGTTAATCTTTTCTTGACTGTAGATTATTGCATTTATTTCAATCTAACAAACTTTTTTTTTTCCTCACCATTTTCTAATAAAAAAGAAAATATTAATTTGGACACAAATGAAGGTTCATAATTGTATTTTGAGGTAGGTCTACATGGTTTCATTTTCAAAAAACACCTTATTTTAGTTGTACTTCACATTTCTGCAGCTCCCCTTTTCACCCTGTGTGCTGAGCTCACTGTTTTAGCTACCTAGTGAGGCATCACACTTCTATCCCATCTTTGTTAGCTATGAGGTAAAGCTGTTACCAAACGTTTCGGGCCGATGGCGTAGACGGCCCTGTCGATTCTGACCAGCTCACCCAGAGACTAAAGGCAGGATACATTTAGAAACCCGTCTCTCACTTAAAACAGCATGGATAGTTTTTTTTCCAAGTTTGTATGTGTGTGTGGAAGCACTAGAGGAACAGAATAACACCCTAAATCCCAGAAAAATGGATTTTGTTGTTCATAATATGGGCACTTTAACATATTGGTGTCCCCAAAAGGAAACTTTGGCAACATTGGTTTTATCTGAGAAGATACATTTCTCATTTATCTCACTTCAATTTTATCACTGCAAAATGGGAGTGTCAAGCACACAAACTGACCAACACATATATAATAAATGATCGATAGTTGGCATCTGTGTATCAAAACAGTATTGCCATGGAAAATATTGTGATACTACGTTGTATCATTTTTTCCCCCACTCCTAAAGGTCTCCAATGTGTCAGTGTCTTAAATGTATCTACAGTAAGAGAAAATTTAAGATGAACTACTGTTCAGGCCAAGTTTGCACTGAAGCTATGGCAAAATGAATTCAAACATTAGTCACAGTTCTTTAAATCCAGATTTTTTTATTTGATTGGATTTTTGTTTTTGCAGGAAAATATAAAACAGGTAAAATAGTACAGAATAAATATGTGTCTCCACAACACATGTAAGCCTGCAGTCTCTCCAGCAATGGACATGGCTGAAAAAATGTAACCTTGGCTGAATCTAGTTATTGACCCATGTTAATATTTTTTCATAAAGACCTTTGCCACCTTTACTTGAATACACATTGTAAATTGTTTTAGAGTGGGAATGTGGGTGTCAAATATATTGCAAATGTTATTTATCAAAATTTGTTTTGCTTTGAGATTTGAGGGTAAAGGTCAACACCCAGTGACTGGTTCAGTGGCTCTGACAACCATAATAATAATAAACAGTTTGAGGAAAGCAGGAAAAACCAAGGATCCTAACCTCTTAACAGAGCAATGTTGGCGTTTGATTTGCTGCAATAAAATGATAATTTCCCTGCTGCTTACCATCCCCCTGAACACATTTCACCAGATCCCCCACAGCTTTCAGTGGTCTTCAGAAGTTTTCATGAGAAAGTTGTCCCTGTACACATTTTACTCCCCCCAGCCGCCCCCCCATTCCCCTCATTGTCATGGTAATGGCCTCCATCGTCCATGACCAAAACGCTCAACTTAATTGATGAAAAAGAGATCACCAAGAGGGGAGAGAAGAGGGGGTTTGCATATATCAGACATGAATGATTATTATTCACTGAAGGCTTAAGGAATACATTAAGGCACTTGAAGACACTTGAAGAAGACCGTCAGTGGGTTTGCTTCTCTCATGTTATGTGCTATCAGATTGTTATCATGACTCAACGTCCACAAGTACCAACTCACAGCTGTTTGCTCAATCAAGAACCTGCACACTTAAACATGCACAAGTGTAATTCTGTATCCGAGAAGAGGGACTTATCAGTGTGGTCACACTCATTTCAGTTGTATTGCACCTTCCAGTCTAAGGCATGTGTTCCCTCAAGTCTTTGATCTGCTCCAATCCATATATTCTTTTAATGTGAGTTATTCATAAATCTATTAGCAGCATATTCATTGTTGTTAAAGGGTAAGATATATTGTTGGAGATATTGTTAGTGTTAGGTTTTTGTTAAAAAATCCCAGCATTAAGGCACCAAAACCAACAGTGGGTTTGTCCATCTCTCAATACTTTCTGACTTTTGTACCCTGTCTGTGGATCTCAGCCCCAAGCCCATTTATTACTAATGAACACAAAAATCTTTAAAAGTAGGACACAATATATCATTTCATTTTTTTCAGTTATTTTATAAAACAGCTGACCACCGTAGGTTTTTTTTAGCAAACATTTCTTAACATTGTTATTAGTGCAATTGGGGGTCTATTTTCTGCTGCAGAGTGATAAACATTTAGTGAGTATTTAAAGCAGCAGGATGTTGTATGTCTGATTGGCTCAAAGAAAACACACACGATCATTCAATGTTTTAGGATCATATCATAATCAGTAAGTGAAAAACAAATTAATGATGCAAGTCATGTAACAGCAATTGCCATGGACCACACAATTAACTGAGCGAACATTGTCGTTCTCGTGTATACTTCCCAGTATTGGATTCATCAGTCCTCAACTGAAGAGATAATTGCTTGAAAGGTTTGCCAGTAAATTACATGAGTTGTGGGTCTTTCTATAGCTCAACATTGTATTTCTTCCTAAAATATGCTGCTTTTTTTGCCTGGGTTATACTGGAAAAGAAGTGGTTTGTGCAACGTGTTAACTGTCAAAAATCAAAAGTGTTTATATTTGTTTGTATTTGTATATTTAACATGGCCACACTGACTGAGGACTGCAGGTAAATAGACAGCCATTGTTGTGAGGGGGGAACACAATATTGTTTAAATATGGGGAGAACATTGCACATGTTCATATTAGCATGTCTTGCCTTGAAGGTCCTCATAGTGTTGCACTTGGTTATAACCAGGAAGAGTGGCATAAATAGTTGTGTAACGGTATTAAAAAAAAAAGAGACAGCATGAAGTGGGTGTGAATGTTCGACCCCTCCCCAATCCAATGTTGGACGAAGATATTTGGCCATCTGACAAACACTTCTGATGAAGTAATCTGGCAGCTTTAGAGGTGTCAAAACTGGAAACTTGACGGTGGTAAAATGGTGGTTGGATGTTGACTATTAGAAACTACTTTATGGAGTCTTTGAGAGCAGTTTTCATGATAAGGTAATGAGTAAATTTGCAAAAGTAAAGATAATATGCTAAACAGCTAAAATTCTGCTTCAATAAAGTTACATAATATTGCTCAGAGCACAGACTTCTTATATTTGTTTTTTCAAATATTTAACAAGACTTTTTACTGACATCATTATCAAATACTGTTTGCAAAACTATTTCAGCGCTAATTTAATATTTGATCGGTGGACAAGCTCTATTTGCATGCATCCGACAAACTAGCCTGCAACAGTCGTAGACTGCTGGTGTGTGCTTCAAACCCTGAGCTTGCTTAGTGTTTTCTGTCAGATCTTGTCATCAACCTGTCTGAGACGCCTCCCAAAACAACAGTTTCTCTATCTGACCACTTGGAGTTTACAGTCCAGTGACTGTGTCTTTGCTTTGCATGCTAACTGTGTAGGTAGTCTGTGTGTGTGTGTGTGTGTGTGGTTTAGGGTGGCTCTTCCTTGGCATTCCAGCCATTCCCCTGGTACCTGGGAAATGGTCTGTTCCCCCTTCAACAAGGTATTTTTAGGTCCTGAGAAGCAGCTGTTTGTGTCTCTGTCTGCACAGACAGTCCGGCCGTCTGTTGACTGAAAAATGTGTCAAGGTCCAAGAAGCAAACTGGTCTATTTGTAAAAGTGCTGCATCAGTCAGGCTCTTTTTCGGATTATGAAGACTTAAGTTAACAGATGTGTAGGTTTGTGTGATTACGACAGCTGTAGTCTGTGTTAAAGCTAAGCAGAAATTGCAGGGTATGCAACTTTTCAATGTAGAACTGTGGTTTTCTCCCATTTTACGGAGTCCTGTTGGCCTTTGACAAATGTACAGCAAACAGCAAGGTCATTTCCAATGGAGTGCAGTAATGGAATCTTACAGTAAAATGTCAGCAAAAACATGTCCTCTTAGGTTTCATCAAAGCCATTGTTTAAACCAGGGATCTTCAACATGGGGTCTTGGGCCTCTAGGGTGTCCTCAGAGTCAATGCAAAGTTTTTTTCCCCCCCAAAATGTAACATGAATCCAACACATTATTAGTAAATTTAAATTCCCATTTTTTCAATTAAGAGATGTGTGCTTTTTCATTCTCTATATTCTTCTCTCACAATCCGACACTTGACGAAGACAGAGGAATACACATGGTTGTAGACGGGAATATGAAATGGTCAAATTTATTTGCAAAAATGGAAACTAAACTCAATGTGTGTAATGTAGGGTGGGAATCTCTTGGCACCTTTTGATTCCAATTCAGAGGCCAACTATTCGATTCTAAACTGATTATCGATGCAACATTTTTTTATGTACATTTCCATGTGTGAGTTTAAAAAATATACATATAAATCTGAGTTTGTTAGATTTTTACATATACAGTATTTGTCACAAGTTTTAATGAAATGTTTTGTCTACTGAGGTTTTTATTTTGTGGTCATTCCATGCTTAAGCCTTAAACATGCTTGTGAAAGTCACCTTCTCTCACAGGAATCTTCCATGTCAGAGGCTCAGTCATGTTTAAAGGTGGAGAACTGGCTTCATAAAACATGTGGTTAGATTTAATGTGATAAAGTAGATGAACAGCCTATATTTTTTTAGCCTAATTGTTTTATGTATGTCTTATTAGATTGTGTATACATATGTACAACTTTTTTTTCTTCTTTTTTTTTTCCTTTTTGGCCATTTTGTTGTCCATGATCCCATCCTCTTTCAGTCACTTTGTTTTCTAAATTGTACATGTCTGGGTAAAGTAACTTTTAAATAAAATCAACACTTTTACATTTTTTATAAACAATTATTAACTTATCAGAATTGAACATCGAATCGTTCTATAGAGAATCGCGATGCATCTAAGAATTGATTATTTTTACCACCCCTAGTGTAATGTTAGTCAGTAAATCAGTTGTGTCTATTTATGTATTGGTGCACCCATTCTCAGCCTGCCAGGACGTTAAGCGAGATGCAAATACACAAGCACAAGATGATGTTAATCAGGATTTTTCCTCATTTTAACTTTGATTGTTGCATGTTTAGACAGAAATGTCTCTTTTTTTATTAAGTGCATAAAAACAAAACAGAAACTAGTCTGACTAGTGTCCACAGAAAGATTTCTGTACTTGGTTAGTGTTTGTAAAGGGGTGATGGACTGTGTAGTGAAGACCTTCTTTAGCTCAAAATCTGTGTATTGTTGTTTGGTGTGACAGTGAGTGATGACGAAAAATGTAGCACAGACTGTGCCAAGTTACCTATGTCAAATTATTATTATTATTATTATAAAGTTTTTTTTTGCCAAATCATATTTGGTTAAAAACTTTGGTTAAAAAAAAAAATTAAAACTGTAACAGGCCTCTATGTTCATGATCTATATATTATATTATTATATTATGGTCAGCTGAGAAACAAAAACATAATTATTTTATATCTTTAAGGCCAGAACCAGCAGGAAAAAACTTCTTCTTTTGTGTTCTGGTCAAGTTTGACATTTTGGGCTATTTTGTTTTCATAACATTGTCTTTCTATTGGAAAGAAAACAACTAAAATACACATTTCTGTGTTATTGGTACTACACTTTATACTTATATTGATATATATGATTCAAGGTATAGGATGCTAAGAATTTTATCAGATATTGTGTCTGTAAATAGTGGTTTCCAATAAAACTATTAAAAAATTGACTATATATATATATATATATATATATATATATATATATATATAATTTGACTATATATATATTTAAAGGCCATTTTCTTGAACTTCGTTTTTTCTGAGTCAGAAATCTCCACTTCAGTAGCACTTACAGTACATACACAAAAGTTTCCTCTTTATTGATAGAATATCAATCACTCTATATTATAGTGTCTATAGAATGAAGGTTTTTACAGAGGGGTTTGTTCATAATTAGAAAATGTCTCATTTGCATATTTAAAAAATACATTTTCAGTAACATGTAATACAAAAAAAATGGTCTTAATCAAAGTAGGAAACTGTGGGTTCCTATTTCAAAATGTTATCCTATTCACCTGTAGTGTCTTTCCTTAAAGTAAAACTTTAATTACAGTACAGTACAGTATACTATAGCTCCCACAATATATATAATAAACCAATTGGGTCTCTACACACAACTATAAGGTCTAGTTTTGATGTCAGTTTTGATAAAACTTATAAAAACAATGCACATCTGTTTCTTGCATTTTATTAAATTATTTCCAACTCTAAATAAAATTCTAAGCTGGTTTCATATGCATGTTTACAGTGCTGTAAGTGTTGAATGTTCTGTATGTGACTGATGAAATGTTTCCTGGGAACCACTAATTAGTCTGACTGACATACTCGAGAGTGTCAGTGGCGAAATGTAATCAGGCTTAAAGTCAAAATATACAGTATGTAATATTGCTGTACTAAATCACAGAATGACATCCCTGTCTTCAACGTTCTAAGATTGGTTTAATGTTCCTCATGTGGGTGCTAACAGACACTGTGTTTTAACTTCTACCTTGGCAGGGGGAGAAAAATGCCGGCTTTGACGTGCTCTACCACAACATGAAGCATGGCCAGCTGGCAACCAAGGAGCTAGCCGAGTTTGTCCGTGAGAGGTAAGTTTTGTGTGTATTTGTGAATATGTGTGGGAGATGGTGCTAGTGATCGGACTCGGGTGGAGAAATTCTATATTCTTGATCTGTATACTTGGAATGAAAGATGAGACTGTTCCAAGGTGAAATGTTCAGAGATGATAAATTTATTATTATTTAATGGGTCAAAATGATGATGATGTTGACTTTTGCATGTGTGCTGTAAGCTTTAGCCTGAGTCTTTTAGCATGATATAATGTATGTGGCCTTCAGGTGCAAAGATTTTCCTTTTTATAAGACTCTGCTGTAAACAATAAAAAGTCAGCCAGAGACGGTGTTTTCAACCGACTCATCAGGGTAGCATTAGCTCAATTAGGTAGCTGACTGCAGCTGAACAAATCTGCTAGCCTCCGTTGCCATTTCTGCCCATCTAGACCCATTATCTCATAAATTACTGAGCATTTATTGTAAAATGTTGTGCGAGAACTGAAGCTTTCAGTTTCAGACAAGCTCACCGGTAGTACCTAAGGGGGGCAGTCAACTACCTAATTAAAATTGTCCTCTCAAAGTGGTTAGTTTGTCATATTAAATACTCTGTCCTCTAATTGGGAACTTATCAGTGAGTAAATTAAGAGGGTAGTAATGAGCTTCCCGCAGGAGTTTGTGCTCTCACAGCTGGAAGTTAACACACACACAAAGCACTCTGTCAGACTAGTGATATAATCCTGACATTGATTCAGAGCGCCTGTGCACATTCCTTGCAGGGAGAAATTCACTTATCTGCTCGGACAGCAGCAGACAACAAATCAGCAGTCAGGAAATGAAATAGGGCCAACATGGGTTAAAAAAAGCGTGTGATCCCACAGGACGGAGAAAAGGAAATTGTTTTGATAAATTTCCTCTATCTTTCTCTGCCGCCACTTGCCTTAAAGGACGTTTTGATTTAAGGCACCATATAAAAATTAATGGACAGCAACAACTACAACCACTTTCTCAAGGATGTCTCAGTTACTGCATCTTATATTCACTATAGTCATCCTGGTACTCAGTTTAATATATTGCTACTTCTTTCTAGTCGGGCACTATTGATAGTAGGGACACAATATACATCAGGCTTTGACTACAATGAGTTTAGGGTTGAAACCATTAGTTAATCAATGAGTGACCTGACAGAAAATTAATCAGGTTAAATAAAACACAGATAAAGATAATCTGCATATTGCCAAATATTTGTTTTTTTGTGTTTGTCTGTTGTTTGGTACTGGGCAGGAAGTGTGCAGTTGGAGCTTTTTCGTATTGAAAACTGCGGCCAAAAACAATACTTTTAGAGCTTTGACAGAGAATCAAAACTGTAAAATTGTGGGTTGCATAGCTAAACAATAAGCTGAAGCCTGATATACAATAAAGCTGCTCTTTGAAGCTGAAAAGAGATGAAAATTGGAGTGATAATATCAGTTGTAGCCACTTTGAATACATTGGTAGTTTGGGGTCAGTGTTCATTTTGTAGACAAAGAATTTAAAGACATCACTTTTGGTTTAATAGATTAAAGTAAAAAAAAAAAAACTGTTATTGAAAATAATGAACAAACTGTGAAACAAAACCAAAAAACTTAAAACTTAAAAAATTCATTAGCCCTTCTTTTGATCCAATTTGAGTTCCAACACAATGTCAGGATCGCCTCTTTAAGACTGATTGTCTATTTGTGTATTACTTTTGATAGCAAATTGTTCTGTTCAGCCTCAGGATATTTGGATCAATGCTCCTTCCTTGTTTCTCTTCAGGGTCTACAGATGGTTATTAAAGTTTTATGCCCAGCCTCACAAAACAAGTCCATTAATCATTTAAACACAGCTTATTGCAACATTTACCCAACATGGATGAAAATGTATCTTTTATCTGGCCGACTCTGATGGTGGATGCCCAGAGTTTGGGCCAAGGTAAGCTCGAGAGAGAGAACAAAATATATGAGGCCATTAGCAGAGGAAATAGCCTTGTGAGAAAGTGCTATTGGAGTACATTACTTTAACCAGTCTAAAAGTAATTTAGAATAATTTACATTTTAAAGAATGCACACATCACTCTTCCTGTCTTGTTACTGGCAATTCAGACTTTAGGAGAGAAACTAAAAAAGAGACATGCATCTCCTGAGTGTGTGTGTGTGTGTGTGTGTATGTGTGTGTGTGTGTACAAAATATGCATTAACAAGTTTAACATTTGTATATTGTTGTTTTTAATATTTTTAAATTAAAGTTATTGTATTGGTTGTTCTGCTTACGATTGTGTGTGTGTGTGTGTGTGTGTGTGTACAAAATATGCATTAACAAGTTTAACATTTGTATATTGTTGTTTTTAATATTTTTAAATTAAAGTTATTGTATTGGTTGTTCTGCTTACGATAGTGTGTGTGTGTGTGTACAAAATATGCATTAACAAGTTTAACATTTGTATATTGTTGTTTTTAATATTTTTAAATTAAAGTTATTGTATTGGTTGTTCTGCTTACGATTGTGTGTGTGTGTGTGTGTGTGTGTGTGTGTGTGTGTGTGTGTGTGTGTGTGTGTGTGTGTGTGTGTGTGTGTGTGTGTGTGTGTGTGTGTGTGTGTGTGTGTGTGTGTGTGTGTGTGTGTGTGTGTGTGTGTGTGTGTGTGTGTGTGTGTGTGTGTGTGCAGTGCTGCTATTGAGGAGACTTACTCCAAATCAATGAGCAAACTGGCCAAGATGGCCAGCAACGGAAGTTCATTGGGGTGAGTAATGCCATGTCAACACAGAACAGCAAAGCAACTTCACCCAACAGCCCTTCCTCAACCCAGAATTCATACTGTTGGAAGGTGTTTGGTACTGTAATTATACATTTAATGATCATATGGCTGCATATGAGATATGAATGAGTACCATCTGCCCCCTTTGCTATTTAGCCTGTATAGTTTAATTCAGTATGTTGTATATAATATGACTTTAAAATTGGAAATGTATTAATGATATTGTATATGATATGGTTTATAGTCTGGCTATCAGCAGACCAAGCCAAGCTCAATAGATTTCAGATTTCTGCACAAGAGCCGTGACCAACGGGCATAGTTCAAATGACTCTGTACGCAATTGAAAAGTCCTTCAACCAATCACACCAACGATCCGGGTGACGTAGAAGCAACAGCGGGTTTGCTCCGATTTAGTGGTCGCCGCTATGGTGAATGTAAACAAGAAGCTGCTTCTCTATCATCATCATGTTAAACCCGCCAGTAACTTGCAAGGTAGATAAGCTCGTTTTGTGATTGGTTCCCACAAAATTGTGAACTGAAGCTGCAGAATTAAACGTGCAGGTTTCCAGACTGAGCTGCAGGGCAAAATCAAATCGCCGGCAGAGTGGGCGGGGTTTACCCAGTCTAATGGTTTTAATGACTTGCTGGATAAAACAACAAAGAGTCCTGTATGACCAAATGTATTTCTGCCAGAGTAGGCCTACACGATTAATCGTTATAAAATCGCAATCTCGATACACCCTGAACACGATTTAATTTTTAAATAATTTTTTAGGTTTCTTAGGTTCTCATTTAATTTTACGAGCCGACTGCATCACAAACACTACTACTTTCTCCTGTGAGTTTTAAACGTAGACTGTATAAAATAAGTTTTAAAGCGCTTCCCAGCTCTGCAATGCTCTCCCTTCTCTTCATTGAAGCCTCTAGGTTTACAGGCTTGTGGTGATGCACAATGTGCTATAGGTGCCAAAAAACATCTGTTTGGTACTGCCAATTTGTTTTGTTTTCACATGGTTTATGTGTGCAATAAACATTACACTTTATGAGAAAGAAATCGTGGCAGAGAATCATGATATCAATTCTAAGCTGAAAAAAAACGTGATTTATATTTTTCACCGAATTGTGGAGGCCTATGCCAGAGTTAGAAAGTTTTTGGTTATCACACTTGAGAAACACACACTCCTGATGAAGCAGAGTTTTTAAATGTTAATCTCTTCAAAAACAGGTCCCTAAGGATGTTTTTTGCTCATTTAAATTTTAATGTTGCTTATTTAGTCCTACTTCTTAGGGCTTTTAAATATATTAAAAGGCAGCTTAACGACGGCAGAAAACGAGTTTTTGCTGACCTCCGGTGGTATAACTTACAACACCCTCCATCCCTAACTGACTGAACCGGAATATTTTTGTTTGCCAAAGCTTTGTTTAACAAAGTCTTGGAAAAGTAATGTTACAACATGGCCACAGCATGACACCTAGTATTAGAGTAAATTTTAAATGAAGACAGAGTTTGAACCAAGCATTCTCGTGTGTGTGCTTGATGCTTATGTATGTATTTCCCAGGACCTTTGCTCCCATGTGGGATGTGTTCAGGGTGTCTTCAGACAAGCTGGCACTCTGCCACCTCGAGCTGATGAAAAAGATGAACGATCTCATCCGGGACATCAGCAAGTACGGAGATGAGCAGGTCAAAGTTCACCGCAAGGTACGTACCTGGGATGAGGATGCTTTACCACTGTCATTGCCCTATATCAAGCCTCTGTCATCCTGATCTAATTTATCTCATTTTGAGTTAGAATGTCAAGAACATAAGGTGTGTGTGTGTGTGTCACCCAGACAAAGGAGGAGATGGTGGGGACAGTGGAGGCGGTGCAGGCGCTGCAAGTTCAGAGCGGCCACCTACAGAAGTTAAAGGAGGGTTACCACGCCAAGTGCTTGGAGCTGGACCGGCTCAGAAAGGAGGGAGCTCCACAGAAAGAACTGGAGAAAGTTAGACACCACTTTTTCTATTTTCAACTTCACTTGAAAGGGCTGGTTCAGACAACCTGGGGAAAAGAAACCTCTTCTTACTTACCTGTTGTTGTGTCTAACCATGTGCTTAGTTTTATTTGATAAGGTGATAAAGATATCTGCCTCTACCCAGGTACAATGAAAGAAGAATACAAAATAAAAAAGAGACAGCTAGCTAGACTATCTGTCTAATCTGAGTTTTCTACTAAAAATTTGACTAAAATAACCTTTGAAAGTTCCTTCTCGTGGCCGGGTGAGTCAGTGGGTAGCGGAAGAGCACATATACTGAGAGGTTTATGCCTCTACGCAGAGGTCCAGGGTTCGGATCCGACCTGTGACGAGGCTATTTTGCAGAGGGACCGTTGCACTGTCCGATTGTGATTGTTTTAAAGAAATGCCACGCGTTTTTCTCCCATTCCGGAATGTTGAGTGGGCAAGCCAGACCCTCCTCTGCAGCGCTGTGAATGAAGGTCTGGCAATGTGAGACTATTTAAATACTGGCTGTGATATGTTAATTTATAATTTAAATTTAGGCTGAAAATTCATTCTTGAATTTGAATTAGTTTGATAGAACACTCCCAACTCAAGGTCAACTTTCTACTTTCTCTGGTACTTGCAACAGTAACACACTGTCACAAAAAGACAAAGTCTATGTCACACTATGGTCTTCATTCCTAATAATAAATCAGTATTATTCCTTTGCTGTACAACAGAATATTAGTACTGGTGTGAAAATTATGAAATATGTTTTATATAAATAATATATATTTCATTAATTCCCCACACATACCCCTCTCCTTATAATCATCACAACGCACCCTCTGGAAAACTGGCAAGGGTTTTAACACAAATACTTTGATCATGGTTTCTGAATCACACAATACTTTGTAAAAATCATAAACCAAAAAGCAGAAATATATACAGTATGCTCCAGAGCTACTCCATGTGTCTCCCAGTACATTTTGTGGATAGCTGGATGTCAACTGGAACTTGACAGACTTCTGATTGAGTGTCCTGCTTCAGTATTCTTTAGTAAGTTCTGGGATGTCATGTTTTTATTGTCTGTCTTGTGACCCTAAAATCCATCATATGTTTTTTTAATTTATTTTTTCACTAATGTTTACATTGAGGTTAATTCAATTAGATTTATTCTGTCTTGACAACTGGGGAGAACAACATTTTCTAACTGCATTGCTTGACGTCCGCTTTGTGAACAAATTGCAGTTCTTATTTTGAAGGGTTGGGCTGATTACTGAATGAAGTAGTTGTAATCATGGGGTGGAAATGATTCTCATTCACTCACTTAGCTATTCATTTTTATTTTAGTTGGTGAATATGAGTTTGCAGCTAAAGGCCATCATTTTTGTTTTCCTTTTCTTTCTCGCTAGGCGGAGCTGAAGTCTAAGAAAGCGGCCGAGTCATTTGCGCTATGCATCGAGAAGTACAACCGCGTGGGAGGAGAGTTTGAACAGAAGATGAGCGAGTCCTCGCAGGTCAGCTCTGACTCCAGCTGGGCCGAGGGCCACTTTTTTCTCTGTTTCTCTCTATCTCCCTGACTCACCCTCTCTGTAACCTAGCACCACACAAGAACTCCATCTTATCCTTTCATTTCTTATCCTATCATGCATTCCCCAAAAATGAAAACCTCAACCCCAGAGTCGTAAACACCCACTCGTTCGCTCAGACAAGCACATCCTGCCCCCCCCAACTCCCTTCCCCCGCTTATTACTTTTAATCACTGCCTCCACACTTTGATGGCTACTTCTGCTGTTTCCATGGCAATCTTCAACAAACCTCACTAAGTGTCTCTGTGTTTTACATTTGAAATGATGACTGAAATCCTTGTGACCAATTATCTCTTGGAATAGCTATGAGAGGGAAGATTAGTTATTAGCATGAAGGGGTATGTGGTTCCTGGCAGGAAAACGTGTCAAAAGATTGAGGAAGAAAACGTATGGACCAATAACAGATCAGTAAAGAAGAGTCTAAGATGCTTTTTATCTAACATAAAATTAGAAGAAATCTCAAATTACATTTTTAAGGGCATTTTAAGGTCCAGCTGTGTTCATACTGGCTTTTTTACAAAAAGCTGTAAACATGAAGTTACAAACCGACCGGTAACTCATTATCTTGACAACATGGACCCTTGAGGTAAATTGAATGCCAGTGACTGACAGCAAGTTATGCTGCACCTCATGAGTATGTTCATCTTCTCTGGCATTCACAAAGAGCTAAAAAACAGATGAATGGGACATAAAGAGCCATTATGTACCACAATCTTGTAAACTGTATGTGGTGAGAGTTACTATGTGGTTGTCTTTGACTCACTTTAACAGTAATTTCATGTTTGAATTCATTCTAAAATCACATATTTACAGTGAGGAAAATAAGTGTTTGAACCTGCACCCTGCTATTTTGCAATTTCTCCCACGTAGAAACCATGGAGGGGTGGACATGCACTTACGATGACAATTTCAGACCCCTCCATGATTTCTGTGGGAGAACTTAGCAAAATAGCAGGGTGTTCAAATACTTATTTTCCTCACTGTACTATCACACTGTCTCTGACCCTCTTTTGTTCAGGCAGTCTCGGTGTAGTTGCACCAAATTTCAATTGGCAGCTTTTATACCAGCCCAAAAGAACCCAAGCAAACAAGTAAATGCATCCGTTTTTATAACTGGATCAAACAGGTTAGGTATGAAAGCCCCCTAATATACTGGTTCTTAGAGCAACCGCTTCAATGAGTTTTAGGATTAAAGAGGTTTCCATTGACAGACATATCCAGATGGAAGAGTTTGCTATAAAACCTGGGGTCATTCATTGAATGTTGTAATAATACAAAAAATACAGTGGAGACCTGCAGCAGAGCAGAAATGAGGTGGCTTCTTAATGTGGCAGGGCCCAGTACATCTACAAACTCTTATTTAAAAGAAGTCTTTATTTCTGTATCAGACTAATCTAAGACCAAAATTAAGAGTTGTCTAAAACTGCAAACCAGTCTGAAATATTTTTTGTGAAACTGGCCCTTGGAGTGGTGGCAGATAGCAGATGGAAAGGAAGTGCCCTGCTGTAGGCTGACAGTTGTGAAGAGTCAGTGGAGAATGTTTTATGTTTGCACTTTCTGCCCAGTTAATTGGAGAAAAGAAATTGGCTCAACTCAACTGCTCAATAATTACTTCTCAAACAAAAGCCAATGGCAATATATCAAGATAATTTCCCTGAACCAGACAGCGACAAATGAGCTGGCTGAATATAAAGCAGGATCAAACTTAAATACAAAATCCTCTCAAATTATCACTGGTTTAAAGACCTGGCAACGTGGCACTTCTTCTGCTGGCTAACCGCCTCTCTAGCTGCTCCTGAATCCTCAGATCCCGTTTAAAACCCATTTATCTTTATTGCATGTATGTGGAGGTTAAAGTTTGTGTTTTTATTTCATTCTGGAGGCTTCTCTACATCCTCCTGAGTGAATTTAGAAAGTTGCATGCATGCAACGAACATTAACAACCACTACAAAGAAATATGAACAAAACGCATAACAAACGCAAACAATAGCAACTGAAACAACCTGTACCTGTGTGTGCCTGTACACACAGCAACATATCCCATACATCATCAGGCCCAACAACATATTTATAATTATAAATATACAAGACGTAAAAAGGAATACAGAATCCTAATCCTCATATGGCATTAATTCCTTTGAATTTGTTAATACTGTGCAAAATGTGTTTTAAAGTAGATGTCAGCATAGCTTTGATCATATGTGGTTGGATTTGAAATGATTTATACCGCAAAAGGTCAGAGAAAGATGTCAACCCAAAGAGACAGATCAAGTTACCGTGTGTGCGTGTGTGCTTGTGTGTGCGTGTGTGTGTGTGTGCGCATGCGTGTGTGTAGAAGTTTCAGGAAATTGAGGAGGCCCACCTTCTGCAGATGAAACAGCTGATCAAAGGTTACTCCCACTCCATAGAAGACACCCATGTTCAAGTGGGACAGGTATGTTGTAGCTGACACGAAACCCTGCTCTGATGACAGCATTGTCCTCCAAAAGACAGCATTTTAAATGTCTTTATTCTATATATTCCTACTAAACCTTTTCTCTAATTAAGAGGAAAGTGTATGGGATTCATGACCTGAGCATACTCTTGTGCCACTACTGAATTGTTCGCCATCATCACCATTTTCATCAGCCTTGTCGTGGTGTAATGTTTAGTTTAAAGCTCAGCCTCTAGTGTTCCATGATGCATCGTTATACCCTGTTGGAAATTACAACAGTGGCAAAAAATAAGTTCATATTTTATTGTAAAAATGTGTTACACTTAGCATAGATAACAAAAACAATATTTTTATAAAATCTTTTCTTATATATCATGTTTTGTTTTTTTAAAGGGGCAAAATAATCATTATTGCTGTGCTCTGCTGCAGGTCCACGAGGAATTCAAGCAGAATGTGGAAAACATCGGCATCGATAACCTCATCCTGAAATTTGCAGAGCAGAAGGGCACGGGCAAAGACAGGCCAGGTACAGTTCAGCTAACCCAGGAGGAGTTTTTGGCTTGTTTTAAATAGCAGTGAAATAAAAGCATAAACACGCCACTTCAGCAGCTTGCATAACAATGAAAATATGAGAACATCCACACTCCAAACGGTATTGTGGAGGCAGAATAATTTTTAGTGACAAAATACAACAGACTCAGCTAGATACATACATTTGTGTGCGTTTTCTGAATGTTTATTTTTATTATCAAACTGCCTGTTGTCTGCAGCTCTGGTTGGTTTTGAGGAATACATGACAGCTTTGGCACCAGAAGGTGGAAAGAAGAGTCGAACAAAAGCCTTCAGGATCCCCGGCCTCGGCAAGAGGGACAAGGAGCCAGACTCTACGTGAGTGTGCGCACAAACACACACAGAAACAAATATGCCATACTCTACAAGCTCTTGACACTGAAGTTGACATTGAGTTATTATTCAGTGAATAATGAAAACAAAATACATATGTGTTTTGTTTATATTTGCAGAGACTCAGCATTGACAGAGACACCGGTGAGTATCTGCTATAACTGTGTGTGTGTGTATGTGCGTGCACACATGCACGTAAAAAGTAGGTGATCGGGAAATTGTGACAGTGTGTTAATGACATGACTGACGGTGTGGGATTTCCCAGGTTTATTCCAGTACTTCTGGGAAGAGGTTTTTGAGATACAGTACTTTGGAAGCGTCAGGGGAAGTACGTAAGAGCATACTAGAGTGTGTGTTTATGTGTGAATAGGCTTTGGACAGAGGGGAGTAAACAGAAGATCACAGTGCTAATTTACACTTTGAAGGGCATTATGTGTCTGACTGTAGTGTGACGGGTACTGGTAATGTTATCAGTGGTCAATTTAAGACAGGTTGTATAGAAACACAAGCCCAAGCTAGTCTTTAGATCATACTAGTGTGCTTTGTGTTTTCCCCAAAATATGTCAGTGTTTTGCGGCTGAAAAACTACGCTGATGAGAGCAGTGAGAGTAAACTTAATAGTGAAGTTGTGGGACTGACAGCTACTCAACGAACTGAAACTCACTATAAAAGTTGTAAAGCCGAGAGGAGCTGTAGGTTTAGGTGATAATTTGTTATAGGTGTATCAATAACGGGCGACCACTTGATTATAGCTGCCTTTTATCTGTGAGTCTAACTGTGGTTAAGCCGCTCCTGCAGTTATACTTTTATAGTCTAATCACACTAGTATGCATTAACCAACTGTTCTGAGTTTTCATAACTCTGATTTCTTTCACTGTGGTCTGATGAACTGAATTATCAATGGCTACAGTTGTCAACTTGACCTACTGAAATCTGTTTACTGAAATCTGATCTAATAAAACACCATCTGTATGTCCACACTAAAAATAACTGCTCCCACGTTGGCTGGATTGTAAATCAGGCCTCCCTCATGTCTTATTTTGAAGATCATATGACTGCAGCTGACATGTATTCAGACGCCCTGGCTAGAAAAAATAATTAAAATCAAACTGAACGCACACCTGTATCTGGTGTTACGTTCCATCAACTGCTCTTTGGTACGAACAAAAGAAACCGAGCTGTTCTTTTTATTGTTGAACATGACTTGTTTTTTTTAATGTGACAATAAAATGTTTTCTAGTATTAAGTTTTTCATGAATTGCATCCAAGGCAAGGCCACTTTATTTACATAACACAATTCATACCAAGGCTAAATTAAAAGTAGGAAATCCACTGACAAAGCAGACACAGCATATGGTGTCCTTCTGTAATGTTTGGAATGCAGATCATTGATACAATGTCTGGCAATACAAGTCATTATTGCTAAATGGCTAAACCTAATCCACAACTGTAAAATTGAAAAATGAAGATGGGATGTTTAAGTTTGAGTTGGATCCAAATCTTTATTCAGTTTATTATCCTAGTGACTTTTATTTCACAGGTAAACCTAGTAAGCACCGTCCCTTAAAAAGAAAAGAAAAAAACATTATGAGCTGGGTCTAGGAAAGGAACAGAGACATCAAAGAGCTATAGTTCTTATCTGTATCAAAGAGCTTTGTTTGAGCTAGTTGGAGTGTGAGTGAATAGTTATTCACACACACTCTGATAGAAGCCTCTCAGTGGTACATGTAGGCTGCATTGCTGACTAACACAGTATGACTAAAGCGTGTGCTATGTAGCTAAAATGTTGCTCTACTAGCTACTCTCTGACCCCCTTTCTTGCTGTGTGTGTGTGTGTGTGTGTGTGTGTGTGTGTGTGTGTGTGTGTGTGTGTGTGTGTGTGTGTGTGTGTGTGTGTGTGTGTGTGTGTGTGTGTGTGTGTGTGTGTGTGTGTGTGTGTGTGTGTGTGTGTGTGTGTGTCTCTCTCTCTCTGTCTCTCTCTATTCATATAGAATTCACCCCTGGAAGTAGACGATGAGGGATTTGTCATCCGAGTTGACAGCACGCACAATGATATCCTTTTTTTCTGCTCACCTTCCACCAGGATAAATCAGAATAATATCATATTACAGTGGGGCTCGAATGTTTGGGCACCCCAGGTAAAAAATTGTATTAATGTGCATAAAGAAGCCAAGTAAAGATGGAAAAATCTCCAGAAGGCATTAAATGACAGATTAGACATTAGTATAATATGTCACAAAAAGTTAGACTTTCCATCATTTACACTTTCAAAATAACAGAAAACAAAAAAATGGTGTCTGCAAAAGGTCGGGGTCGGGGTGGTGCGCGATCACGGAAGGCTTGTATCGTGGACTCGCCAACAGTTTTGTTGTCATTACTTAGAATTCCTCATGGGGGCGACAGAAACTACGGCTATAATACTTACAGTACTTATATACTATCAAACCATTTCTTGTACCCTATTTGGAAATGCATCTGTATTCATTGTTTTTACACTCATTATTTGTTTTTCTTTTATCGACCAATCGATTTTTATTTATAAATAAAATGTGATAAATAAAAGTTACCCCCAGGTTATCCAACATCTGTATGATTCATCATAAAACAGAATGTGGCCGTCAGTTTGTCAGCCGTCTGTATATAGCATCTATCTTGTAATTACTTGCATTATTGATTAATTTGGTGTTTTAATTACGAACAGTGCCCTATTAAAAAAAAGTATTCATCGCCGTTAAAGTTATTATGTTTTATTTAATAACTTTTAATAATGTAGACAAATTAAATCCACTTTAATTTAATGTTGTAAACAATAAAACTAATAACAAATAATACTTTCTATAGAATGGATTTTTCTATGTATCATTTACTGTAAAGTATTAACAAATATTAACAGTGATGTCTTAAAATTGCTTATTTTGGGGGTAGCCTAGTTAGTCTGGCTCCGGATCTTTGTTGCATGTCAGTTTCCCTTTTTTTGATAGTCTGATCATTAACTACATCTGTACTGAGCTAACACAAACCTATGAAACCCAGCATCTGTTGAATGAAAATATAAAAACATCTGGAGTCTTCTTTAAATTCACTACATATTTCAGATTCCATAACCTTGACTCCCTCACATGACATATGCAGTTTGCACCAAGTTAAACCTTTTGAGACTGCTAAATTGACTCTAATAAGGCCCCTAACTGAGATGGAGGCATTTTAAATTAAGCATAATCCAAAGGTCTGATGTGAGAGGAGGGTTTAACCAATTTATTCACACAAACAACCACATTTATGGTCTCATTAACTGTAGACCTCTAGACCATTATAACGGTCTCTACCATATTTGTTGTTTGCAAATGAATCCCCCTCATTAAATACAGATGATGTTAACACCTGCATGGGATATGAATGAAATGTCCTCCTAATACTCTGTGTCCTGACTCTCCAGCCTTGATCCATTTTATCAGTAGCAGCTTTTAGTCCTGATAGCTCCGAGATAACAACTCTTCCGGACTTTGTCATCCCCCAACAAAGCCCCCCGCCTCCTCAAAATAGATGGTTCACATTCATCAAATGCCCTCATGCTGTACATGTCCCTCAGTTTCTCTGAATCTTCTAATAAACACAAGACACAAATGCATCACACATGATGTGACACACTTCCATGTGCAGCAGAGTGGAGTTCAAACAAGGAGGAAGTGGCAGTTTGGCTAGAAGCCCTGCAGCCCTCACCGCCAACACACTCTGCGGTGCTTCTGCCTCTCTTTGTGTTTCATATGTGTCTGTGTTGTTTTGCACTCTGCTTGCCTGCATTTGTTTTCTGATGTCCTGAGCTAAATGGTAATTTCCTCAAGATTACACCAACGGCAACAAGAACAAAATTGTAAAAAGTCAGTATTTGAAATTATGTAGATTAAAAATGACTTTTTGGAAACTTAGAATGATGCTGTAATACTTTAAATATAGGTAATGAAGCATTAGTTAAATAGTTCGGTCCTGTTTTGACAAAAGTTTATTTCAAACATTTGATATTTACTTCTCATAAGTTTACAGTAATAAAATAAATTTGGCTTTCAGTAATGCAACACAATAATACTGGAAAGTGAAAACAGTACAGTGTATTTACACAAATGTACACTACAGACACAATATTCAGACAATGCATTTCTTAACCTTTACACTAATTCCTTAGATTTGAAAAACATGACGGTAGTGCTCAAGTAATCAGCAATTATGCTGCAGGGCTGCTTTCCTTTGTAATGTTAGAGCACTCGACAAACAACATCACTCTTCATTCCCTGTTTACAGTATGAGCTTGTTCTCCTTGACTCTCCGCTCTCTCTCTGTACGCTGTTCTGAGGAGAAGGAGAACAACTTTTACTCCAGTGACTCGGACTTTGATGATGAGGAGCCCAAAAAGTTCAACATCCAGATCAGACCGGTGGCCAGCAGTAATCGCAGTAACTCTGCTGCCACAGAGAAAGAGCTGAAAGCCACCGTCGGGGCACTCACTCTCCCGCCGAACAGAGTCGTCCGGCAACAGGTTTGTTTGTTTTGGTGTCTCTATCATGTTCTGTAAGTTTGTCAGGATCCCTCTGAAAACATTAGCATTTAACCGTGGATGCAGAAATCAAAAAGTTTGTGGTAAATATTCTGAATGCAGATTTCCCTTACTTAGCTATTTCCTGACATAGATCCATTTCCTGAAGATGTTCTGAATATGGCTAAGTAGATGGACCTCACTTTAGCATATCAACCTCAGATACTATTTCTTCAAGGTTGAGAATGAATTTCCGTTCTTAAATCTAAATTAAATTACCAAAAAGGAAGAAGAAAAAGAATCCTGGGAATATTTTTATTTATTTATTAGTCTCTACAAATCCCATGGAAAAAACATAACCCACCAAGTAAAGTTTTGGTCTGTGTAGCCAAAGCCCAATATATCTTATCAACTTGTTTTCCAGAAACTATTAAAAACACCACTTTTCCACTGGGTGACATGTTCCTTTAATATAATGAACATGGGCGTGTAAATTATTTTAAGCCTTTCTGCTGTTAATACTCACTAGAACCCTGAATGCATGTTTTGCAGTTTTTATGTGATTTTTATTTTAACATAACAAATGTTTTTCTTAAACATGCCTCTACTGCATTGACCAAATCTGTCCCCCTCTCATGACTCTCAGGTGTCAGTCAAGTGGCATCTCTCCAGTAAGTTCAGTCAAATGTATCTGAAAGTTGTGTGTTCATGAAGTCATTTTCAGTGCTTCTTAATGTGCACCAAATCTTTTTCCTGCACCCACTGTATGTAATAGTACAGACATCTGAAAGCTGTTGTCTCTGCAGGAAACTCAAGTACCGCAGGAGGTCGCTCAGAAGAGGGCGAAGGTGGCTCCCACAGGGGTGAGTCTGACTTGACTCTCATTGTTTATATCTTTCTGTCTGTTATGCTCTTCTTTTCCCTGATGTTCTATAGAACAAAAGATGAATTGATTTTCAAGAAAACAATCCGCAGAAAATCATTATTAGGTGCAGCCTTAATTTTTTGACATAAGATCATCAATCATGCAGCGTTAGAGACTGTCATGTTACTGTTAATGGAGGTTTGAAGTTTCTATCCTTTCATTTGTTCATGGTTGTAATTTGATAAACCATTTTGTCGCACACAACCACCTCTGTAGGCATAAATTGATTATTCTATCCTGCAGCATCGCTCTACCTCCAGCCTGTTTAGCCCCCATGTTTCCCTCTAGGCACAAAATCTCTTCATTGGCTGACCTTGCATGAACAGCCACCCTCCATTAGTCACACCCGGCCCTCTGCTCGTGCTCCACAGCACGTTTTATCACCAACAGGATCGTTAAATGCCAGTAGGTTAGGCTGCAGGCTACAACCTGCTGCTTCACACCAGCAGGGAGTTTTTCTTGTAAGCCCAGAGGCAGCAGGATTAGCAATGAGCGTCTGATTTAAGGGCTTGCTCTGCAGTGACAGCAGCGGTGGCTGGAGCTGAGTGAGACCATGCTAATTGCTGATATTTATCACAGAGAAGGTAATGGTTAATGGGTTTCCCTCATGTCTTCCAATTTCAGTCGATCTCAGCCTCCCATCCACGCTGTGACAAAGAATACTCTGGTGCTGATTAGTCCTGATTAGGGAACATCCTCTGCTGTGTGTGTGTGTGTGTGTGTGTGTGTGTGTGTGTGTGTGTGTGTGTGCTCATTACAGATGGAGAACAGGAGGGCCTGCACAGGTCCACCTCCAGTCCTGATCACAGCAGGTGAGACAACTCTGCTTTTCATATCTGTCAGAGTGTCACAGTTTTTCCACTGTCACCATCCTTGTACTATTTATGTCCATCTGCCAGTGTTTCCTTTGTCACCCCTCCTTCTCTCATTTTCCCTCTTTTCCCTCCAACTTAAATTCATCTGCAGCTCAGACAGAGAATGGGGTTTAGGTCAGGGCTCTGCAGGCAAGTCAAGTTTTTCCACACCTAACCATTTATTTATGGACGTGGCTTCATACGAAGGGGGCATTGTCAAGTTTAAACTGTAAAAGTCTTCACCAAACTGTAGCATATTTTTATTTATTTCTTCCTACATCCTTTAAAATCCCCCAATTGTCTCTTCTTTTACTGACACCCACTCATTTTTTTCCCTTTTATCACCTCTCCTCCTCATCACTCCTCCGCTGTCCCTGATCATCTTCCTCATTCCCTCATTGTTTCTCCTCCAGGTTGAGTTCAACAGCGTCTGGTTCAGACAGTCTGTTTGGACCGCCGTTGGAATCGGCCTTCAAATCCAAAAGCTTTGATGGTCGGGAGCAACTCCGAGAGCAGAGCTCTTTTGGTGCCTCTGAATGTAAGAATTGTTGTTGTGTTCAAAATATTTTCTTTGTTTATTCATGTTGGTATTGTATTGACCCAAATATAAAACAATCTTTCATTTTCCAACAGTTTTTGGTTAAAATAAATACTGTCCCTATCAGACTAGTCCCCCCCTCATCCGAAGCCCCCCCACAATATAAAACGAACAAAAGACAAAAAGTTGCCGGAGTAGCAAACAATTGTCAAAGCATGCCTATATGCTGCATCTACATTGCTGTGATCAGGGAGCACTTCTTAAAACAAGGAGGGAATGTAGATTTCTATTCTCTCAAAATAATACCTTTAGCTATAATCATACAAAACAATAAAGCCTGCTGGTCTCAAATGGCAGTTCAAAAACAGCAAGTACACAGTCTGGGTCCATTTGTTTCTTAGTAAAAGAAATATTTCCTCCCAAGCCTGTCCTATGACCCTATTAAGTCAGGTCTCCATCCCCTCATCCCAAAGCTCATCAGATAACTTAGAACCAATTTCCTTACTCCAAGCTTCTCTTAGACTCTAAGAGAAGCTTGGAGTAAGGATGTGGCCCTCCAGCAGTGCTTGGGTTGCTCATGCGGCCCCCGGTAAAAATTAATTGCCCACCCCTGTCTTAGAGAATTGGAACAAATTGGAATATCAGATGTGTACATCTGATATTCTATCTGATATGTGCTAGGGACATGAGACATGTGGTCACAGGAAGTGTGTTGGAGAGGGTAATGTGTCAAACAATGTTTCTAACCTGCAGAAAACAAAAACAAAAATCACTCTGAAGGACACCAAATTTAGACTGTCCCTGGCTGAAAAAGGCACATTTTCTTGTTGCTAAAGAGGTCCCTGATTGTAATACTTTTTGACTTTTTGAGTTTTATTTGATACTTGCTCCATTGAAGGGGAAAACCTGCTTTTATAATTATATTTAAATGTATAGTCCTTGAATATAATATGACCCCTACCTTTCCAAATGTTTGATTCAGAAAATAATATTGAGTTATATTTGGGCCAATATTGTAATGTGTTTTATTTATAAGGTTATATATAAAGTTTAATTTACAACTACATATCAGTTTTTGCATTTTTATGAGTTCTTTGTCTCTACTGGTATTTTCTGCATTGTATTGATGCCCTGTAATGTGTTTTATGTGTGTGTCAGATGCTGCCTTCTCGTCCGACTCCTCCTCTCCAGAGAACGTTGAAGACTCTGGCCTGGACTCACCTTCCCATCAGCCCCTTGGGCCCTCCCCTGAGCCGGTGGGTTGGGCAGCCTGGCCTCCTGTGTCACAGAGTAAAGAGCAGACACAAACACTGGCCCGACCTGCGGACCCTTTCCTCTCTGCTTTCCGTGACCCCTCTCCTGGTCGGAGTCCTCAACCTCAGGACCCCCCTGCCAGCGCCTGGTCCGTCGCCTCGTCACGTCCCTCTTGTGTCCCCCCAGATATGGACCCCTCATCTATGCGGTTCCCTGCTTTCTCCCAGTCCCTCCCCCTGCCTGAGATGGAGTCGTCGGTGTGGAACTGCAAACACATTCCCCCCGAGGACCCCTTCCTCGCCACGTTTGAGAGGACTGTCACCCAAGAGACTTTAAACCTGTCTGACGCCTGGGCGCGTCCTCCGCCTCGCCAAACTCAGGGGGGCAGGGGGATAGAGGTGCGAGGGGACCCATTCTCCATTGCCTTTGCTGACACCAAGACACTCCCAACCTCATCCTCCTCGTCCTCTTCATCCTCCTCTAATCGTAAAGACAGACACAGAAAACGAGATCAGAGCCTCCCGCCTCCTGTTACTTCTGATGACCCGTTTGCCATCACAATGATTGGAAGTCCAACGCACCAGTCGTCAATGGCTGCAGCAGCTGGGTTGATCCCTCCACACAGCAGCAGCAGCAGCGGCGGCGTTATTGGTGGTGGCTCTACCAATAGCAGTAGGCTGGTACTCAATGCTAATTCAAGCTCTTTGCCCACAGCTCAGCCCAAGAAGGAGCTGATGCACTGGAACTCTGTCCACAACCCGTTTAGTGAAAGTGTCTTTGGAGTGCTGAGCAGCTCCAAAACACCGGAAGGAGTAGGGAAAGGAGAGGGAGGAGGAGGAGGAGGAGAGAGGAGGAAATCTCGATCATCAGATAGTGAGCCACGCAGGAACGCCCCTCCACTCACGAGGCATTCAGGACCACAGGAGGATCTGTGTTTTTCCACAGATAAAGATCAAGACTGCCTGGATCTGAACACTCAGATATCATGCAGTGTCAGTTCGCACAAGGGTACTGATTTCATTTTTCTTTTTTTGCCATTTCAGGTTTTATTGTGGTTGGAAGCAAGCCGATCTTTATATAATTTCAGGATTACAGGAGGAGACATTATTATGTACATGGTGTAGAAATGGTGTAGAAAATAAGAAAATGCATAAACAAAAGTGAGATAACCAGTCAACAATATGATGAAATGAAAAGGAACAAGTGGTTCTTAGCTAGGATTTGAAATGTATAAGTCCGTGTCCCAACAGGAAATCCCATCTTCCAAACTACTACTACTACTACTACTACTACTAACCTAAAATAGTGTCATAGGATGCTATTTTTACCATTATATATGCATCCATTTCCAAAGCAACATACATATATGGTACAATCCAAGCCACAGTAGATTAAGGAGTGGCCTTTGAGAAGAAATGCTCTATTATTGAATCAAAGAAATCCCACACATTGTCCATTCCTTGTTTTGTTTGTCTGTGTGTTTGTAAGGGTCCAAACACAACTTCAGACAGGACACAACTGAAGTGGTCACAGCTGCACCACCGAGAGCAACCCGGGCCAAGAGGACTTCAGGCCGACTCAGCACCTGTGAGAGAGTGAGTTAACAGCTCATATTCATATTCTGTTCCCTCTTATACTCTGTTGTATTATTTATATAAAGATGCAATCAACAATATAGACATAACTCTCAGGTTTATTACAGATAATTGTTTTCCGCAGGCATAAAGGAAAACTGAAACATTACTAAGTAAAAACTAAAATCTAACTCATTCCAATATAAAAGTATTGTAATACTGTGAATATTACCTTTCTGAGGGTTCTAATGTTTCTAAAATGTCAAAATGATAAATATCATATAACCAAAATGATGTTAACTGTATAAAAGATATGATAAAACTTTCTGCTCACACAGAAAATGTTGCTCCAACAATCAACAGATTAATTAAAAAAACATCTCAAAAACAATATTATTTATGATTGTCATGATTGCAGTCCCACAATGACACACAGATATCATGTTCGTGTGGGGAGAGAAGTAGGTAAAACAGCCCCTACTTAATATAAATGTTTGATCCAGTTGGGGCATCATCTATATGACAATATTGCCGATATTTGTGTTTCAGTCCCGGTCTCTGTGCTCCTCCCCGCTGCCGGAGCCCAGCCCTTCCCTCACCTCCTCCTCCTCCTCCAGCCCCAGTGATTGGCCTCAAGCTAGCAGCGACTGGTGGAGTCAGAACCGAGCGCCAAGTCCTGCCAGGGCAGGACAAGCCTCACCGCTGCCCTACCAGCACCAAGACCACCAACAAAGACAGCGTAAGCCTCAGCACAAAACTAAAGTGACACCACAGGATGGATGTTTGAAAGTAGCTGCAAGGTTTCTGTTAAAGTGAGCATTCAGCTTCAACAGAGACGGATATACTTAAGTTGTTGTGGATGATACATTTATTCACTTTCTTGCAGAGAGTTAGATGAAAAGATTGATACCACGCCCATGTCTGTACATTAAATACTATATGAAGCCACAGCCAGGAGAGTTTTATCTCTAGCTAGCTTAGCATTAAGACAAGAAGCCGGGGGAAACAACCACCCTGTACCTCCTAGAAAAATCTGGCTCACTACCCCTGGAAAACTGTGATTTCATTAAACAATCAAACAAGATATGACTTGTTGATGATCTTTAAACGTGCTGGCCTTCAGACAGAGTGAGAGTAGTAGTAATTGATGTTTTCATCTTATTTTCAACAAAAGAGAGTATTTCCCAAAATGTCGTACTCCACCCTTAAACAAGACTTTATTCATGTAAAACACATTATATTGACACTACTGTATATTATGGATTCTCACATTTGTTCTCCACAGTGCACCTGTCCCGAGGCCCCAGTCCCATTTCCCTTAGCACACAGGAGGCCTGGCCGGTGGCAGCAGCCATAACAGAGTATATCAATGCCTACTTCAAAGGTGGACAACACAACCGGTCAGCATGATGCTACTTACTTAAAAAATAAATCACGCACATCCTCTGCTCTTTAAAGGCAACTCCTCTGATTTTACACCATGTTTATACTGTAGGTCTTTTTTAACTGCACATGTAAAAAAAAGAGCTGCGTCTGATAAATTGCTCCAGGTTTTGACAAAGAAGACATGAAATTTAAAAAAATCAACTGACTTTATTTTCAAAATTCAATTGATTTCATTTTTTGTTAGACCATCCTGTCTGGTAATCGCCCCATGTCCTTTAAACTCTGTGCTCCCAGTTTGTACAGGCATTCTGTTAAAATGTGAAGTCTGAAGCCCAATTTGAGATAATCTTGATAACGTCATTAGGGTTTGTATGTCAGACTTTGGAAAGTCCCCTCCCAGAGCCATGTATGGCTTATACAAGTCTCCGTCAGCTGAATAGCGTTCCTCTTGACGGGTAAACTGATGTGTGAAATGTGATAAAGTTGTCATTTAATGACATCTGTAATGCCCATTTGTTGGCCGCTTCATTAACAGGGTTAATTTGAGTTTCCTACTTTCTCCAGCTGTCTTGTGAAGATCACAGGCGACCTGACAATGTCTTTCCCTGCTGGCATCACCCGGATTTTCACAGCCAATCCTAACGTTCCCGTGCTCAGCTTCAGACTTGTCAACATCTCAAAGATCGATCACTTCCTGCCAAATCAGAAGCTGCTCTACAGGTCAGCCGCTGTCTATGTTGAGTCGCAACTTTTTTTTACTGTAATGCGATCCTAACCGTCCTTGTGTCTCTACAGTGATCCGTCTCAGAGTGACCCAGACACCAGAGACTTCTGGTTCAACATGCAGGCGCTGCAGCTCTACCTGCAGAGAGAGGCGGAACTCAACCCTCAGGCCTCGTACTACAACGTCGGCCTGCTCAAGTATCAGGTCAGGGTTTAAAATGCTAATGTTTTATGCCTATTTGGGCCATTTTAATATAATTTCACCTTATCAATCACACATCTTAGATGGTGTTAATTAAAACGTCTTTAAGATAATAAACATTCAATACTGATGCGTTATTTTGCAAGTTCTTAACCCTTGTGTTATCTTCTGGTCAAATTTAACCTGTTGTTTAAATGTCTATATCAGAAATATGGGTTTTAACTACCTAATTATGACGTTATATGATGTTGACATATGCCCTTCTGTGATTATCCTTCCTTAAATATTAGTCTGAAAAAATTAAAATTTCTGCCTTTTAACTCAAGAATTAGGTATAATTTCCTATAAATGAAGTTTATTGACCATGAATTCCAAAAATAAATGTACATCTAGTAATGAGTAATTGTGTTAGTGGTGTTTATACATGGTAGTTACATGTCAAAAAAGTGCAAAAAATATGGAAAACGGTGCCAATAGAGACAAAAATGTTAGAAAAAGTGATTTTCAGTTTTGACCTGGGAGGATGGTGCATGGTCCAATCAAAGACAACACAAGGGTTAATTCCCAAATAATGGAAAGAAAATAGGATTTTCTTGAAAGAAAAGCTCAATTTAAGTAAATCTTCATCCACTATTTGTTTTTTATTGGAAACTTTATTCTTTATATGTTGAATTTTATGTTTCTTCTGAGACATATTTCACATTTTTGCTGTGCTCTGACTGGAGGACTGTTTGTTACCCTTTTGACTTATATTTTTGGCAATTTTCAGAAAAGTGTTTACTAATACAAGACCCACAAAATAAAGCATCACCAGATTTTGTAAGACGTGTTCTCTTAGTTGACTTTTTCAACTTGTTGTTTCCTCAGGTGTCGTCTCAGGACCCGGGGCGGGCCCCCCTCCTGCTGTCTGCAGAGTGTCAGCGCAGCGGCACCGTGACCCGGGTGTCCCTGGATTACCACTGTTGCCCTGCCACCGCACCCTCCACCCAGCTTGCCGCTGTCCAGGTGCTGCTGCCATTAGACCACACTGCCACAGACCTGCAGTGCCAGCCACCCGCCTCCTGGTGAGTAATGCTGTACATCAAGTAAACTGTGACTGACTGTTAACTGTCAGTCGCCTGTAACCAGTTTAGCAGGAACCTGCCCGGTTATGTACTTGATTCAAGATTATTTGTAATGCACAAATGGAATTGAACTTTGTAATCATAATGTAACGCTAGTGAATGTTTGCGTTAACTATTAACTAGTCGTGATTACATACTAGTACTTTCGGGGCGTGGATAGAGTAAGAGCACGGAGACAGCTTTGACGGTAACTTGGTCCATTTCTTTAATGACACTTCTTCCAGTGTAGAACAGCTTAGCACTCATAACATACATGCCTCAGCATCTCCTCATATCCCTCTGCCAACTTGTTAACTGAATTACAGGCAGGGTAGGCCTACAACATGTTAGATAGCTCCCTGGTTAAATGAAGGAACAGAATACACTAAGAAGCTACAAATGATGGAAATAGTACTTGTTTCAGTAACAATACAAACAGTCATTTGTTAAGTAAATATTCACAAACTAAATCTCATCTTACAATAATATAAACATTGTCATGACCTATTTGATCAATTCTGATTAGTCGACTAATTGTTTCAGCTCCAATGTACCTTCAAAGTATCTAATCAAATCAAAATAACTAGTGCTTGAATATTAGTCAATGAATCCGTTAGTTAAACAACAGAAACACATGAATAATTGACTTCATTCATCAAGCAACAAGACTTGCGAACTCGCTAAAGACATGAAAGGGGAGGGGGGGGAATGACACGCAGTAAATGGCCACAGGTCGGAGTCAAACCAGGGCCCGCTGCGTCGAGGAGTAAACTTCTATATATGGGCGTCCACTCTACCATCTGTGCTATCTCCCCCCCATCAAATAAGATGTAGACTAATTGCTATTATTGTTATTAGTCCATTTATTGTTGTTCCTATTGTTAGCAAAAATCATCAAAAAATCATATCATTCAATGAAAAATGTTTGACAGCTATGTTCATAGACTTATTAAACGTTTAATATAGACTATAAGGTTCACGACAAGACCGATTCATAACTTTCCCACAATATTGTTTCCATATTGTTTTAGCTCGTTAGCATGCAAACATTTGCTAATTAGCAAGGTACAGCAAAGGCTGATTGGAATGTCATTAGTATTGCTAGTCATAAACCCAAATATTTCACAAATTAAAATGACTTGCTAATGGCGCTTGAGGAAAAGTTAGAGAATCATGAATGTTGTAACAATTCATCCTGAGGGAGACATAAAGGCCTGTGCAAGGTGTTTTCAGCTTCTCAAATGTGAGGATTATTTTCTGTTATTCTTGTCTGTTTTTGTGTCTATTTTTATGTAAATTGGAAATCTCTATAATTTGTCACTGTTTTCTGACATTTTATAGTATAAACTCAAATAATAAATGGATTAATTATTACAATTAGTGTAAAAAGAGTACCTACTTGCTTATCGCTGGTAATGCATAATTTAAGAATTTGAGGATGACGTGTGATGGTGCAAGATGAAGACTAAAGGCCACGTATGTTGCTCGGCTGTGGCTTGGTAGCATTGCATTTCCCCCAACTCATTTCCAGGTTCTCCTTCTCTATAAACAACATGAAATCAAGGAGAAGGTTAACTTTTCCTGCTACAGATTTCCCACCGTGGTCAGAAAGCACAGGGGAGACACTTTGTTTCTCTCACTATGACTCTAGAGTCGGTATTCGCTCCAAAGCTAATCAACATCACTCTCCCAGTTGCCCACACACACACACACACACACACACACACACACACACACACACACACACACACACACACACACACACACATGCACACGCACGCACACACACACACACGCGCCGGCTCAACGCACACACCAGCGCACAAGTATAAACATCAGGCCACTTACGTAGACTATGGCACAGCTCTGCGTGGAGCCTTTGCACAACCATGCATGGTATGGTTAGACCTGACTGACTATTTATTTGCCTCTGCAGGAACGCTGAGGAAAGACGGCTGCTGTGGAAACTCCCCAACCTCTCCCCGACCAATCACAGCAAAGGTCAGAGCTCTGCTGCTGCTCTTAAGGACAGTTTAATAAGCAGACAAAAAACATACACGCAAAGATGCACATACTCACACCTTGACATCTAACTGACCACTTCTTTGTTCTTTGGCTGTCCTAAGCCGCCATCTGATTCTTATATTTGCCTCCTCCTTAAAATTAGTGCCAGAATTATTTTCTACTTCATTGCGTTCTTGTTGGGTTCACACTTCTATATTGTTTCAACAAATTAAGGAGAGAGTAATTAAAATCTCTGCACTCCACTTCTCTTTCATTACCTAAAGTCCTAAGCCGTATCATAGTATTTTACATCTGTAGTGGTGTTTTCATAGTATAACATTAGAATTTGAACGTGGCAGCTGCTCTCATCAACTGACACAAAGGAAAGGAAATGCTCCTCTTTTATTTAGTGTCAAATTGAGTGTTGCTGATATTTCACGTTGTAAATGGTGCACAGATAAGAGAAGCCGTGTAAAAGAATCTTTCAAGGGTGGAATTTAAGATGGGAAAGTCCAAAATGAAACCAGTGGAAATTTTTTTATTTTATTCTGTTTTTTTTTTTTTTTTTTAATCTAATGATATATTTTTACCTTGATGTGAGTCTGCAGGCTTGGAGAATAGAGAAAAGGAGATTATTCATAGCTTTCAGTGATGGATGGGATGTTAAAATGTGTATGGTTAGAAGATTTCTCTGTTTTATGAGCCAATGACAAAGCACTGAAAGGTCACCATAACTCCTCCCTGTTCCTTCTGTAATTCATTTATTTTACGCACAACTAAACTGTTGGAAAAGACATTTCTCCGCTTGACAGCAGAAAAGAAGCTGCACAGTATTGCATCCTAAATTGATCAGCATTTCTCCTCATATTCCTTTTAAGCAGCATGTCTTTATCACACATAATTCATTTTATGAACATGGGAGTGTTTGTGACATTTAAATACAGAGGTCAAAAGATGACAGCCAGGGCTAACAAGTAAATTTTTTAGTATTTTGATTATGCATCACTTTTTTTAAACTGTTGTTGAACTGTTAAATGAAGTATGAATGTGTTTAAAAGGAGAAATAAAAGGACATATTTGAGCAAGAGCACAATTTGAATTTGCTCAGCGAGTTACTCTGGCATCGAGTAATCCTGCTCATTAACTATGTCCTTGTGGCCAAACTGCACCAATCATATCGGTGTATCTGATATAGGCGGGCCAGAGGCGAGCTGAACAGATGATGACAGGTTAATTAACCAGTTAGATCCGCTGGTAGCTAAGCGTATGGGGCTCTGGATACGTCACCCCGTGTGTTGTTGCAATTGGTGGTACTGTTTAAAACAAGTGATTTAAAAGTGTCACTGATTCTGCATCTTCAGTATTTGACTGCAGAGAAAACACATCACACACAGATCAACACACTGTTGTCAATTTGTTGCCTATATAAATCCATACAAGACATACAATTCTGTATTTGAGTTTGAGTTATTAAGAGTTGGTCTCTCCTCCTCAATGATCAATCAAGTTTGCTTTCAAACTATTCTCATTTGGAAAAGGAGAAGCTGTATGTGTAACAGTTATCCATTACTGTCAGCTGTCCACTTTGACGTCTCTGCTAGCGTCTTTGCTAATTAGTCTTCTTCTTAGAACCGTCTTCAAATATATTATTTATATTTTTTTCCCAGTTTTTCACTGGTCATACTGTAGATAATTTCACTGAAAGGCAAAGATGTTTTCTTGTTGAAAAACAAGTGCGTGGAAAACCTGCTTCTTTATGACAATTATAATCTTAATAAGAGAAACAGCCACTGTATTTTTGACCTTTATCCTTCATGACTCTCATGTATCTGTGTCTCTCTGCCTGCTGGCGGTGTCCCAGGCTCAGGTACTCTGTGTGCCAGCTGGCAGTGCCTGGAGGTCCCCCGCGGCCCTCCACCCAGCCTGGCTGTTCAGTTTGTGGGCTCCGGGGCCTCGCTGTCAGGCTTGGACTTGGAGCTGGTGGGCAGCCGCTACCGCATGTCGCTGGTCAAAAAGAGATTCGCCACAGGTGACACTGAACTGGCACACTTACATACATATGAAATTATAATATTTAAAAGTCTTAAACCGCATTTTCAGAAGTATTACATTTGTAGCATCTTATCAATATGGATGTGTCCAAATAGACACCATGAAAACATTCTATTTTCCATGACACACTATACTACGAGTCTTTTATCATACTTTTATGACATTCTATACTATCACTGCTGTGACTTTTAACGATATACTATGACATTTCTTCATCATTTTATAACATAAATTTTTATGACATACAATACTATGACTTTATTTCATATAAAAAACTAAACTGACTTTTTAGCACGTTTTTATGACATACTATGACATTTTTAGGACTTTGACTTCTTTGTGACTTATTACGACATACTATGACTTTTTTTAAACTTTTATGACATAGACTTTGACTTTTTAAATCACGTTTACATACTCTGCAATTTCTTTATCATTTTTATGGGATACTCTTTTCCGACATACAACACTATGACAATTCTATAAGTTTTTTATGACATACTACACAGACTTTATATATAATTTTTATATCATAACCTTTTTGTGACTTTTGACAGACTATGGCTTTTTGACATTATATACTCTGACATTTATTAGTTATGAAATACATTTTCATGTCATACTTTTTTACAACATACTATACTGTCACTTTTATGACACTAAATATATACTATAACCTTTTCATGACATTTTTAATAATTTCATTATGAGCATACAAAACACAGTTTTATTATGAATACGATAAAATAAGAAGATAATCAAAGGTAGAGAAATTGTATAAATTTAAGGATTATGTGGTTTATTGTAACTAAAATGTTAATTTGTTCAAGGTGAATGTTGTAACAAACTAAATATTCTATGTTGGTTATTCCCTTTCACTAAATAATGAAGTTGCTAGAAACATTTGACCCATACTGAATGTCTGCTTTAGGTTGTGGCTTACTTGGCGATGCATTTCCTTTTCGTTTTACAGGGAAGTACTTGGCCGGCTGCTCCTTGTGAGTCGTGTAAAGGACCATCACTGCAGCTTCAGAGAACTTTGCACTTTTTTCTTCAACCGAGAGCCGGACATAGGAGAGATGACTGTAGTAAGACATAAAACTGACTGCTCAGCCTCGAAGGACGATGTGCACTTACTTCTGACAGTATCCTGCTGTTCTAGGACCAAGCCTTTCATCTTTTCCTCTAATTTAAGGTGTGTGTGTGTGTGTGTGTGTGTCACTCAGTCGTCCTGCCTTTAGCAGGAGGAAAGCTCTTTTTCTATTCAATTTCCTCTTCATTGTGTTTTGAGACTGCAAACTGAGCTAGATGTCAGAACTTTTCTTGAATTTTAGAGGAAAGGAAAATAAAGTTAGCATCAAACCAAGTTGCCATGGAAACTAGGATTATATGTATATACCTTACAGAAGAAATCTCTGGAGCAAGTTCAAAGATCAAACAAGTCAGTTATGAATGAAGATGTTCTACAAAAAAATCTGCTGTTTGTTCCAAATCAAGGTTTTGTGATATTGTTTGATAAAAAATAAATGTGCTCAAATGTCTTGGTTAACACCAATTTATTACACATTATAACCCAAGTACAAAATACAGCTGAACTATGCAGTTTATTACAGACCATCATCTGTCCTTAGATAGTTAAACTGTAGTCAAGAACAGGTTTAGAAATGCACAAAAATAAGGGTTCAGTATACTTGTAAGATGAACCAAATCTAGTTCAATAAAAAATAATCCTCCGCCAAAAATCTAAAACAGCTTTACAAAACATTACAAAGAACACACAGAAATTACTTTCTCAAAGCACTTGAAGGCAAATTACTGTGACAGGCACAACTTACAAAAGCCTTAAATAACTCAAGCTCAAGGATTCTCATCGCTACAACAAAATCATCGGGATGGGGATGCCACAAAGCTGGCATTTCTCGTTACAGTTTGATAGTGTACTCGGGAGTAACGCCACAGTAATAATTGAAATTTCATACATTAAACAATTGAGATTGGAAACAAATTTACCACATACCAGTCTAATCAATTACACATCAAAGCATTTTCTTCTGATACAATGCGACCAACCGAGTACAGTGTGAGGAGAGAGATTAGGCAAAGACCGAAGGCCACAGAGCACAAACTTTCTACATCATACAAAGATATATATATGTATATATATATATATATAATTTATTATGGACAAACTCCCCAAATAACACACTGTATTTTTCTATCTAATTCAAACAGAACATAAGACTTTAATCTGAGTAACGGCATGAGGTCAAAATATCTGAAGTCAGCGAGCGTGTGCCGGCTCAGATGCCCACGAGATCTTATTCTGTGTAGAGTTTTGGTTTTACAGGTCTATCGTTCTAACTATTAGTATTGATTGATCCGTTTTAGATGAAATGCACAGCCACTTTTTAAATCAGGAAATGAGGCTCAAATGGACAGACCAGATTCCAGTTTAGGTTTTAACATCCCTTCTCCATTAAGTTGATTACTCTCTGGCAGCTGAGTGAACCACCACAGGTCTGCACATATGAGTCACTGAATAAGGACTTACTAATGCAACCTTACAGCACACAGAGGAGCTATCACAGGATTGAAAACTATTTACATGAAAGGAAACAGGAGTGGGAGACAGAAACCGCAACAGTGGCAACATTATATATATATATATTTTTTTTTTAATCCTTGCCTCATGTCATCTGAGCCGAACAGCATAGAAATCTATTGAGGTAAACAAACTGACATCTTACACAGCCAAGGTGACATACAGAGTTCCCTGTCTTCTGGACTACTGTGAGACTATGAGGCCTTACAGAGCCATGACTGTGGCTAAGCTGAGGGGAAGGTCCTTTGGGTCAGTAGGTTGCATGTTGTTGTTTGTTGTGTGCGTTTGCTGCGAGCTGCAGCAGAGGCAACAAGGAGTATCTACACCTAATCACTGTTAAAGGTGCTTTGAATGTCTGAGGTTAGGAGACGATACATTCATACTGCGGTAGAGGCACAGCTGAGGGACAGATAGACATCTGTAGTGGTGTTTTCAAGGTTAGCGATCTAAGGCACTCAAATGACACTATGGCACAGCTAGTTAAGGTTTGTTTTTCTAAAAAGAGAGAGAGAAGATGAATCACAAACGCCACACACCACCACTCAAAGTTAAACATCCAATTAAAAAGGTACTGCACAAAGTCTTTCACAGTTGCAACAAAAACGGAAAGAAAATCATACCTGTGTTACACCCGTGAGTAAAAAAAAAAAAAAAAAAAAAACTAAATCAGATGTGAGCTTCCTGGGAGAAAAGATTACCGTTCTTAAACACTAGTGGGGATGAGGACTGACATTGCTATTTTCTTCTATGTAAATTGCACACGCACACACGCAGGAGGACGAGGTGTGCTTGGCCCCAAAAGCCACTTTAGGGTCAGATGCCAGTCCTTGTGGCTTTCAGTCCAGCCCCGTTCAGACTCACATCTCCTGCAGAGGGTGGCTCATGTCAATCCTCTCTCTCTTAACAGCTGGTTCAGTAGGGCCTCTGGATGTATCAGCATCACTGCCGAGGTCACTCATGTCATCGGAGAAGGAGGCATCTAGTGGCACAGGGAGAGAAGGGATTGTTGAAATAGTTTAGTTAAATGTCATCAGTGAGCCTAAAATATTAATCACATTTAAAACATGAAATAGTATGGGTGTTGGGAGACTATCACAAGAGTGATCCTTTAACTTTTTTTTTTTTTGAAAACCAATAGCCAACTAGCTAGAATATAACCAGACTAAATTCCAAGCCAGCACTGTCAATAATAAAGGCTTACCTTTTTCCATGAGTGAAGGCATCATAGAGGTCAGATCACTGAACTGTGATTCAAGAGATCAGAGGGCATTAGCCAATAAAACAATTTTCAACATCGTCATTGAAGTGTTTTGAGCAACCTGAGCATTTTCAAATATCTTCCTTCTTACCTCTCCCATGACAGCAATAGGAGTTTCTCCGGTGGCCTGAGCCACGCGGTGTTCCACCAAGTAAAACATGTACTCATCATAGAGCAGGCGGATCAGGTGGAAAGAGCCAAAACTGGCTGCACTACGCAGGGTCAGGTCTCTGATCACCATGGAGCTACAGGAACGAGAAATAGGAAAACCAGATTATCTGTTAAATGCTGTTTGTAGTGAGTAAAGTGTAAACAGCCTCATTGTCCTCATGGTTTGCCCCTTGTACCTGTAGAAGGACCATTTGAGCAGGAACTGGCGAGCAGCTTTGGGGAAGCTGGGGCCGCCCTGGTGAGGCTTCAGGACCTGAGAGACTACGTTGTCGAGCCAGGTAGCCCACTGGTCTAGAGAGCTCTGCTGTTGCAGAGTGACCTTAAAGTCCTGCTCCAGACGCTGAACCACGCTCTCGTCACATTGACACACCCATGACGCCTGCTCCTGTTAGACACAACAAACACACCCAACCACATTATGTAAGAGACCACAATACACAGCGAGCAAGAGACGGAAAACAGGGAGAGAGTTGACACGCGGCAAACAGTCTGCGCCACTTGACATTTTAACCTGAAGTGTTGACGTTAAATAAACAGGGAAGCGGTCAGATATGTTTACCTGGACGTTAGCAAAGTCCACCCGGTTGAGGTCAGAAAGCATCTGGTTGATCTGAGAGGTGTTCTGCAGGACGGCGCGGGCCGCCTGGGCCAGGTGGTTGAGACCGCCTGGGCCAGGTGGTTGATGAATGTCTGGTGTTTGTGTTTTATTACTTAAAACTCAGCGTCTGGGCAAACGCACTGACCACTGCCACCTACATCACAACAGAGACAAAACCAGAGAATCCGTTATACATCCAGATGTTAATGTCACTCGATGATGTTTGTGTTTTATTACTATAATAAAACTGCTTCGGGTACTGAAATGTTTCTGTGTGACTGGATGGTGTAAATAGGATGACATGTCTTGCATCTACATAAACATGAAACATCTTTAATTATCAACTTCAATGTCAGTGAAGAGGTGGCAGGAACTGTGCATAGTAACATGGATGGATCACAAACCAGTCACATGAGATGATTGGTAATTGTGAAGGCTGGTCAGAAAATGTCCTCAATTAAATGATCCGCTGTTGAGATTTTCTTGTTACCTTGGTTCGAATAATCTCTTGAGGAAAGTTGGTCATTGCTGTCGTCAGCCAGCCTTCCAGACTCTTGGCAAAGTTACGAATGGCTTGAGTGAGAGTGCCTGAAGAAACAGAACCAAACTGGATTACAAACTGACAAAATCCTTTATAGGCCACCTTGTTACTTTTATTTGTACTGTAACTTTAAATGATGTCAATAAAAGTATTGGCTAACACTGTTGGCTCACAGAAAAGGGGGGGAAAACATTGGATGTAAATCAAACTTTACTAAATTTATCTATGCATTAAGCATAAGTACAGTTTTGAAAACACAGTCACCTGCAATACACAGTCATCACTAACATCTTAAAATCATAATGAATAAAATGATCGATATTACTGACTGGGAACAGGACGCAGCACATCAGGAATTAGGATTTCTACCAGAGCCTGGTAAAGGATGTGGTCACAGCTTCTCATCCATAGTCTGATTGGTTCATATTTACACAGAGCCACCAGCTTCTCTCTAGGGATCACACCCTCCAGGTCATCATCACTACACAGAGAGAGGGAGAGGGGGGGGGGATTACACCCAAATTAGAATTACTGCTGTCTTTCAAATAAAACTTGCCAGACAGTCAGATAAAATTATTTTTAACTTGACACTGTTAAAACAGAAGACTTAATTTAGCTCAGATATCACACTTAATGTAAAAGTAATTTAATTTAGTAGATTTCTTTACAACAACAAGGTCTTCCTGTATTTGTGATCTGACCTATTGGGGATAGTGGTATTTCCATCACTAGATGGCGGTGTTGAATACCAAAATGTCTGCCAGAGTTTCTCAATGTAGTGGAACTGGAGGTTCATCACCACATCCAAAGTAGCCTGCAGGAGAGCAGCAAGGGAGGGAGGGAGAGAGGGGGAAAGAGAATGAGAGGGAGAGAGGAGACAGAGAGGAAGGGGGGGGACAAAACATACAGAGCTGAACCATGGTAACCAGACACACAACAAAGTTTCTACAGGCAGGCAAGCAGCCTCTCGCTTACTCCAGGCCCTCCTGGTTAGACAATGAGCCAGCTCAAACACAGCTCCCTGCACATAAATCATATGGAGACTCTTAAAGGCCACGTTTAGGCTTAAACTGGAGCTTTTTTATATTTTATCTTAGTTTCCTGTATAAAGCAGATTGGCCTCATAGATTTATGCATGAATTTGCCTCCTTTTAGTGGCAAGGCGCTGACCTGAACTAACCCATGTGATTTCCTCTTTCCTGTTCCTATTGTATGAGGCGTTTAGAAAGCAGAGTATACTGCACACAAGTGAGCACTTCAAGAGCGTAAAGGAAGCAGTGACAAGCTAGTGATCTAAAATGATAAACTACAGTTTCACAGCTTAGTCAGGGGAAAAAGCAGTAAAATGATTGTAAAAAGATAGATGACAAATAACCTCTAAACCTCAACACACACATATATATATATATATATATATATATATATATATATATATATATATATCAAAGTAAAACATAAAATCCAGTGCTGTAGAAGTTGTGGAGGACATTTACAAGAGGCTACGTCAGATTGACTCCTCATGAGAGAGAGGTCAACCTCTTTGGTTTTTGATCTCAAACTGTTCAGTATATCTCTACGTTGAGTGCCTATTGAGTACGAGCATAGGATTCACACCATGCCCAGAGATTTTCTTCTTTCTCTATCTGGCAGGACATGCACTTGCCGCGGGATCTTGTTACACAGCAGTGTAGGCTTCAATCACATGATATGTTTTTGCTTCCTCTCCAGCTGTTGTCATGGCAACCTTGTTTACGGTTGCCCCAAGCAACAGGTCAAACACAGAACTCCAAAACAAAAAGGAGAAATCCCCATCTCCTCTAAACAAGAGCGTTTTGCCACCACAGTTTTGCGCCATACACACAAAAAAAACTTGCCTTAAAAAAAATAAAAAATAAAAAATGTGTGGAGGAGAGACATGCACGGTCACACACACCAAAGAGAGGCCTGTGGCGGAGATTCCCGAACCTTAACCCCTCACATCTGTGCACACACGAGACAACTACTGTGGTTTATAGTGTGATTTACTACCCTCAAAGTTTTATTAACACCTAATTATTTGTGTTTAAACGTTACTTTAATTGCGCAGCTGATACCGGAACATTTGGCTTGTTGTTACCATGACATTAATAAATAAATACTTGCCAGTGAATTGACAGCCCTGCTCAAAATCTCTTTTAACTGCATTAAAGTAAAATATGAAATAAGATGTTATTACGCTTAGGCTAAATTGTTTCCTTTATTTGTGCTGTAACTTTAAATGATGTCAACAAAGTCTTTGACAATGTGTTAATAGGCCCTTGTTGGCTCACAGAAAAAGTGAAAAAAGTGAAATGCATAAACATTAAACACACAGAGGCAATGTGAGCCAGAGAGTGACAGAAATGCACTGGCAGACAAAGACAGGAGCCCATGCGCCTGTCCACAGACAAGGCAAAACAAAGGCCCAAGGGGAGGCCACCACAAAGACCCCAAGATGTCCACCCTGCAAGCTGAAAGGTTAATTGGCATGTCTTGAAAGCTGCACAGAGATGAAAAGATGGCTGGAACAAAGAGAGCGTGGTGAGGCTGGACAAGGGGAGGGCAGGGATAATATGATAAAGCTTCTCTGCTTTAATCACAGCCTCTCGCCTGCCTGTAAAGCCCCCAAATTTGAATGATTAATATTATTTTTTACTCATTCTTTTAAAGGCTCATTAATTTTCTAATAAAGCTGGGCACTGTAGTTCATTTTACTTGAGACAATCCCACACAAACAGTGTTATACTGTTTTTGCATATGCAGTAGTAATCCCAAAGACATGTAAACAGACTTTGATGTGTAAAATGGGTGGAGTCCCCTTTAAAGCCATCCCATTTATATTCACATGTCAATGTAGCCTCAGTTAGAAACATATTCATAGAGCTGTACCTCACAGTGGTCTCTGTAGAGTGTCTGCAGCTTCTTGATATCATTAATGTTGATGCGCTCAGGCAGAGGCTGGGTGCCCAAGTCAGGAGAGGGAAATGGAGGCAAGGTGTGGGACGTATCTGCATAAAGCAAAAATGTAGACAGGTGTCATTCATGTCACCCACACACACAAAGGCTAATATATATATATATATTAGAGGATGGATACCCGACCCGAGCCCGACGGGACCCGACGGTACCCGACGGGTCGGGCCGGGTTCGGACAGATTTTTAGAAAGGATGCTCGGGTTCGGGTCGGGCTCGGTCACATCAGCGCGATAAGGCATTGAACATTTTGAATTTAAAACCGCTTATTATGTAGGTAACCAATGGGCCTGTTTCACCTGATGCAAATGTTAGTTTTTGGATTAAAATAAATGTCAAATATTACCCTAACATCCGTCTTCCTGTGTGCGGAAATTTGTTAAACTAGCTGTGACAACGAAAGACGTGCGTATTAAGCTACATGTGGCAGCGCAACGATGGAAGATGTTAAAAAGAAGTTGGCCGCAGGAGATTTTAAAACTATTGAAAACGAAGGAAAGTCAGCTGTGCATTGATGCGCTCATCTGTTGACATTTCCGAATGCCTTCCTACAATTGCTTAATAAAAGCGGGCTTTCCGCACAAACA